>JAAEAF010000281.1:0-357986 GCA_011037195.1 Triatoma infestans | reverse complement strand
GATAGTCTTATAGTAAAGAATCGCCACAATTCTTTGCTCAATCTCGTCATATTGCTTTTCGGGCAGTTCATTTCGACATCGAAGTAGTTGAAATTATCTATGATTTTCAAATTTTAATCATTGGGATTCAGGGGGAATTTTCTACTTCTTTTCGATGATA
Source organism: Triatoma infestans (assembly GCA_011037195.1). Classification (NCBI taxonomy): domain Eukaryota; kingdom Metazoa; phylum Arthropoda; class Insecta; order Hemiptera; family Reduviidae; genus Triatoma; species Triatoma infestans. The sequence continues at coordinate 357,826 of JAAEAF010000281.1, read as the reverse complement.
TTTACAAGTGCTTTGTCAGATCCCCTCCCTGGGATCTATAGCGCAGTACGCTTCTGTTAAGTTTACTATTATACACAGGGCTAAATTGACGTAGTCAGCTGCAAACACATGTTAATACGTACTTTACAAATGCCGTCTCAAACAAATGGAAAAAACACTAGTTATAAAGCTAAGTTGAATAGAACAGTAAAAATGAACACCACCACCTATCTGTTTTTTTTTTTTTCAGTCATTCCAATCAATATGATCGAAAATGAAAATTGTTTTCCTTTTATGGCAATAAAAAGTTCACGTATCGATTTAAAAGAGAATGGGTTTGAAACAATGAAACAATGAAGAGGAAAAAAAAAGGAATAGAAGTTTATTATTGTTACTGGTTGGATACAGTCTGTATAGACTAATTACAAACAACCCAGATCCATATTGATGCAAAGTTTGCTTTCATTTTGAGATAAAAGCTAGGTTTGATGAACTTTTTATTTTATTTTTATTTAATATTATTGCTACAATTGTTTAGCTTTGTAAGTGAAAACTGAACATGTATTGCTTTGGACAATACCTTTATATTGTTAATTCTTCGTGAAATGGAAACTAATGAGACGAGAGAAAAGGTTATCACCTTATCACATAAAGTTGAAAACTATTTCTATTCTTTATTTTCAAATATCAGTTACTCTATAAAAAGTTTATGTACAAATCATTTAAAGTAAAGTAATGAGTATATTTTCCAGACTGGCTTTACGTCTAACTAAGTTCAAGACCATATATCACAATACATCTCAGCTTGACGGTTCATATATCCCATGTCCATCATTCATGTTTTAATGAGAATAATTCCGGTGACCGATAAATGAGAGCATTAGATTAGATTAGATTGACAGGATGGGAGGCCGAGCCTCATTCCACTCCGACCTACATTAAGAGGTCTATTGTGGAAATGAGAGCATTCCATTTTTATATACCAATAATTTTTGAAAAGGAATTAATGACTAGCTTAATATCTAATCTAAACTAATGGGGGCTTTCTGGTCAAGTTCTGCAAAACTTAGGCGGAACAATAGGCCCATAGTGCCCACTCTACCGTAAAACAATTCACATCAGGCTTGACTTATTAAAAAAAACCGAGTTTGAGGTCGAGAAATCTCCGATCTCGAGCTGACCACCAAATTATTGGAATCGCTTGCGAGTATAGTACTCACACCTTCTACGAAGATGAAATGGTGTTTCGTCCTTCTGGTCACATTTCCTACAGAGTAGATCCGTAATGAGACCACTACTTCGTAGATGCTTCCTTCAGAGGACAATGTCCTGTGACCACAATATTTCTTCAATAAAATGTATGTTTCCGTGAAAGCTATTTCTTCATAGCTGCACGAGTGGTTTTGTAGGGGACGCCGCACAAAAAGCTCAGGGTGAATGAGTCCATATTGTGAGGCGCCCTCTTTTGCCATTCTATCGATATCTTCGTTTCCTTGAATGTCCTTATGTCCCGGCATCCAATCTAGCCTGAGGCTGTTATGATTCTTTAGGGATTTCAATTATTTACGATCTTCTTCAACAAACTTCGATCTGACGCAGTTCGCCTCTAAAACTTTTTGTGCGTCCTGACTCAGGACTCAGGACAAGAAAACGATTCTTTTGCCTGTTTGCCCTTATTCTTGTGATATTAGTTAGAGCTTAAAATGATGAAAAGTTCAGCCTGAAAGACTGATGGGATGCAACCAAGAGATGTACCCGATGCTGACGCCAGCGCATTTAATATAACGCCTGTCCACACACCGGCATAATTCCTGATACCATCTGTAGTATTATGATTTCATTTCTTTTTCATGCTCGGGTCAGTGTGGTAATTAAGATACGACATTTTGCGATCTCTAACGAGCATAGGTTTATAAACATACACTGACAAATATCTTATTAACTTTTCAATCACTAATTTCTAATAGGCTAAACAGCTACACAGAATTATTTCTCACACTTTAGCTCACTGTCCTGTGATGGGCAGTTTATCTGTAATAAAAGAACACTATCCAGAGGCCACCAATAGCCACAGATATCTCCGGCCACCAATGGCCATAGATTTCTTAAAAAAACAATGTAAGGTTCGGCCAAGGAACCCAAAGTAGGTCAGACACAGAAATCATACATTTATTATAATTTAACATACTATACAGACCAATTAATTATTTATACACTATTTAACTAAACACTCTATGCAACTACCATATAACCCAGACTAGTACAACACTAACCCGTAATATATATATATCTATGCAACTATATGACATACACTTACAACTACATCAAGAAACCTCGATTAAGTAACCCTTAGCTTACTATCTACTAACAACTAAGTACTAACACTTATCTACTATCACTTATCTACTAAATACTACTAGCTATCTGCTGGGCGACTACCACTCTGGCATACCAACCGCACATCTACCTTTAAAATACCTTACTGCGCTAGGACTTACTGCGGATCAGCCACGGGTGCAGGATCACCTTTCATTCGCCGCGACACTCACCAGAATGAATTCAATTGCTAGCTGCTATGCCAGCGTGGTACATGTCGATTCAGCAGTGTCCTAATTTTCTAACTCAACTCTATTTTAATTATTATTCTAAATTATTCTAATACAATTAAATATTTTATATTTAATTGCGCGCCCTCTTACAAATAACAAAAAAAAAAAAAACAACAAAAATATGCACTCCGGCGTAAGCATACTTTACGCGCACTCGGTCACTTCCTAATTTTGGACTCTTTATTAAAAAATTTAGCATCAATTTAAAAAAATTGTGCCGCAATAAGAGAGAGCTTATTTTAATGCTTTCTCTCATTTTTTGTTAAATATAATAAATTTGAGTTTACAATTCTAGACTTAAAACATTTTTGAATTAATTTCATAACTGACGAGGTATTAAATTTAATTACATTCCCCTCTAGTAAAAATAAAATAAAATGCTTTCCTTGTGGCAGGAAAAAAAGTAAATATACTCTGTTCAACTTAGTTGTAGCGGAAAACATTTTTACAGAGTATTTTAGTAAGTTCAGTTTATCAAGTTTCTGCTTCAGCTATTTCAAAACAGAAAAAAAGAGAAAAACAAGTACAAATAAAAATTCATATTTCTTGTGAAATTGGTTTATTATTTTTATTTATTATTATATAAAATATTAAAAAGAAGTTTTATATATTAATTTTTTTGTTTGTTTGTATGTTCGGAGTAGGTGGCGGGGTAATGGTTCATTATAGAATTGCCGGTAAAGATGCCTATTTATAGACTACACAATTCAAGATAGAAATCAATGAATGGAACACTAAAGAAGAGCATTTTACAGGGACAAAGGAAATCACTTAATGAACAAGAAGGCCATTTGAATGAACGGACTTCCGTGGAACTGGCCTCCCTCTTGTGTATATAAACAAATGTAGTTTTAAACTCAGGAAACTCGTTTCGGCCGCTAACTTTTAATAAACGCTTCGCTCTGTACCATTCACCATTTAAATTGATGGGAATATTACACGTTTGCATCTGATTTGTAACTCTAGTTTTCATCATAGATATTCATTGGTTTATTTTCTTTTTGTTTTTCTTTAGAGAGGATATCTAATTAGGGATACATTGCTAAATATAAGGAAAAGAGGAAGAGAAAAGAGCTGCGATAGATATTTTGACCTATATTGCCTGAGATGAGCTGATAACTTAGTATATTAGAGAAAATCGCCAAACACATAAATAAAGTTAAACCGTGTTAAATATTCTGGTCAGTATGCATAAATGTAAATAATTAACGATGTAATGCGGAAGTCCTAGGTTCAAGTTCAGCAGTGCTGCAGTGCTGGCGAGAGAGGATTATCTCTTCCTAGTAAACTTTCTCTATACCTCACTCTCCGGTGATGGACAGTGTGGTATGTAATGAGACAACACTTTCCGAAGGCCGTCTTTCTGAAGACCATGTAGAGCAATGCCTAAGAATGCTCCGAATGCTAGTAATCTTAGTTGTTGACGCGCCTTAAATTAACACTTAAGAAATACAATTTGCACTAGTTTAAAATTTATTAAAAAAAAAAAAACAAACAAAAAACCTATGGCGCAACAGCCCATGAAGGGCCAAAGCTTGCAAGTTGAATAGTGGGGCGTGCGGTAAGCTACTACCTAGGGCGCTACTAACTGTAGCTTCCCACTTTTTATCACGATGCTGGGTCAACATCGACATTGCCCTTATGGGAATCGAACGCCCTGAATACTCGCATGAAAGGCGAGTGCGCTAGCCACTAGACCAACGCGTGAGGACTAAAATTTAGTAAGCGTAATACATTAATTGCTAATTCGATATTTATACATGTTTGTTGCGGTTGGTTGCGCAGATCTGGAAAGTATTGATAGCCTGCTACTTTTTTCGGGCGTTCGCCCATCATCAGAATGCATTTGTCAAACAGTGTGGTAACATAGAGTGTATCAACAATATTTCTCGTAGCACCAAGAGGAAAATGCCATCTCTATGGAAGTATGGCCTTCTATATATGGTGGAATGCAGTTGATACAATTGAACAATCCTTAATTGAAATTCATCACAACAGGCAACAAGTACTGGTGAAGACTTCATGTTGCTGATATCAGTCGCTCGAACATAGCATCGATCTGCGCGACTTCCAAGAATTCACCTACAACGGACGAATGGGCAACATTCTCTTCAACGTGCACGAAAATCCTATAAAGCCCGGCAAACACAGAACTTTAGTCAGGCTAAAATCAACGCTTGAACAGTCTACCTCTTGAAGATAACATAGACTTCCACAGAGCTAACTTAGTTAATACACTCTATGTTACCACACTGTTTGACAAATGCATCCTGATGATGGGCGAATACCCGAAAACGGTTATGACCACAAAAAGTAACAGGCTATCACGAAAAATATCTCTGATATTTATCCATGTTATTAGTTAATATTAATTACAATTTTAATGTTAATAATCAAATTTAGGTAATAATTTAGGAATATTTAGTTTTACTTCGGTAAGGTTATCCATCCCACCCATAAAGTTGAATGAGTTCAGAAACCAAAAAAGGTATTTCCATCTGTTGCGTAAGAAACTTCTCTGTATAATTTTCATTCACGCTTCTATTTTCTCTTGTTAAATATTATTTACTGCTGTCATCCTAAACATATATTTTCCATAAGTTTATAATGTATGATAGGAATTTATTATTTCTAGGGTAAAACAGTGGAGATTCAGACTTAAACATACATTATAATGAGGCCATTAGCGATATATATATATAGCGATACATGAAAATACTTTCATAATGATCCTGTTTTTCCATTGCTGGTCATAGGAAAATTATCATTTTTGCAAACCTTTTTTTAGTTCATATATTTTATTTTGTCCCAGTTAAACAATGCATATTGAACGTTTTCTAAGAACTTAAAAAAATTAAACCCAGGACATCTAAATACTTTTTATACAACTTCATTTTTTTCTTATCTTGATATTCTTTCTTTCGTCAGTTTCCAATCATAATTTTCTTTGGCCACTTATCGCCATTCATTTTTTTTTTAATAGCCACTACCTATCAACCATTTCTTCCTAATAAAGTCACAATTGAAACCATACCCAATTTCTCTTTCATAACTTCATTTCTAAGTTTTTCTTTTCTTGATATTCTTTCGGATCGTCGCAAAAGTCCATCGGGTGCTGCCAATAAATTTTGACTTTAGTTGTCCAAACTTCTGAGCCATTGGCTGTATCACTCGCTAACAATTTTAAATATCCTCAGTTGCTGTAAGTTGTTTATTCCACAGAATTTCCATTTTATACAAAAAATAGGCAACTTTCTTTATGTTCATTCTTGATTTTATTTTGCTCTATCTTGCCTTCAGTCTTTCGTGATTTTTTTACTCCCAGATATTAATATTGTTCATGATGATTAATTACGAAAATTGGAATGGGTGAATCAGGAAAAACGAGATCTTTCAGCACATTTGTATCGTTGCCAAGTTAATTGTTTGGTGGATTTGACAATGGAAAGAGTCTATATGTAATGAAATTGATAAATTGCATGAATAGTCTTCTGTCGAAAAAATTTCACTTTAGTGGTAAACAAGCGCTGGAGATTTCATGTTGCTAATAATTATTTGAGCACTATCATCGGCACCTGTCCTCCTCACCTGTCGTCTTGACTCTCACCTTGCACCACTACGCTGAATGGGAGAATGGGCAACCAAATTCAAGTTAAAAAAAAGCTCAGGGCTTTAGTCAATTACAATCAACACTTGAAGTTTAGGAGTCTAGAAAATAACTCTGAAATAGTTACATCAAATAATAGCTTATAACACGCAATCAACTGCACACATCAGACTATCCTACTAACATTATCACTCTATTCCTCGGTCATTGTATTCCTCTCATATATATTCTTTCTCGTTGCAATGTTTGTAAAACATAAATTGTGCCACAAGTATGTGTTATTTCAACAACATTCATCATATTCACCATTATTCTTGTCACAGTTACATTAAGAACTTTTGACAGAGAGCTGAGTGAGATTTAGTTGATTACTTCATCGCATAAACTTGATGTAACTTAACAAGAGTTATGATGTAGACCTCTTAATAAACGTTAGTTAGCTTTCGGAATGCTGCTTGCAGTTTTCATGATCGATTGTTAAGACTTCTGCGAATGTCGAACATTCAAGCGTTAGACTCTTCAAGCGTTGATTTTAGCCTGACTAAGGTTCTGAGTTTTGCTGGCTTTATACGATTTTCGTTCACGTTGAAGAGTATGTTGCCCATTCGTCCAATGTAGGTGAATTCTTAGAAGTGCGCGCAGATCGATGCTATGTTCGAGCGACTTATATCAGCAACATGAAGTCTCCACCAGCACTTGTTGCCTGTTGTGATGAATTTCCTCAATTAAGGATTGTTCCATTGTATCAACTGCATGTCACCATATATAGAAGACCATTTTCCTCTTGGTGCTACGAGAAATATTGCGTGACAGAATGGAGAAATATGCGTGGCATAGAAAGAGAGACATGACAAATAGTGATTAAGCACCTTTAGCGCCGCCAAAGGTAATTTTTACACATAATTAATTTGTAAGATATTTTTTTGCCATTGCGCAATACTTTTTTAATCAAGTCTTTCAGAAGTTAACTGTTAGCTAATAATAAAATATAAAAGAAATTTTATTTTTCTATCATTCTCCTTGCGGTGAGGGATAAAGTTTGGCCGCTTAGAGAGGGTACAATATCAAAATTATGACGCAAACGCTAGTACATCTGTTCTTACAGTATTATATTAAATTTTGCAAGTAGTTTAAATGTGTAGTGTAATAATTGGAAGATTGCTATTCATTAGAACAATGAAAATTCAATCTTGGAACCCATTGTATGAAATAATTCCTTTTTAGTGAACTTCACAACTTAGTGAACTCTTTACAGGAGTTACTGGAGTTATGGAATGTTAGGGTAAGATGATGTGTCCCATAATATTTCACATTATCTTTGGCCTAGTTTGATCTGCATTTCTCTATAAATGAATGATTAATAAGTAATATAACCCCTCTGTGGCTTGTTGTAGGTGTTGCATTGTTTGACCCCTCGCCGATAACACTATCCGTTGACAATCTCTACATTGTAACAATAGTAGTTTTATATAAATGTTGACGTTATGTTTAACAGTAAATAATGTTTTAATGTTATTACTAGCAAAAAAAAATTATTATTATTTTTTTAAACCAAACATGTTGAAGACTAACCGCACATTGTTCATGGATATTTCAAAATAGTTGTTATTTTAGAATTATTTTAGACTATATATAAATAAAAAGCTATGAATTCAATAATTAAAAGTTAACACAGTATAATTGTGACCTTTTTTAAAAAAAAAAAACATAAAATTTAAAAAACCTATTAACAAAAACAATTCTAATTCTAAATTGGAATCACTGACAGAGAAAAATAATAATGATAATATATGACTTCACTATATATGAATAAAAGTACATTAAAATCAATAATAATAATTCTTGTTTACATCCATCTCTACTGGAATTTCATACGATTCACAATGGTCCGTCCACCTGCACAATGGGCACCATTCAGTATAAAATAAATTGACATCTGGAAATCACTGACCAATAGTATATTTATTTTTCCAAAAATTTTTATATAATAAAGCTTTTTATTTATTCCTTGAAAATAATCTTGATAAGCAAATGTATTTAATTTAAATAATATTGTTTCTAAAACTATTTATGGAATACAATGTTGGCGTATATGATAATATAGTTGAATACAATGTTTTCATTTTAATATATTACGATATATAATATTTAAATAATATTATAAATTGAATGAAATTTTAGGCTGGTTGTATAATAAGTGACCTGTTGATGTGTTTTAGAATTGTCTACTCGGTAGATATTGAATGAATACTGGACTGTTTTTATCATCATTCCACCCTTCTATTGTATAGCAAACAGAACACCATCACACCCTTCCTTAATTATCTTCAAATCCAAAGTAACAAAATTTAATTACTCGCAATTTGAAAACAATTTCAAAATATCACCATTTAACATTAGTAAATTGTAATACGAAGAACCGGTCACCCTTTCATAGTCTCTTTCTGGTAGGGAAACTATTCGACAGCTGAGTCCTTTTTACCTTTTCCTACATCACGTCATCTTGGTCAGGTGCCCTAACTTCCTTGTGATTCCCATATTTGTACTGAAGATGGGTGAACGCCCGAAACCGGTCGATGACCATAAAATGAAGCCGTCCTACCATGGAAAATGTTTCTGATATGGTGATAACCTTGAAATTCAGAAAGTGACAATAAAAATCAACAGTCACTGACTGCGCAATATAAAAAAAAAACTATGGCGCAACAGCCCAAAAAGGCCAAGGCTTCTTGAATAGGGGGCGTGTGATAAGCACGCCGCAGTTCCCATGGCGTTTAGTTCCGGCCTTCGCTATCTAGGGCGCTACTAACTGTAGCTTCCCACTTTTCTTCACGATGCTGGGTCAACACCGTCTTTGCTCTCACGGGAACCGATACCTGAATTCTCGCACGAAAGGCGAGTGCCCTAGCCACTAGATCAACGCGTGAGGACCGCAATATAAATAACTTGTAAAATTCAATATTTTGTTACAAAAACAGAAATATTACTTTTTCCGTCATAAATTTTTATACTTCCCCCTTCCTAAGCAGTCAACCTAATAAATCATCACTGAATAGAATGACGAAAGAAGGAAAACTGCTTTAATAATCTATTTTGGGAGTTATATATTTTATATATTATGGCTTTCAAATTAACCAGAATTAAAAGTATTCAAAATACAATCTCAATAAAAGAAAAATATAATAATGGTAAAAATGCTGGCTCATATAAGTGAATGTTATTAGAATAATCTGGTGTGAAACACTCACACGCCTTTTTCTTACTATAATTAATACAATGGAAAAAAATTTCTCTAAAAGTGATATATTTATAAACGTTTAAATGGGTTTGCCATAAAAATAGTGGTTATCATGTATCCCTGAGAGTAACTAGTATGGGAGCGCTCTCTTTAGTTTTAAAGCTTGTAGCGGCAGTTTAAATTTATATGGCAGGTTTGCAGAACTTTCCGGTAAAATAAAAAATTTTTCCAGACAAATGTTTTAAATAAAATTATGAAAATTGGAGGAAGTGTTGGTGTAGTGGTTATGAGAATGGACTTATAACCGGCAGGTCCCCAGTTCAAGTCCCGCATAAAACTGCTAAATTTTATATTCGTTAAAAAAATGTTAATAGTAAAGTGTGTGCTTCCGTTCCGTCCACGACACCATTTGGTTGTTGGACGTTATGACCGTCTGAAAAAATAGGCAATTACTTGTTTACTTATAGAATTGTATCTTTGCGGTCAGAATTCCATATTTAATGTGAAAAAAAAACCCTATAAATTAAGTTAAATTCAGTAATAAATTTATAAGTTTTTGCATACATATAGAATTCAAGCAGAACTGCAAATCAAACATACGAAGTTGTACCTGAAATTAAACAGATTTTGCTGTTGTTATATTACAAAATTGGAAATATTAGGTCTGTTTTGATAATTACATACAACAATTATTATTGAATTTCAATTATATGTTGAAACCATTCCTAAAATAAAGTAGAAAAGCAAATCATGTTTTGTATGGTGACTGTTATTGATCATGAATATATTGATCCAACTGACCAGGAAACTAATAAAGCAGAGAGAAAAGTATATCTCAAATTACAAATACGCAAAAAAAAAAAACTAGATAATCTTCATAGCATGTTTAATTAACTTGGACAACATATCCCAGAGCTATGTTAGAACAATGCAGTAACTGACCGCAGAAATCTGTCTAGACACAAAAGTTCATCAAGTTTATAAATTGACAAGTGGTTAGTGCCTGGGAATGAGAAATGTTGGCATTCCTGGAATAATTCCCTATGCGACAGAATTCCTCGTAAAGTTTTAATGAAGAAAAAATAATAATAAAATTCTATATGGGGCAATTTAAAAAAATAAAATAAAAAATCAGTTTATTTATGAAGAATACTACATATAGCTGACTTGTTTATATCATACTTTTCCTAATTATCTGTTTAGTTTTTAATTAAAAATTTATTTCTCTATAATTGTTTTAGAAATTTCATTTTTACATGTTCTTAACATAGCACAGCTCATGGTGTATTATTTATTTATTTATAATCGTTAATGACAAAGCATTTAAAGTAATATCAATAAAAACAATTTCTTCGAAGGAAGTTACGAACAAAAATGACAGATTATTACGGCTTTAAAATTTGTTTAAAATTACTAAAATAAAAAAATAAAAAAACATAACTAGGTTTTGATATTCAAAACTATACAACCAGGATGATAAGTGGAATATATAACAATGACACAGGGCACGAAAAACTTGTTAGGAGATACTACCCAATGAAAGTACGTACACCCTATAGCGTTGTATTAATAATTACCAGTGTTAAATAGAAGAAAGATGGTCACAAGGCCAGCGGGCTCTTTTGGGAGGGTGTTTGGCATAATGAGGGAAAAAAGTCTTTGGATTCTGGCTGAATAGCGAAAGCTTATGCCAAAAAAAAAAAAAAAAAGTCTTTGGATAACAGGGTTGAGATGGTTGAATGTGGATACATGGAATTGAAGAATCAGTAAATGGGGACTCTTGATTACCATCTATTCAATGAAATCTTCATGTGTTGATTATCCTTGTAATAAAGGAGCGAAAAAGTCAAAAAACCATTTAGTAAAGTGGTAAAGTAAAACGCACTTCTGGTTATGCGATTTATTTCAAACTTGGAATTTCAACAATATATTTAATTCTAATTAACATTATTTAGATGAGCGAATTGTCCAATAAACTGAAATAGCACTTTAGATGAAAACCTAACCCTCCCACTCCCACAAAAGTGCCCTTAAATGAATTTTCCGAGAGAAATGGTTCAAATAAAAGTTGTAGCTCCTTGTATGTGTAGTTGATGTACCAAGTTTCAAGAAAATCGTTGAAGCCATTTTTGAGAAAATCGCAAAAAAGTAAAAAAAAACAACTAGTAAAGTGGTACTTCCGGTTGTGGAATTTTGTCAGATAACGTACTGTCAGATCTCATGGTGATACCTAAACGGAATATCATTTGAGTTTTTCTTCGTTTTTCGTTTTGAGCTATGCTGTTCACATACATACATACATACACGCACAGACCATTTGCTAAAAAACCACTTTTTTGGACTCAGGGGACCGGAAAATTTGACCCGATTACAATACTTTCTCTTACTAGGAGTAAGAGAAAGTAAAAACACAAAAAATTATTTATTAATAATCATGATTATTATGGTGATACTGACCGGTTTCAAGCGTTCGACCTATTTTCAGAATATACTTGATAAATAGTGTGATAATACACAGCCAAGTATAGGAGAAAGTACAGATTTCATAATCAGAGTAGGTGACCAAAAATTGAAGCAGGCTATCGCGGAAAAGTTATCCATGTTTTTTCCAGCTCTGCGCCCCCAGACATAATAATTATTTTCAATAAGTATTAATAAACGCAACAAATGAAACGATAAGAAATTCATTCATCAGATATAAATTGGATAATTTACACCAATACGCAGAAATTAAACATCGGCCTGCATTTTATGGACTTTTTACTTTCCCTTCCCAGTTAGAGAAAGTGGCGATCCTATCAAAAATTGTCGAAATTGATTTTTCACCGTTAATACACGTTTTGAGGTAGGTAGATAGATAGATAGATAGAAAACATACTTTATTTGCAAATAATCTCAATTATAACATGATACAATTTAAACATAAACAGCATGATTGCTGACATGGAGTTAATCGTCTGTCAGGAGTGTATGTCTCAAAACTCAGGACAATATTCTATTAACACAATTATTTTACCTATGTATATAATTTTTTTTTTTTTCCTTAATTGATTTTTTATTTATTTATTTTTTTTATTTTATTTTATTTTTTTAATAATTTTTTAATTACAAACCGAATAAAAAGTAAAACTCTGTAAATAATAAGATAGACGTCCAGGCATTTTTTTTTTTTTTGTTAATTTAATAACTAAATAAAAGGACAATAACAATAGAAGGGGAGACTGATCTATCATAATATGTAATGTATTTAGAAATTAAAATTTTCTACAAGAAACCTTCTGTATGACATTGACTCTTTGATGTACCCAATCAATGCCAACCAATTATTACCATTCAATAATACAACATTTCATCAACCGCTAGCACCTCCCTAAAGAAATACTTTTTTCTAACAAAATTCAATATGGCACACTGACCCAAGAAATGGAATACATCTTCATTTGCAGCCATATTACACATACTACAATTATAATTTCTCTCCTGTATATAAGGCTTGTAGTTTAAATCAAGCAGTTCCCCTCTGATCTTCGCTATAAGATTGAGGTAGGTAAGAAAAAAAAAAAAAAAAAAAATTTTTTTTGGCGAACGTTTTTGGTGTGTACAAAGCAGCTCAAAAAAAAAAAGAAGAAAAATATCGTGTAAACTGTATTCCGTTTAGTTACCGCCGCATCTAACACCAAGGTTTCGGGTGAAATCCCTCAATAGGAATTGCAACTTAACTGATTTGTTTTATCAGTTTCCGAGATTTTCGTATACTTTCTATTCTTCTAAAAATATCTATCACTTTTATTTCCAGAAAAATTGAAATTTACGGGTTTCTGGGGGAAAACGGTAGCGTCAAGCTTTCCTCTAAACGATAGTACCACCAATTTAATATAATGTATGTTTTTATCATCTGTATAATATTAATATAGGTACATTGGAAACATTGGTCCAAATTTGAAGGAAATCGTTTAACCGGAAGTGCCGACTTTATAGAATAGAGTTTTTGATTTTTGGAATTTTCTCGAAAACTGCTATAATGTTTTCCTGTAAATGTGTGTAACAGCAACCAAAGAGAGATCAGCAACCAAAAAGAGTAAAGAGAAAAGAAACGAACCCAACCACTCTCTCGGACTGGAGTGGGAGAAACTGTATAAATATGCGACGTACAGTCCACAGGAAGACAGTTCAATATACAGTTTAATACAGTTAAATACAGTTCAAGACAGTTCAATATAGTTCATCAACCGGCCAGTCAGTTCGTGTCATTTTCATACCACTCTATTGTAAACTCCAGGCAGACTGTGTCTCTTTATTATTATACATAGTTAACCAGTGTTAACCCAGTCTTCTTATTTCATCAACCAGACAAATTCTCTCCACCTAACTCATCCATTTATATTATGAAAATGACACAAAGTGACTGGCGAGATGACGAATAATAGTGAACTATATTGAACTGTCTTCCCGTGGACTGTCCGTCGCTGTATTTATACAGTTTCTCCTACTCCAGTCCGAGAGAGTGGTTGGGTTCGTTTCTCTTCTCTTTACCCTCTTTTGTTGCTGATCTCTCTTTGGTTGCTGTTACTTATTGCACAGATGTAAGCCAATCATTTTTTATTTGAAACATTTTTCCGGAAAAATTGATTCTAGATACTACTGCGGATTTGGTGGCTTAAACTTAAATGTTAGAGGGGCATGGCTCGATATTATTAGCGACTCACTGTAATACCTGTCTGGGTGTGCATATCATCTCTATATTTATATTAGGGGAAATGAATAAAATACGAAGCTTAGAGAAAATTTGTAATTTTATATATGTACGGGAATAAGAGCTGTAAGTGAAAATCGTAAGAGCATTTCACACCAACTTTATTTTTGTATACTGCAACCAAGAGAAGACTATTGTTCCCTTACTTGTATTGGGATGTGACTTCAGTCTACACCACCTCTTCCAAGTTTATTTATCTCATAAATCCTAGAATCTGGAAAGGTTCTTAACAAGAATATCTCTTAGTTAGGGACATACTGGAATAATAGCCGGTATGTATCCAGACTTCTAAACTTTTTCTGGATGATAGCGACGCAGTCCGGCAGAAGATATGGTATCCCCTACAGAATCTGGCCCCGTAATGAAACCTATCATCAAGCGTTAGCCGATTTTTTTCTGTACATTCTGGCATTTGGCGTTGGTCTGTGGCGTCTCCATCGCCCACCCTTCATGGTGCAGCCTCTGGCTCTCCAGGTTGGGGATTCCCTCCCCCAACCCATCCTGATCCTTTCCCCTTGCAGTATCCTGGGTTTCTGAAACCCCTGTACTTGAGGCAACGGACAGGAATCAGTAGATGGACTCTCCATCCTGTGATGGAATCCATCGGGCGTACGATCAGTCACGCTAGCTCGTTAGAGTTGAAATACTGAACTACGGGCGCAAGCTACTTTCCGAGCCAATTGCTTGCAATTGAGGTAGGATTCGTAGTGGTCGTGGTTTAATCAGCAGCTCCAAGGACTGCGGTCATGAGTTGAGCGGGAGGAGACTCGCTATATAAAATAAACCCCGGAGCCAGCCCGTAGCTGGAAGCGCATTTACTGGGTGTGCGCGGTTTACCAGAGCCTGCTAGAGTGTGCCTTCTGGGAGTGAAGTGTGACCATTATGTGATCACTTTGCGCGCTGGTTGAGCGTATCTCAATCTGCCCTTAAATGGGTCAAGCGGGGGAGTGCTTCGGCACTTCTGCTATGGTCGGGCACTGCACTAAACGACCCTTCCATAGTGGTGACATCCTCCTCCTGTTAAACGATCCCGTTGCTTACAACGGGGGACCGGTAAACCCGAATGGGTCGTTACGGTCTAAAAAGATCCCCCAAATTACGATTGGAAACGGGGTGGCAAGGGGAAGAATGTACATTCTGGCAGCCAGAATCACTTTGTTGTTTCTGTCCAGGATATTGAGTTGGCCGAGCGATTCCCATACTACTTTTGTACTGATATCATATGAGCTCAGTGCTTTAATGACAGCCTGGCTATAGGAAAGATTCAAAATCACCTGATTCCGATACTTCTTGTTGAAGTTGAATTAGATTAACGTACGTGAATTTCCGCCAGACAGATACTGGAAAATATGACCATAGACCCCGTGACTCTGATTCTTGGCCAAACCTCCAACCGCAGTCCCCTTAGGGACTCTCACCCATTCCAATTATATGGTCTTATGGCTCATTATAATTTAAATCTTAAAAAAGTTACAATTCATGAGTATTAAAACACCCTTTGCAAACCAATGACATTACAAAACACAGTGCTGAATCTTCCTTTAGATTAGCCACCCAACCCTATAACTATTAAGGTACCAAACAGCTAAAAATGACTAAAAAGCTTAATAGTTCAGAGTTAGTAGTCATTGTAGTAACAGAAAAACTTTTTTAAACTCTTGTGTTATTAAACTACAAACATTTCTATGGAGTTCCTCCCCACTATTTTATCGAAATAACTTTATATCCGGCGATGTTTTACGCTAGCATACGCGTACAATCAATTTATAATGGTAACAATCAATTTACTGTATAGTGATGTGAACAATAGGCCTTCTTTATAAGTCAATTGGAAGTTAATAAAAAGTTGGAACTAATGAAAAAGCCAGGTAGAGATACCACACACTAAATCTTTAAAATAATGCCTCTGTATGAACAATAGTTGTTCCGACATACCGAAGTTTGATTTTTTTACTTTATTTTTATAATTTTTTTTTTTTTGTAGTTTTTCACAATTTTCTAGAATGTGGCTCCAAATTATCTTTAAACCTTACACACTCTCAAATTTTTACATATATTGGAACCATTTTTTAGTAAAATTGACTTTTTGTTATTCTGGAGGGGGGGGCCTGAGCTTTCACGTAAAGTACTACTTCGATATAATGTACGGTACTGGTTCTATATTATATGTATATTAGGGAGTTTCCTCACTAGTGAGAGTTTCCGAATATATCTTTTAAGTGGCCTCTCGAAACGTTCCTGTTCAACGCTTCCTCTGCTCGAAGACAGTTACCACATAAACATTCTACTAAGAAATTATTCCTAGTTTTATTTGGCTTTCTTCTCTTTCTCCTACCAACCGCTTCCCATTTCCAGATTTCTTTAGCTATTCTCTCTAGGTTCATCCAATTATAAACATGTTCAAACAACTCTTACCTTTTTTCCTCTATACTTTTCAGTGTGTTGCCCATCACCTCTATTATCTCTTTAATCTCCTACATTTCTCTTTTCTTCCAATGTCGATATTCGGGCAGTCTTTCTCCAGTGTTCACCTCTATAGAAAAGAGTTGTCGTCCGGAACTAGCTGTTATGGTTCATGTTTTTGTGGCTTACAATAATACACTTTCCTCTTTACTGCAGAGGGGTCTTCTATATATGTTCAAGTCATTCAGAGAACCCAAAAATGTAATATTTTCACTCTTATTTTAGTGTATAAAATTTATAGGTTCTATATTTTTATCTGTTAATTAGTGAAGTTGTCTAATAAGAGTCTTTTCACTTGGGGAGTTAAAGAACGCCCAACTTTGAACATCAGAAGACACATACTGCCATTACAATACTGCTATAATAGATGTGAGAAGGAGAGAGAATGAATTTAAGAATGATGAAGAAGAAATAAACTAGTAGATGTGCTGCCCCCTGTATAATAAAATAGAAACAGAAACTGCAAGGACTTGACAGTGTAAAATAGATATCACTGAATAAGATAGCAAGAGAATTACTAAGATCGATATAGACTAGATATAATGGAGTTGATCAGGAGAGAAATTGGGATTGATTAATTAGACGAGATATGAAGATACTATTATAATATGGCTATAAGTCTACACAAACTGCACTGGACTTGTAATGAATTTATAGAATAAAGGGTGGGAGTAGAGTTATGGCACGATGCGATGTATGTTGAAACTGATTGATTGATCCATGTCTAGATCTCTCGCTGACTTATATACAGGTTCTCCCTATTCTAGCCTGCTTAAGTGAGAGAGTACGAGAGAGAGTCTGTTTTCTCTCGGTCGGGCTTGGCTCTCTCTCTTGCCGTTTCACTAAGAATTAGAAAGTAGAATGATGTCTTCTGACTGGTATTAAAAAACTCCCTTTATCTGTCCTTCTGTAGCCCTAAATATATGAATTCTTCCTCCCTATTTTGGCCTAGGAAGCGAATCACTAGGTTCTTCGGTTCCTTTCGAAACCTTATAAATTACACTGCTATAATTAAGCTTCATTGTTTTGTCTAGTATACTGCTTAAGACAGAACTCAGCATTCCCATCACTTTCCTACCGCCTCCTATTCTCCTTTTTTAAATTCTATATTTGAGGAACCACCAGCTTCAATCATGGATAATATTAATATAATATTAAGCCATATTAAATAATGTATTACTAGAGTTCCATGTTTGAAGAATTTTCATCTTCGCCCATTTAGTTAATATCTGATGTTAATATCTGTTAGTATCTGTTAATATCTGATGTAAATGAAAAGTTTTTTTGCAATGGCTGTCGAGGTACATAATCCAGTGTCAAAACTTGAATTAGTTATCTAACTCCTATCTACTTTAAAAACCTAAATATAAAATCTCCTATTAGCTGATATTGCTTGTCCCTTCATATTTCAATGTTGACCCACATATTTCAATGATATTTATAAATATTTAAATTAGTTTCTTCCAGTAGCCTATGATAATTAAGTGGTACTGTCAATTGTGTAACGGTCTTATTCAAAAATAGACTTTTTTGCATTTCATATTTTAGATATATTATTATAATATGCTCTAAACTTTCATTTACCCCGCAAATGTTATACATAGTAGAATTTCCACACCGATTTTTGTTTAAATATTCTTTGCAGATCCCATGTCCTCATGCGAGTGGCTAGCGCACTCATCTTTGGTGCGAGAATTCAGAGTTCGGATTCCCGTGAGGGCAAAGTCGGTATTGACCCAGCATCGTGAAAAAAGTGGGCAGCTCACAGTTAGTAGCGCCCTAGGTAGTGAATGCTAGAACTAAACGGCCAGGAAACTGCGGTGTCCTTACCATACTTCCCCCCTAAACAATGAAAGGCGTGAAACCATGAAAGGCATTGATTGGTGACTTAAGACAGCAGGGTGGTGACTATAGAAGTTGGAATCAGCTAAGGCGTGTGTAACAATTCACCTGCCGAAGCAACTAGCCCTGAAAATGGATGGCGCTGCAGCGTCGTGCCTATACTGTGCCGTCAGTGGCAATGGTAGTTAATAAGCTGTGTGTTAATTAATGTTGTAGTTTTTTAAATTGCGATGTTGTTAATTATATAGCTTGTTTCATACTACTATTATGTCTTGACGAGTAAGAAGATCGCGGCGATGAGCGCAGAAGGGTCTGGACGAGAGCCCGCCTGGAGCCGTCGCTGGTGCAGTTCTTGGTGTTAGTGGCAAAAAATTCATATAGCCTTCGTCTTTCATGGGCTGTTGCGCCATAGGTTTTTTTTTTTTTAAACAGATCCCATGATTATTTCTTAGTCTACACGTATGATATAATTATTTGCTTGTATTAGAATCGCTGAACCAAGTTTTTTGTCCCATTATTTGTGACAGGATTAAGAATAGCATACCCATTTAATTTCCAGTTTCAAGGGATCTCTCTTTTTATGACATAATATCAAGTTTGTTGGAAGCCAAAGTTTTGAAATATTTTCATTTTCCCTAAATCTTATTGAAAAGAGACAGCAAGAAATCTAAGAATCATTACAACGTTTAAAGCATTCATTAGGAATCATGGGAAAACTTGTAGCGCTTTTTTAACTTACAGTGATTGACATTGGTTCTTAGTCCAATGCCTGCATCTCAACAATTAAAGTGGTTTAAATAATTTGTTCATGAAGAAAACTTTTCCTAGCTTTGCATTTTTTTCACTAACTGGACTGGAATTGTTCAGTATTGGTAAAGGTCTTAAATCTCCTCAATGCTCTCGCAAACATTAATAAGATGGATGGATGATTTTCTGATATTTTGCAAAGAATACTTTCTTATTGCGCTAGTCATCATGTTGAAGCCATTGAAGAATGATTGAAGAAAATATAAAATGTTTAATCTAAAATTGTTAGAAAACATAGAAATGAAAGTTTACATAAAAAACAAAACCACACTTAATTTTAATTAATGTAATTAAATTCAACTCAACATTACATGCTTATTCGTTTAGTTTTATATTCATCATGTGAAATGTGTAAACAATCTCAGTAATTGAAAACAAACAAAAAACGGAATTTTAACGTTTAATTAGGATAATTTAAAGTCGAGTTAATTATTGAATCAGTATTTCAAGTAGGAAACATTTAAACACGCCCTTGAAGTCTGTTTGTTAAAGCATCATCTTTACATTAAATGAGTATGGTTGGTGCGATAACACGCCCTTTAGTAAATCAGTAGTAGGACAAGCAGGAAGAATGGGTGAGATATACTGCTAAACAACGACCTCGGGCTTCATTAGTGTGCCGTTTGTGTAACACGCTCATATTAGGCATGTTGAAAAGTTAGCCCTTAGTAATACTGTCATCAGAGGACTCTTCTATTTAAAATATCATTAACTACTGTTTCACTAATAGGCTTTCACAATAAATAATGAATATTATTATGAAATTAGTAATTATTATTGTATAGTAAAATCTATAAATTTGTTGCTGTAAATTTTCACTCACTGCAGTAACAGTAAATATCGCCATTCTATCAAATTTTCTATATCGAGTTTTCATCGGAAATACACATTTTGAGGTCCCCTAAGTTCGTAAACGTGATTGTGCGGAGAAATTGGTGTGTGCGTGTGTGATCAACAAAATTAAAAAATTGAAAATTCCAGAAAGATCAAACTTGACATTTCTTTTAAGTTCTATTTAGTGAAATGAAAGATTTTGATCAAAATTGGTCAACCGAAAGTACCACTTTATTGAATGAATTTTTCCCATTTTTTTTTGCTATTTTCTCGAAAACGAACTCAATGATTTTTTTTTTTTAAATTTTAATTACCGACTATACAAATAAAAAAGGTTACAACTCTTATTTGATATGTTTTTCTGATAAAATTTACTTAAAGGGGGATTTTTGGTGGAGGATTGGGGTTAAGCTATCCTTTAATGTACTATTTTGAAATACTAAACGATTCCATCATCTGTAATATTAATGAAAATTTAATATGTGCAAAAATTCCGGTTTGATAAAAAATACGACTATATTAAATGTTATTTTTTTTTTTCAATTTTCTACGCTTTTCTTAACAAAAACACCGACGAGATTCATTGAATATATACTAAATACAGAGATCTATCATTTCGTTCAAAACTTTCTCCGAGAAAATTCATTTAAGGGTTTGGGGGGGAGGAGTTGAAAGTTATGCATAGCTCAAAAAGTCGTTTTATTGAATTTAGATTCTTCAAATCAAATAATCTTGAAGACAACTAAACATCTAGGTGTGGTGTAGTGGTTAGTGGATGAGCATGGACTTGTAAGTGGGAGGACCCCAGAGTTCGAGAACCCGCGTATAACTACTAAATTTTATATTTGTTTAAAAAATGTTATAGTAAAGTAGGTGCTTCCGCCCCCGTCCACG
The DNA here is from genome assembly GCA_011037195.1 of Triatoma infestans. Lineage (NCBI taxonomy): Eukaryota > Metazoa > Arthropoda > Insecta > Hemiptera > Reduviidae > Triatoma > Triatoma infestans. Next base: position 336,800 of record JAAEAF010000281.1, on the reverse strand, counting down.
ACACCTAAGTGGTAGTTGGACGTTAAGCCCGCCTGAAAAAAATAGGCTTACTTTACTAAACATCTAATAAGAATTACAATGAGATGTTTGTACGGCAATGGCCAGAGGAGTTTTTAAAGAAAAAAAATTCTTTCTTGCTCTACGTTTCGGTTACCATTGGTGCTCTTCTTCAGGAGCTCTGTAAAAATTTATTGGAGAAAATACATTATTGTACAATTATAATAGTTATAAAAAGTGCATAGATTTATAACAAAAAAAATAAGAAAGAAAAATTTAAATTAAAGAAATATTAACCAAAGACATTATAAAACAGAAGTGACAGTAAATTAAATAAAATGATATTAACAATAAGATACAATAAGACAGATGAAGAGATTCATTTAGGTTAGGAGAGGAGTGAACGTTGAGAACGTTGAACTTCAACATACAACAATATTTTCCTAAAATCCTAAAAAAAGATACTAGCCAGTAATTGGTTCTTCCAAATTTGAAATTGCCGTGCCTCACTACAAACATTTTTCTTATCCCTCCCACCTTTTAACAGTTTTTAAATTAAAAAAAAAAAAAAAAATCTGGTGTGAAACACTCACACAACTTTCTCTTTTACTCCTGTTCTCAAAATATAATTGACAAAATTTGTAGTTTGTGTATCAAATTTATTGAAATTCGTCGAAAACTGAAAAAAAACTGTCCAGTAAAAGCGCACTTCCGATTTACTAATTTTCTTGAAAAATTCGGAATTTTGGCCATCTATTTCTTTCTAATTAATTTTGTTTGGATGATAGAATTGTTATAATCAAGTAAGATACCACTTTAGAGGAAGCATTAACCCCACGCCTTCCCCTAAAAGTGCCCTTAAATGAATTTTCTCAGAGAAATGTTTCAAATAAATGTTTAGACCTTTGGATGTTTAGTTTATATAAGAAGTTTCAAGAAAATCGTTGGAGCCATTTCTGAGAAAATTGCGAAAAAGAGAATAAATCATTTAGTAAAGTGGAAAAGTAAACGCATTTCCGGTTATCCGATTTTTTTCAAACTGGGTATTTCAACTACATATTCAATTCTCATTGACATTATTTAGATGATAGAATTGTCTAATAAAGTAAAATAGCACTTTAGATGGAAATCTAACCCCACCCCTCCCCCAAAAATGCCCTTAGATACATTTTTCCGGAGAAATGTTTCAAATAAAAATTGTAGCGCTTTGTATGTGTAGTTGATGTTTCAACTTTAAAGAAAATCGTTGGAGCCACTTTTGAGAAAATCGCAAAAAAGTAAAAAAATCCAACTAGTAAGTGGTACTTCCGGTTGAGGAATTTTGACAGATAATGTACTGTCAGATCCCATAGAGATACCTAAATGGAATATCAAGTTTCAACTTTGTACGGTTTTTCGTTTTTGAGCTATGTTGTTCACATACATACATACAAACCCAAAATTTTCTAAAAACCACTTTTTTTTGGATTTAGCGGACCTCAAAACGGATATTTCCGGTGAAAACTCGATATCGAAAATTTGACACGATTACAGTACTTCCTCTTTCTAGGAGTAAGAGAAAGTAAAAAATACTTTCTCTTTATTTCAGTCTCAACGTTCTCAACAATCATTTTATTTAATTTACTGTCACTTCTGTTTTATAATTTCTTCTGTTAATATTTCTTTAATTTAAATTTTTCTTTCTTCTTTTTAGGTTATAAATCTATGCACTTTTTATAACTACTATACAGTACAAAAATGAATTTTCTCCAATAAATTTTTATCGAGCTCCTGAAGAAGGGAACCACCAATGGTACCCGAAACGTAGAGCAAGAAAGAATTATTTTTCTTTAAAAACTCCTCTCGCCATTGCCGTACAAACATCTCATTGTAATTTTAAGGCCTGACGATTTGAATACCATTTTAAGAATTTTAAGTTTGAAGGAAATTGGTAGGTGGTGGTAACTGTTTAAATTGCATTAAAGAAAAGTTGAAGGAGTTTTCCACACCAGATTCTTCTTTTTTTTTCTATTGTGTTGTAAATAAAACATTACAGTTGAACATTAATTAAAAAATAAATCATTCTTATTTATTATCTATTAACTATTCCAGACCGGTTATAGCCTAGATCCCCAAGCACATATTAAGTGCCTATTTTCGGACAAGCATTAGTCGATGTAGTGACCTCAGTGGGCGAGGATATCAAATATAATTTACCATTTAAACATACCTCATCATATTAACTTATTTGGTGATGGACATTTATGAAATGTCCAAAGTTATTTTCGGCTGCTGCTGATGTAAATTGACATTATTTCCCATGTTAATTTTGGCTGTCAGTGAAATTTGATTACTTCTGATTGCTGATTGTGTAGCTTTAATTTAATTCGAACAAATCAGTTTATATGGGTTGTCTTCAGAGTACATTAAAACAAAATACCAAATCCGTCCATATTAGACATATATAACCTCGTTCATGGACTAAACCTGTAATGTATACATGCACGTATACATGAAGATATCGGACCCTCTAAACACTTTATGTCAAACGGAAAATTATACTTCATTAGAATTAAAGGGAGAAATTCTTCGTTCACGCTCCATGACATAAGGAAAAAGTTATTAAACAATACAGTTAAACCTACGATGCTTTACTCATCTGAAAACTTAGCCTTTAATTATCTGAATCAATTATTGTCTATTCAGTTACAATGTTTAAAGACCCTTTACCACTTACCTAAATGTACCTCTAAACTCTATTTTGGTTGGAATACGGAGTAAATCCACTAAAAGTAATCGTCTTTAAAGCCATGATCTTCTTGATGATTAAAATTTTACAGATGGATGAGTCACGCTTACCACTTGTTTGTTATAATGCCACGCATAATGCTACGGTGGAGAAGCTAATAAATTGATCGTATACTACATAGGTTGCTGAGACATCATCTTAACACAAAATCCAATATTACTCGGTAAAGAAAAAGATAATATTATAAATAACTTGTAATTCATTATATAAGTCATGATGATAAAAATGTAATTAATTCTGTATAAAATGTATTAAAATATGGAAAATCATATTTGAATTTGTGTTGTAACATAAAGAAAGTTAGAATATCAGAGCTTTTTCCGTGGTAGCCGGCTTCATTTTGTGGTCATCGACCGGTTTCGGGCGTTCGTTCGCCCATCTTCAGAATGCGTTTTTCGGACAGTGTGACAACACAGACTTGCACAGAGCAAATTTAGTTTACACACTATATTTATCCGCCCATTCTATTAGCCTTTCTACTAACATCCCAGCAAACAGCTTACCGACAGTATTCCCAAAAGAGATACCCCGATAATTGCCTATCTCACTCTTACTACCCTTTTTATGCAGCGGAAAAATAATTGATTCTTTGAAGCTGTTAGGAGTTATGCCCTTATTATATAACTTATTAAATATGGCCAAGAGCATCTCCGAAAAATTATGTGGGCTAAACGGAGTGCTGTAAACTAAGTGTGTAAACTAAATTTGCTCTGTGCAAGTCTGTGTTGTCACACTGTCTGAAAAACGCATCCTGAAGATGGGCGAACGAACGCCCGAAACCGGTCGATGACCACAAAATGAAGCAGGCTACCACGGAAAATGTCTCTGATGCTTTCCAGCTCTGCGAAACCAACCACCACAACAAAGTTAGAATAGTCTCACAGTTGTGCCTTTGCAGATTAATTATATACGTTTAATCTGTAAACAAATATCGCCTCGATGCTATATTTCACTTTCTTTTCTATTGTAAAACTCTGTAGGCAATAAGAGCCAATTTTATTAATAAATTTTGATCCATTCAAGTCTTATTTGAACAGTTACAATAAATTCTAAAGTTCAATTATGTGCTTTCTATTAATTTTGTGCACAGTCAATTAAAAGTAGACGTTTCATTTTTAATGAATAATCAACTTCATTCATGCATGTATAAAACAATAAAACCGCCTAGATCTAAAGCTCATGGGGAAGTAAGCAATATTTTCTAATTTTCCACTGAACAGAGCCACTGTTCTTGTTTTTGCTTTTTGTTCTGCTTTGTTCTGTTTGGATCTTTTGTTGTTCTATTAATTTAAAGTGGTTAAAGAGGTATTAGTTTAAAGAGGTTCATAATTCTATTAAAATATAAATTATAATTTGTTTGTAGATAAAATTGTTGTATTTAGAATTTAGAACTATCTCTATTACATTATTATTAGAATTGTTGTTCTAAAGACATTTTCTGTTTAATTTTAACGAAAAAACTAAATTATAATTTGGCCAACGAGGGCTAATTCTGTTGCTGAAGCTCTTGTATCTTGCTATGTAGCAATTAATAAATAAATAAAAATTCGATTCAGCAGCTCCTTTTTTTAAATTGATTAATATTTTTGTTCTTAAGAGATTAATGTCGTTTCATTTGCTAGAATTTCTTGTTCTTGTCCTCATTTAATGAGATTTTTGTTCCCTCGAAAAAAATAAAGAAATAATCCAATTTATATTTACTGAAATAACCAGCTTGAATAAACTTGTTTAAGTCATTCTCAAAACCTTTAATTTTTCTATTATAGCTTTTTGTTAGAATTTTTTTTTTTTATTTAATTTATTATATTTTATTACAAGATTTGTTAATAATTAGAAATTAAAAAAAAAAATCGTTGGATTAGTTTTGAATAAATCGCAAAAAACTGAAAAACCTATTTAATTACTTTCCGGTCGACCGATTTTGATAAGAAAATATTGTTGTACGCATCCCTTAATATAATAATAATAATAATATTTATTTTTGAAAAAGTAATTTACATTGGATAATATATACAAAATATACTAGCAATGGCTTTAGCCGTCTGCCAGAGTTCACTACAAAAATAATTAATTATTTTCTTGTTGTAATTAAACAAATTAAACTACAAATAGATAAATCAAACCAGTATAATAAAATAAAAAAGGTAAAAAAAAACAACAAATAAATAAATAATTAATCCAAAGATATAAACGAAATAAAGAGTTATTTAAAAAAAACAATAATTACATACAAATATACAAAAATGAAAATCACGCCTAGAAAATACAAACTAATTGAGGATTAAAAAGGGAATTAAAAAACAAAAAAAGAGAAAAAAAAAGAGAGAGAGAGAAAGAAAAAAAAAATAAGGCTATACAAAAACTAATTAGAGTCAGATATCCAACTATACCTAACCTTCCAGGCAAGGCGGGCGAACTGGAGCAAAGGACGAGGATGTTCTTGGCCTGATAAAAAAGAAATTACATCAGCTCTCGAAAGAATGTGCTTATTAAAATAGATTAAACGAAATTCTGCCAAAAGGGGGCATTCTCCAAGGAAATGATACATATCTTCCGGCCTACCAGAATTACAAAGTTGACACCTTTCCAGATCAATGTCTCTTTCGAGCCAAGGTCTGAAATTCAAGTATACAAGTTCACCCCTTAGTTTAAATAACCAGCGCACTTCATTGAAGGAAAGATCGTGCGATAATGAGGCTGTAACCTGGTCCCTATACTCACTTAATAGAAACCTACATAAAAGGAATCTGTCTGAAGCAACCGCACGACTCACAAACTGTTCGAGATGAGCTACACAAATCTTAGATCTCAAAGGAGAAAGCTGGCTACCCCACTTCGAAAGATCGTCTAAACTACCGTTAAATTGGCAAGAATATGTTCGTGATAGGGTGAGCCAGTGCTTAAACCAGTAAGATCCTCCCTTTATCACCTCAAGCGCCACCTTCTTAGGCAGTCTGTAATCCGGGAGAGAGAGTATCTTGAGGCAATATTTAAGATGTAGATGAAGTGTGAAAGCACTTCAGAGGTTCCATAGCTTTTTCTAACATATAATTAGGAGAGATGAAGGTAGGGAGGACAATTTCCTGATGAAAAATCTCTGAAATTTTTCCAGCACATCGTACGACTGAAAACCCCATACCTGGGCTCCGTAGCACACAACTGCACGCGAAATACTGCCGAACACCCGGTACTTGGAGCTTAAAGGTACATTTCTATTCAGAATGAAGTTTGACCAAACTCTGTTTATGCCTATTTTTGCTTGTGATACTCTGTCTTCTAGGTGGGGAAGAAGGAAAGACGAGGAGTCAAAACTACTCCAAGGTATTTATATCTGTTGACCACCTCAATTCTTTCACCCTTATATGTCCACTTTTGCGAAGAAGCAAACCTGCCGCCTTTTCGAAAAATAATTATTTTCGACTTCTGTAAATTGACAGAGAGATTCCACTGGTTACAATATACCTCTAAAATATTAATATTTCTCTGGAGTGTTACTGGATTATCGGAGATGAGCACAATATCATCAGCATAAAGCAGAATTTTTATTTTTGTGTCACCGATCAGTACTCCACCCTCCAAAAGCGATGGCAAATCGTCTATGAAGAGTGCAAACAGAATGGGACTCGAAAGACAACCTTGTCTCACTCCTGATCCAACTTTAAAAGAATCGGATATTCTGTCTGAACAACGGACTGAGGAAGCTGCAAAGGAGTATAACATTTTTAAAGCCCTTATAAACTTGGAAGAGACACCTAAGTTAAATAACTTCAAAAACAGAGAAGAGTGGTTAATAGTGTTGAAGGCTGACTTGAGGTCGATGAAAAAACAATAAATTTTCCGACCCTTCGCAGAGAGCTTAAGTTTTACTAAGTTTGTTAAAATAAATATGTTATCCAAAGCAGAATAACCACGCCTAAAGCCTGACTGAAATTCGCTCAACAAGTTGCCTTCGGACACGAACTGATTTAAACGGGCAAGCAACAATTAGGTAAAAATTTTTGCCACGGTATCTAAGCAGGAGATGCCTCTGTAGTTCGTAACATCATTAATATTCCCTTTTTTATAGAGGGGAAAAATTATGGATTTGCCAAAAGATTGAGGAATATCGCTCCGCTCATAAATATTGTTAAAAAATGCCAAAAGTTTACCTTAATAGTAACCTAAACGGAATATAAAGTTTAAACTTTTTACGATTTCTCGTTTCCAAGTTATGGTGACCACAGTCAAACACAGACTCATACATACCATTTTAAATCCACTCAACTTTTTTTTTTTTTTTTGTAGTAGTCCAATAGAAGAAATTTTGTTTTTAGAAGAACCTTTTTTGATTTTGCTGTAGCAATTAGAATCGCTAATTTGTTCAAGCCAAGTAGTTTTCCCTGATATACAATATAGATTTTTATCTTATAAAAAAAGCATTGCAAAGATACTGTTTGAGAGATGAATGTCCACGTGTTTCCTGATCCTGCTATTTATCTATCTGTTCTACACACCTATGATATATAATAGCATCTCTAAATTTCTGGGAAGGATATGATTTACTCTCATATGGCTTCCAATGATGTTCAGAACACTCTATTGGAATTAGATTTCTCTTGGATACCACTATTTTCTGACCCATGACAACATGAGTAATTTTTTTTTAGAGTTAAGAAATTCGTTCCTTTATACAGAGAAAATCTAAGGGCAGCGCTACTGGACTTGAATCCGGGAATTCTGCATTGGGTCCAGCGCGTTATCACTGAACTATTCCATTCCCTAAAAGATTTTTCTTATTCACTTCCTGCCAAAACAGAACATCTCGGATAGTCTCAGTAACTAAAGGTTTTTCTTTTTTCCTGCATTAAAATATAGAAGTACCAGGATGACAATGCACGCCTAAATGAGACAATACTTCCAATATATTACGATCTTTTGGCTCTGCCTGTATACTGAAGATTTTATATTGAAAGTAAGTGAAAGGAAGAATGTCCGTAAAGCGGAACAAACGAGAATATACGAAACTTTACAATATGAACTTAAAAAAAAAGAAACGGTTCGATAATTTTCCTTAGAAATGAAATGGTACTAAGACATTGATAGTTAGCGATGTTGAGATTACTATTGTTCCATATCCATCACCAAAAAATGTTCTCTCATAAATCTATGAAAATTTTATTCTACTGGGGAAAAAATTCATAAATAAGAAAAATGATATACAAGCTAAATACAAGCGAATTTCATGAACTCTCACTGATAAGGTTAACAATGTTTATTTAGTTAATAATTTATAGCTGAATATCATTTATCATTGATATCATTGATATGCGGAATGATTAATAAAAAAAAAAAGGAATTTGGAGGGGGGAAAAAATGGATGTAGGCGATGAGAATTAACGGAAATATTTTAAGAAGATTTCTGCATTTTTCGCTATTGAAAGAAGTGTATGTTTCAGGCAACTGTTAGTTATTTAATCCAGTTGGTCTTCTTCTTTCATTTATTTATCTTTCATTCTTGTCATCATTTTATACTAATTAATTATTAACGTGAATAATTTTTTTTACCAAAATTTATTTGAGAATATCTAAGATTAATTCATTTGGGTCAGAGACATTTTCCGTGGTAGCCTGCTTCATTTTGTGGTCATCGACCGGTTTCGGGCGTTCGTTCGCCCATCTTCAGGATGCGTTTTTCAGACAGTGTGATAATACAGACTTGCACAGAGCAAATTTAGTTTACACACTATATTTATCCGCCCATTCTATTAGCCTTTCTACTAACATCCCAGCAAACAGCTTACCGACAGTATTCCCAAAAGAGATACCCTGATAATTGCCTATCTCACTCTTACTGCCCTTTTTATGCAGCGGAAAAATAATTGATTCTTTGAAGCTGTTAGGAGTTATGCCCTTATTATATAACTTATTAAATATGGCCAAGAGCATCTCCGAAAAATTATGTGGGCTAAACGGAGTGCTGTAAACTAAGTGTGTAAACTAAATTTGCTCTGTGCAAGTCTGTGTTGTCACACTGTCTGAAAAACGCATCCTGAAGATGGGCGAACGAACGCCCGAAACCGGTCGATGACCACAAAATGAAGCAGGCTACCATGGAAAATGTCTCTGATGCTTTCCAGCTCTGCGGAATTAACCACCACAACTATTAATTCATTTAATCTATTATATTTTTGAATATATATTTCAGCAATACTTTACCAACTCTAGGCTAGATAGAGCCAAATTTTTTTGGAGACATTTCAATCTTACACCACAAAAATTTCAGAGCAAATTGGACGTTTGTAAAATCCGTTGAGATAAATTAATATGTTAACCGAACGGACAAAGAGAAATCTGGTTCAAAAACAAACAAATGGTTTCAAATTTAACTTCGCAAATTCCTCAAAATCCCGTAAAAAACGTTTTTTTTTCCTGATAAATGTAATAAGTTTATATCTGTGCAGTTAGTATTCCAAGTTTAAAAAGGAAATCGTTTTCGAGAAAATTCCAAAATAATTAAAAAAAAAACTATTTAGTAATAATAGCAAGTCCGGTTAACCGATTTTCTTCAAATTAGAAATTCTAGCAATGCTTATAATATATGTTAATATTATATAAGTGGTAGAACCGTATATTGTACTGAAGTGATATTTTAGTGGAAAACAGAATGCTACTGTTCCTCGGAACGTCAAAACTAATTTTTCCTCGGAAAATGTTTCAAATAAAAGTGGTAAGTATTATAACGAAATTTAAAGAAAATCGTTGGAGCCGTTTTGAGAAAAATCGCGAAAAACTTTGAGAAAAAAAAAACAACAAAAAACATTCATTAAATTCGCACTCTCGATTGATGAATTTTGCCCGAAAACTTCGTGTCAGATGCGCTGGTATTATATAAATGAAAATACCAAGTTTAATCTTCTGGCAATCGTTTTTGATGTAGTTTGTTCACAATCACAGACTATTTGCTAAAAACATGTTTTTCTTATTTAGAGGAAACTTTAAAACATATATTGTCGGGAAAAACTCAATTACTAAAATTTGTCATGATTGTAAGAAAAGTAAGTGAAAACATTGAATATCTGAAACCGGCAAGGAAGATAAACAAGAAGCAGTCAGAGTGCTGAGAAATCTCAGTGAGTTCCAGCACTGATAGTCTGCATCAAATGTAAAGGCAAAGTAATGCCTATTTTTTTCCAGACGGGCTTAACATCCAACTACCAAATTAGGTATCATGAACGGGGGCGGAATCACCTACTTTACTATAAACATTTTTTAAACAAATATAAAATTTAGCAGTTATAAGCCGGACTCGAACTGGGTCCTCCCACTTACAAGTCCATGCACATAACCACTACACCAACACCCCGCCCAGATAGTATGTGTCATTGGGCTGGGCGGGTCTGTTGTTTCTAGAAAAGTGGTTAACTCAAAATAAATTATCTTTAAATAAAGAAAAAACAATAACAAAAGTTTTTCACTGAAGTCAAAAACAAAACAACCCACCTGTGAAATTTTTAGGATTATTAATTGATTCTAATCTCTCCTGGAAGGAACATGTACAGGAGTTGAGTGGTAAGCTGGCAAAAATGATCTACTTGTTCAAAAAGCTGAGGGATTTAGTATCTCTGGAGGTACTTAAAACAGCGTATTTCGGATTGTTCCAGTCAAAGCTGAGCTATGGTTTACTATTATGGGGAGCAGCCACTAATGCAAAAACTGTTTTTAAAATGCAAAAAAAGGCCTTAAGGATCATATTTAATAAGAAAAAATCAGACAGCTGTAAACCATTATTTAAAGAGCATGGCATACTTACGCTGCCGTCTTTATTCATTTATGTGAACATAATGGATATTAAAAATAGTGAGAATAAAGATTTAAGGAGTAATAAACATTCCTACAATGTAAGGACTAAAAATAACTTACATATTGCTAAAAACAGACTGTTTAAATCTGATAAAGCTCCCAGCTCAATGGCCACTAAAATGTTTAATTTAATTCCTGAATTAGTGAGAAATTTAGAAAAGAAAAAATTTCAAAAAATTATTAAAACTTTTTTATTAAAAAACACTTTTTACAAACTAGAAGAGTATCTAGCTAACAAGTGGAATGTAACCCAGTTCAACGCTGACTAATCTGACACTGTCTCTTTTGCAAGTAATGTGTTAATAATGTTTACTGTAGGTCAAAGTGTATTTGTTTGTATATATTGCAGCCACATTTTGACGAGCCTATTGTATGTAAAAACATATGTCCAGGTAAATAAATATATTCTATTCTATTCTATTCTATTCTATTAACATTCGATAGATTTTGCTAAATAAGTTTGCTCATTTACTGTTTCCCTTCTGATTAATTTGTACTGATACCATTTTCACTAGAGAATTTTAATAAATGCTAGAGAATATTATGAAAATAGTATCATCTTTCAACATTAATTCCCTTGATTGCAACAATTACCTTTTAGAAATTCCAAGACCACACATAGTATAAGTAAAACGTACAACGATGCTTTGTATACTTCACATTATATGGAGAAGTATGATACGGTTTTATTCCATGTGTTTCCAAGCGACAAGAAGACCGCCCACGAAGGTCGTTGCGACGAAGAGAAGATTTTACACAGACTTCTAATCTAATTCACCTATCTACTAATGTACGATCGGCCGTCATTCTCCTTCTCTAGCCGTCCATTGACGCACAATTTCACGTCTTCTACTATGAAATTGGTGAATCATGTTCTCTCCCACTCTCTCTCTCACTGTTTTAAACACTTTTTTTTTTCTTTAACTACTTCTCCTTCTTGCCAAAGCATTCCCGCATCCAGCTGCTATGGATAACGACAGCAATAAAACACGTCGTTTAGAGACCTAACTTTACGACCACCTTCCCCATCAGATTAACCTAATTGTTGAGGTTGTGTCCGTTTTATGCACAATTATGTACGACTCTATTTCGTAGCGCAATTAGCTAAATGAGGGACTACTTCCCCTACCCTTTCTGCCCCCTATCTCTCTACAATTTTCTAATAGCTGTGGCCTGTTTTTCATCTTCTCTAATTTTCTTTAAACCAGACCGTTAATTTTTTTCACCTCTATTAAAATTTGTAGCAAATTACTAAGAATGTAATTATTTTTTTTTTCTTAATTAAAAATTATAATAATAAATAAAATATAGGATAGTTAACCTTTTTAGAAATTCCTTATAAATAAAATAGTTATAAAAACAGTTGGTCCATTTCGAATTTTTACGCTGAATTTCATATATTCCCAGATATAAGTGGCAATTATTCAGAGATCAAAATTACAAAATTTGGTAGCAAACCCTTTTTATATGGCCTGTAAAGAAAATAGAACAGTACTGCTAAAAATAATTTTAAATGAATAGTACTTCACATATTCACTTTTCTAATACAAACCTGTTTTGCCCTTAGCCATTTTTGAACCAATAATTGTACTAATGGTATTGTTTGTGTTGTGAGTGTTCTAGCAGTTTTCAATAACACTGAATACTATTTATTATTCTATTGACTTCGTATTCTAGTTTTAAACTACCTCCTCCTCCTCCTGTTGAATTGAAGTGGTACACATGTACACACGCACACTTCCACTGGCACTGAATAAAGAAATTTATATTTTAAGATTTACAAAATCGTGAGGACAAAAGAATATATAGGGGATAGAATGATCGAGCAACGAGCGATGATGTTGATAAAGTGACGTAGATGTTGTTACCGAATGGTGAAGTGAATCGCTTGACGAGCGATGTGACCAGTTTGAATTCTGGCTTGTTCTAATTGTCCCATAGCTGGTAAGGCTAGTTTGGTTAAGAAACTGTAGCCTATAAAGTTGTCTTTCGCAAAGAAGGAGTTGACACTGATGATTGCCTGTTACTCTTGAGAGTGGTGTTGAGAATCATGGTAAGCTCTCGAATGCTTGACTGGCTATTAGACTTCTTAAAGTGTTGGTTTAACTCTTCTTACAACTTCTTAACTCTTCAATGCTTATCTGGTGATAAAAGACTTCGGATTTCTGCCTTTTTATCTCTTGGTGGGAGCTAGAGACAGTTTCTAGAGGTAAAGTATGCTTGTCCAAATTGAAGCTCATTCGTCAATACGTAGCAGTGCACGTGACAGTTGGCGTAAATGAAAATTATTTATTTTCATTTTGTTTTTTTATATAATTATGTACATTTATCTACTTATTTTTTGAAATTTGTATTATCTATTTTTATGTGTAAGTTATTATTATTAGGTACAATACGTCTTTGACTGTAACAGAAGAAAATTAAAAAATATATATATTTATATATAAAATAAAATAAACTTTAATTTATTGCACACTATTTTATTCCATGATAGCTTGGTTCATTTTGTGGTTGTCGATCGGTTTCGGTCGATCAATCATCAAGATGTTTTGATAAACATTGTGATAACACAGAATTGCACAGAGCAAAATCAGTTTATACATACATGATTCTGACTCACAGAATGTGTCTAATGAGGTTTCTTAAGCCTTGTTTGGCTGTGGCGATCAGGGAGGCGGGGGATCTGTCCGCGCGGCAGCATGGTTTTAGACCGGGTCGGTCCACTATAGGGGCAATGGATGAGATGGTGAGAGCCGCACGTATCGCGCAGTTGGGGTCGTGGTGGACAAAGCGTGTTGTACTATTGGATACGCTGGACGTCCGGAACGCCTTTAATTCGGCAAGGTGGAGACGTGACATGCTGGCGGCTCTGGAAACAGCGTTTCGAATGCCGGTGTATCTGCTCCCGGTGATACGTAGTTACCTTAGGGACAGATTGTTAAGGTATGACACTGTGGAGGGATCACGCAGTATAGCGGTAACCGGAGGGGCGGCTCAGGGCTCTATTTTGGGACCTGATCTGTGGGACGTGGCCTATGTTGGCATCCTGCGCATGAATATGCCGGAGGACTCCTTTTTGGTGGGGTACGCGGACGACCATCGCTGCGGTGGTGATAGCGAGGGACCATGTGGTGGCGCATATTAGGCTCCGACAGGTGATGAGGCACGTAACGGCCTGGCTAGACATGGCCCGAGCTTGGCTCCAGAAAAGATAGAGGTGGTGCTGCTCAAACAGATGTCGACTCCCAGGTGCCTGGGACCTGAGGATAGACGGCAGAACGCTGAAATCGCAGAGTTCCGTCAAATACTTAGGAGTGCATCTTGATGCAAACCTGACGTTCTGGGAGCAGGTGCGCGCTCTTCGGAGAAAAAAAAGAAGAAAAAATCCGGCCGATGACCACAAAATGAATCAGGCTATCACGGAAAATATCTGTTATAATATGAGTTATAGTATTTAGTAATTCTCTTTTCCATCTGTTTGAAAGGGAGGAATATTCTTAATTGATGTCATTTTCTCTCTCTATGAGAAGATAAAATTATAGAAAATGCATAAGAAAGAAAAGAAAAGAAGTTAATATATAAACATTGACTAGAAAGCACTTTACTAGTAATTTTGAAGATTATTACCTGTCACGATCTGGTCGTCGATATCTCTGTCTCTCTTTCTCCACTTAAATTAACATCTGATTGAAGGATTCTTCCCCTTGCAATTACACTAATGATATAAACACTTAGGGACCTTAAAACTAATATTTTAGTGTGTGCTCCATGACATCGATTTACAGTTCTGTGCTAGTCCTAGTCCAATAATAATGCCGCCATGTTGAAACAATTGCAACCATAATCTAAGTTTTCAATATACAAAAAATAAAATAAAATAGATACGACGAAAATAGAAATTAGAAATTGATTACTCTCTCTCTCTATCCTTCGTTCTCTCTTTCTGTGGCGGGAGGGGGCAGCACAACTCATAAATGGGAAATCGCTGAAAAATTAGAAAATTTCGTTTAATTTCTACCAGGGTGTACCAGGGTACACGACACATTAAGTTTTTAGTCCAAATCAATTAACCACTTTACTGCCTACATTTTTTTTTTTAGTTTTTTGCAATTTTCTCGAAATCGGCTCCAATGATTTTCTTTAAACCTCGGTATATCAATTGTGTAATGGCATCCAGCAGAGAGAAGAGAGGCTCTCTCTGGTTAACAGAGACTACTATCTTACTTAAGCAGGCTAGAGTTGGAGAACCTGTATATATAAGCCAGTGAGAATCTAGAGGATATCTATCAAAATAATGGAGTTGTTGAAGAGAGAAATTAGGTTTGATTGAATGAACGAGATATGAAGACACTGTTATAATATAGCTATAAGTTTACACTAACTGCACTGGACGTTATAATGATGTTGATAGAATAAAAAATGGGAATAGAGATATGACACGATGCGATGTATGGTTGAATCTGATAGATATCCTCTAGATAGATTCTCACTGGCTTATATACACAGGTTCTCCCACCTAGCCTGCTTAAGTAAGAGAGTAGTCTCTGTTAACCAGAAAGAGCCTCTCTTGATGTAATGGCATCCAGCAGAGAGAAGAGAGGCTCTCTCTGGTTAACAGAGACTACTCTCTTACGTAAGCAGGCTAGAGTGGAAGAACCTGTGTATATAATCCAGTGAGAATGTATCTAGAGGGTATCTATCAGATTCAACCATACATCGCATCGTGTCATATCTCTACTCCCACCTTTTATTCTATCAAAATCATTATAAAGTCCAGAGCAGTTAGTGTAAACTTATACAGAGCAGTTAGCTACATTATAACAGTGTCTTCATATCTCGTTCGTTCAATCAAACCTAATTTCTCTCTTCAACAACTCCATTATAAATTGCATGTCTACAGGGATGCAACTTTTATTTGTGAAAACATTTTTCAGGAATATTTACTTTAGGGCGTTTTGGGGGAGGGGTGACTTCTCTAAAGTGCCATTTAAATACATTATACGATCGTATCATCGTAATTGATAGATTGATAAAGGGGAGGCGAGCCTCGTTCCATCGCGACCTACGCTAAGATATCTATTCTGGATTCCCTATAGTTACAGCACATCCTTCAGCTTCGCCCTTTTAATCAAGCCTTGGAAAGCTGAAAACGGCTCCGGGATTGCTTGTTCCCAGTTGAAGAAACCTTGTTTCTCATCAGGCCGGCCCACTAACAGCGGGTTTCTTCTCCGGCCTTGCAGAATCGTCATAGCGCGTTGTGGAATTTGTGGCGTTAAACTTAAAATATATGGGGTGGTTTTACGTTATTGGCGCGCTCTTCATTTCCCTACCTGCTTGGGTTAGTAGGTTGTTATTTAACCTCCTACTATTTCTATATTCCTTTTAGGACAAATGAGAATGCTTTAAAGGTAGAAACTTTGTTATTTCATAATAAATAATTACATGGATAGAGAAAGGTTTCACATTAAAATTTATTTATTCTATAAAGTGTAAAAAATAATACATTATATAATTATTAGTGTGTGAAATAATTACAAAAATGAAAAGATAAATAAATAAAAACAAATGTAACAACTATCCGGCCGACAGACAGATATATGTACATATTATGGTGTGAATATTTTATGAAGCAGACAATCAAATATTCTCTCCATGTAATATGAAACTGTTGTATGTATTTATGATTTATGAGCCAGCTGCAAATCCACGTTCCTCCTAATAACACCCCAACAGCGGTGGCGGGCGGACGGGAGGGATGACTTTAATTGTTAAGATAATTATTTATTACACAGTTGTGTTTGCTTATTTAGATTAGTGTAGTTTTGTAATTATAATATTGTGCCATATGGTATATTCATATATGTTTTTTTTTTTCTGTTTACATTAGTCCTTCACCATCTTCTTTTGATTTATTAAATTTAAATATGGTTTCAGTTTATATTATTTTCACTAATTATTTTCTGCAAACCTTTTATTAAATTAGATTAAAGTAGTTCTTAATTTCCAGTAATAAATCTGGCATGAAACACTTATATGTCATTATCTTACTGCCATTATAATTCCCACAGATAAAAAGGTGGAAGAGATTATATTATAAATCTGACAGCGCCCTCAATCTCAGCCCTTAGCAAAGCTTTGCAACGGCAGCTTAAATTTAAATCTAATTCTCAGTTCCCGCAAGAACAACCACCCAATTCATAATTAAAATTTATGGGTTTACAACTTTTATCTTGAATTGCCCAATTCAAGTTTAAAGAAAATCGTTGTAGGAATTTTCACATCTGTTCCAGGACTAATGAACGAAAGAGAAACACTCAAAATGGCTTACCTATCCAACTCATCATTTCCTAGATTTCCAAATGACTTGGAATACTGAACAGAAGAACATCATTAGAGGAATAACTTTTCCAGGTTTCGATAATATTCCATTAACTAATTTGGAGGGAAAAAACACATGAATATAGTGGCCTTTTAAATGTATGTTTAACAGGAGATTGACTTGTGTGGCTCTAGCTTAATGAAGTTTTTAAGGTTGAGACTTAAGGCTGATATAGCGATGTTTTAATTTTAAAGCTTATTTTGGCGACTTAGTTTTAAGCCTGCAGATAGTCGAATTTTTATTCAATTTCTCTTATAGCTAGAGACAGTTTCTGGGACATTTATTTTTGTCATGTAATGCCATCAATCCCTTTCGAAGTCGCCATACACAAATCTGGTTCCTTTAATAGTTCCATTAATAACCATATCGAGGCGCCTCTGCAGAGTTTCCAACATCAATCAACGGCGCTTTACCTCACCCAATCACGCCAACTGGAATATATCGGCGAACGAGCTTCAATTACTCAGTGAATCTTCCATCTAGATGTTGTCACTAGCGGCAAGAGAAATTGAATAAATAGACGACCATCTGAGGGCTTAACATTCAGTCGCCAATTAAAACTTTTAACTTTTTTTATAACCTTCAGTCGCTAAATCAAGCTTAAATAGTTAACAAAACCCAACTTTAAAAGAATCCCCAAGCTCGGCCCCACTATATTGGGTATGATGAAGGAGAGAAAATGGTTTAATTTAGATGAATAAAGTAGAAGTGAAGTTGAACACTGGATAATTTAAAAGCAACACTGACTGCCTGGACTTTATACTAAAATGTATAGATGGTAGTGAGAGATAAAGGATGATGGCGCATAGTGACTGCTGTATGAACTCTGCTATCTGACCTCTTGAATACGCTCCCATCGATGTATATAAGCAGTTTCTCCCACTCTAGTCCGAGAAAGTGGTCCTGTCATTTTTGTCTCTCTCTCTCTCTGCTATGGATCCCTTTCTTTGGATCCTATTGAAGGAGAGAAAATGGTTTGGTTTGAATGAACAAACTAGAAGTGTAGTTGAACACTGTATAATTTAAAAGCAACACTGACTGGCTGGACTTGACACTAAAATATATAGAATGGTAGTGAGAGGTAAAGGTTGATGACGCGTAGTGACTGCTGTATGAACACTGCTGTCTGACCTCTTGAATACTCTCCCGTCGTTATATTTAAGCAGTTTCTCCCACTCTAGTCCGAGAGAGTGGTCCATTCATTTTCGTCTCTCTCTCTGTCTCTCTCTCTCTCTCTCTGCTATGGATCCTATTACACCCACCGTTAGAACAAGGAAGATTCCTAACTAACCACATTCACACTTCATGCGTCTAATATCAGCCACGCTACACCATACTTCACTTATCACGCTATCATTAAACTTTTATAATCTTCGCTTGGTTATTCTAACCGAGTATGACTGGGAGTGAAATATGTGACTGTGAACTATTTAAGTACGCTAAATCCAGCAGTTGCACACGTTAACTAAAAACTAAGTGTAGATCATTGATTGTTACCCTTAGAGCAATAAATTCCAAAGGCAGAAGCTATTTTAATTTCAGTGCCAATTTAATAATAACTAATTTTTTTTTTTTAATTTCTTTTAAATTCTTTATTATTAATAACAGGTTTCATGTGTTTTTAATTTAGATGAATCCTTTCTCGTAAAGTGCAATATTTTTTTTTTTTATTAAAATCTTTTACAGTTTTCCATATCACTGAGCAAATTAATTAACAAATCACTGATTGATCAAAAAATCAAATAAACAAATTCCTAGACAATTTTTATAACTTTCGTTAACGAGTAATTTTTTATGTTGTAATAATAATTTGGAAATATCTTCGTGCTTGAGCGAGCAGTTACTTTTTCTTTTTTTTAATTCAATTTAGAAAAGGTTGGACTTGATATGGCATAATTGGCAATTTTTCAGAATTCCTGGGACGACATACTACAGATCACTGGATTCTTTGTACCATGAAAAAAAAAAGTCCGGTTGTTAACAATCTCTGAAGATTCTTGTCAACCCTGTAAAATTTCTGTTGGCATATATTCACTTTTACCTTGTTTAATTTAACGATACATAAATATTCAATTTGAACCAAAATTGAAAATTAAAATGGTAACAACAGTTTTTATAATATTATAAATTTACATTTTTGTGCCATAATTTTGGCAAAAACTGCCAAATATTTCTGTTTGAGCAAACTAGAAACTACGGGGCATTAAGGTTACTATTCGTCGAAAAAAGACTTTGACAAAAAAAGCTGTTCATATTTTTGTAATGTAAGTAATAAAATATCCAAATCACCCAATTTTTCTAATTGAGGAATTTATTTCAATGTAGAAATTTGTATTAATGTTTATGAACTGATGAATTATTTAATTATTGCTTTCTAAAACGAACGAGCTGATATTACGGGAATAGCATTAAAATTTGAAGACTTAAATAGTGATTTTTAATGCTTGCTTTTTTTTTGAAATTATTCATAACAAGTCAAGCCTCTTAAGCTTCCAAATATTGTGCGATCCAACAATAACACTCTTTCTACTTGGAGTTATCTGCTATAAGGCCGGCAGGGTACTGAGAAGGCCCTGGCGCAAATAACCATAAATGTTAAGGCGCTTTAAGTGAAAAACTTCGAATTTGCTTTGTGCATGTCTGTGTTATCACACTGTCTGAAAAACGCACTGTCTGAAGATGGGCGAACGCCCGAAACCGGTCGATGACCACAAAATGAAGCAGGCTACTACGGAAAATGTCTCTGATATTGATGGTGTTGATGTTAAAAATACACCACTATTGGCATACTGTACTCACAATTTATATAATTATGAATTATGTAATTAAAAGAGTGTACAAGCGATATCGTTAGTGATGAATATGGATTGGTTGCTGCTTAAAGAGCGGTATGGGTAGTTAGAACGCTTGTTTTCTAACTATAGCTTCACTTGAGCTAGGTTAGCTAGCTTGATGATAAGGTTAGAGCTTGACTCCTTAAAGGTTGATTAAGCCTCAAACAGTTACTTAAAGCGCAGTTTCCAGAAGCAATCAACAGTCTGCACTCAGCTCTCTGCCGAAAACCTAGGTGAAAACCATCAAGCTAGGTGAAGCTATAGTTAGAAAACAAGCGTTCTAACTACCCCTACCGCTTTTTAAGCAGCAACCAATCGTCATTCATCAGTAACGTCATCGATCTTCGCTCTGTCACTCTTGCCTCTCTCGTACACTCTTTTATCCATACAGTTCATTAATATATATATTGTGAGAATGGTATGCCAGTATTGGTGTATTTTCAACTTCAACAACATCAATATTCCACCAATCAACATTTCCTGTACTTATTGCAAGAGCTTTGATTGAGTTGAGCTCAAGCTGTTTATTCAGTGATAAATTTGTGGTACCCATTCATTTAGCTTTTATGGTTTCCCTAATTCATGGAAATGCAATCAAGGTAGGCTCAGAAACTTTTTGCCAATGAAAATGCAGATTCGCTGACAAGGGAAGGTTCCAAGGACATTTTCATAGGTCCCCGAACTCCTTCTGCGCCTATCCAGAAGGCTGTTTCAAACATCCATCAAAGGTTGTATGGAGGAGCAGTCTGCAATATTAAAAGGGAATACCAGGATCTAGAACTAAGGGAAATTCTTTATTAAGAAAAATACGTCTAAGTTTACTACGGTCCCTGCTTAACTACGGGTATTATAGCCGAAAAATTAAGGGAGAATTCTAGATCTACTGAAGGGACATTGCAGGCTGAACCGGACCATGTACTAGCTAGTCGATTTTCTAAGGTTGCGAAAGAAGCCCGACATAACCTTATCTGTGAATGTACCGACCTGGTAAGGATAAGGTTTCTACAGTTGGGAGCAAGCAATCCCGAAGCCACGAGCTCTGTGAGAGAGGCTTTCAGCAATGCTTGGCCTACTTAAACGAACGAAGCTAAAAGACGTGCTCTAACCATTGATCCACAATAGATCGCACTATGTAGGTCGCATTCGATCGAATAAATAGATTCTTTTAGGGGGCACTGCAATGCGAACCCTCCGCAGCCTTCTCAGTGCACTGCCGGGCTTCGACAGTGTTATCTAGCTATGACAACACTCCCCATCACTGGATAGTGTGCTTCTAGAAAGAGAAAATTTTGCGGCTATCTTTTTTTGAACCTAATCTTATCTAGGTCCTAAAATTGCCGGGCATAAATGCGACTTTTTTTCTAATTCTTGGTGGAAGCTAGACATAGATTCTAGGAGGAAGCTTGTATTTATGAAACAAGAAATAATTTATATTTGTTTGTGAAGCCTCTGCAAACGATACGACATATTCCAGATTTTGTATGGCTCAGCGAAGGTAGGTTAGGTCAGAAGACTAAGAGATGTGTACAAATACAATTGAGAGAATGTGATTTGGTCTGTAAATCCAGCAAAACACTAAGAAATACTTCCGAAGATATTATTGGCAATATGTTTGATTTAAAACTTATAGCTGAGTCATTGAAACAATAAAAATAAATCAATTACTTAAATTCAAAAATAATAGATTCGATTGATACTTGAAACAAAGTGCTGATTTGAATTTTTAGTACTTGAGAATGGATATTTCTTATATAAAAACTTTATTCAAAAGTAATGCTTTACAGATTTGTTTTATACCATATACAGTTATTTATTCTGTTCACGGTTTAATGTGGTTTATGCAAAATACATGATCTCCTAACACAAAACCATCTTATGTTATATATTTACTAGGAAACCTTTTAAATCTGATAATGCGGTATTATTTACTAACAATACAATAGAGAATGACCGCCAATGGTATAGCGCAGTATGGGCGAAAGGGTGTGGCATGAAGAGTAGGGGGGCTGGTCACGTAAGTGGTTGTGCTGTATGTAGAGACTGACCCGTTTTGGATGTAGACTAGTAAACTACCAGTCTACCTTCCTCTCTTCTTCTATCACTTGTCTTACTTTTCAAAAACAGAACATAATACCGCTTTCCGTTTATATTACATAACCAAGCAGACTACCGCTAGCTCTATTTGGGGAAAGCACTTGGACTGTCTCAGCTGCACGCCCACTGATGTTTTATCAAGGACGACCCTACCAACACTGCACTAACCTTCTAGAACATCTAATCCGGCCTTACTTAGCAAAGCAAATAACCTTTTTTTCACTCAAGCTAGTTGTAACTCTTGGATCCCCCAAAACACCTTTACCTACTAGAAGTTGGATTAGTGATTGTAATATCTTTTTTTATTTATTTCTCTTTTAAAATTCTCCTCCTCTCTGTTCTTATTAATATGTACTTTAATTTTGCTAAAAAAATGTCTAGTATTTGCATTTCTCATAATTCACTTATAATTTATACAAAGTTGTAATACAAAACATAGGAGTTAATTTTAATGTCTCCCTCACTGCAAATTATTTTAAACTAGTATTATATGCTAGAGACTAAAGGGCTTTTCTTCATTTTGTTCAGGATTGGAGAGACAATCCTTCGGCCTCTTAAAAAGCTTCTGCTGGATAAAGATTCCGGAAGTTAAACATCCACCCCCTGAGCGAGCGATAAAATCCGTAAAGTCACTTCGAGTCTTCCATGATCAAAATCACCACTTCAGAGACGTTCTACATTTTTTTCTGGTCTCCCAAATTCGCCATAAAAGGCGGACACTGGTTTAACGAAGAAAGCCAAGACAAGTCTAAGAAAATGAAGTCCTGGTTGAGGTGGTACATATAGCGTCTGGAGAGTGATCCGGAACTTCCTTATCAAATTTAGACAGTGCTCAAGAGGACATGGAAAACACCAAGTATATTCAAACAAATTGAACAGTAAATACACTTACTTTTGTAATTTGTGACAAAATATTTTGACTAGGACTAGGCAAAACTCAGGCTATGTTTCTGATCCACCAGGCCGAATCATCCAGAAATTTTGTGAATCCCATGACATTTCCAACAAGGAGAAAACTTCATCCTGCCGAAAACTTTTATAACGGATTTTTTATTTTACTTTAGCACATAGTTACATTTAAATTTGGAAGGTTCTGAATTCTAAGATATCAAGTGTATTTGAGAAAGATTTATCTAAGTAACATTTACTATTTTAACATTTAGTATGTAACTTTTACCAGCTTAACTGGTCAAATTAACTTTATTATAAATCAGAGATATTTTCCGTGGTAGCCTGGTCATCGACCGGTTTCGGGCGTTCGTCCATCATCACGATGTCAAACAGTGTGATAACATAGATTTGCACAGAGCAAATTTAGTTGATACATTGGTCTTTAAATGTTTTTGTTAGAGCCTAACTAGGTTAAGATGAGTGTTCCTACCTGAGTGGGGAGAAACAGATGTTTCGGTCTTTAAAGGGGCATATTGTACCCTTTAAAAATGGAAACATCCAACACGTGGGAATTATGTTTATTTATTTACTATTATATTTATTTATTTATAACAGCGTGAAATAACAATGTGTCAGCCGTGGGCTACTGTGAAATAGTTACTGACATAAAATGATAAAATACGAGCTGAGTGATCATAAGATAGTATAGATAAATAAATAATATGTTGTTGAACAATCAATCTGTGTAAGTAGATTGTTTGATAACGCCAATACATTTCGCATTTCACCTTTTATAATTCACACACGCCATCCACGCACGCATGTACACTTAAATAAGGGTTCTTTACTTGCCTAAATATAACAAGTCTAAACTGCTTAAGTACAGACTTTTTTACAAATATATCATTGAAAAAATTATATAAGTGTGTGAACCAACCATAATGTAACTTACATTCCGCATTATTATGATTCGTATATACAGACTTAAAAACTAACAGGTTTAAAACTGAAACTAAAATCTATTTGATTTTTAAACCAAAAAACTATTTGGTTCAGGTGAGTTGTGCATTGTTTATTGCGTTTTTTTTTTGTTTTTTGTGTTATTATGGGAAGATGGTTTTTAATAGTTGATCACTTGCGAATTTTGGCTGTTCGTTTATAAGGTTTTGTGTCTTGTGTTTATATATTTCAAGTTGTTCTAATACGTCCAGTCGTCGTCCTTTTTTTGCCTGAGTGTATTAATTTCATCGTTGTAGAGATGTCGTCGGGTTTGTGTTAGTACGAGTTTAGGTGATTGGCATAATTTGCGTCAGCTGAGATTGGCACCATTTGAGTTTATTTTAAATGCTTGTGCTTACAACTTTATTCGATCAAAAAAATTCTTTGAATTTATTCTCATAACCAGATAATCTATTATAAGGGTGAAAAATTCACAAATTCTAGAAAAAGAATCGCCTATTAACCTTAAAAATTCACAATTAATCTTACTACAACATATTTCGTACCAAACAGTATACTATTTATTACCTATGCACCTCAGCATTACTAAATATTCTCATAAGTACTAACTACAAAATGGCCCTCCATTTTTCCATACCGATTATACAAAGTATCATTTTAAAACATTATGCTACCAAATGGAAAGAGAAACATTTGAATTATAAGTGCAAACTGAGTAAGATAAAGTAAACAGAAACTTTTACAAAAATTATTTAAAAATCATGTAAATTAATTTTAATACTTGAAAAATTTTATATTATTAATAAATAATAATTGAAAAGAGTATTTTCTAGTCGTGGTAACAATAATCTTATTAATCAAATTTTTGAAGAAAGTAATTTTCTGTTTCTACAAAGAAAATGATTATTGCGACTTACGTAATATCATTGCAATAATGACACATTAGTTTAGTACAGGATCATATATCATTTCATCTCTCTCTCTCTTCTTCATTCATTCTACTTTTATTCCATTTTCATTCTAAAACAAATTCCATTAAAGTGCGTAATTAAATATTATTTATTCAATAGAAAAGCTTGGAAACAAGTTTTCTGCAATTAAAAAACAATAATCATTGTTTTATTCTGATTTTTCTTATAAATTATTCCATTTTATAAATGATAAATGTTTATTGTTTTTTTATTTTATTTTAGACAATTATCTGGAAACATTTTGACTTAAAAATGAAGTAATTTTCAAATGTAGAAAGGGAAAAAACAATTACAACTTTTAATTGCTTCTAGTTAAATTACCTGGAAGTACTTGGTGTAATTTGTTAAATGTGCTAGTGTTTTAAATTTGTTATGATGTTTTTTAATGTAATTTTACCTTTTGTCACTTTCTAGTGAATAAGCTTGGGCGTTATTAGCGTTTGTATAATTGACGTAATTTATTAATATTGTTATCTAGCGGAGTCTCTTATTGAAGAGTAATAACAGGATGCTCAATTGGAACGGCCATCTCAGTCGCAAATTCTGGTCGAAGAAGGAATTAGGAGTTCCTTCATTTTTTTTTTTGAGCACAACTTGATTTTTTTTTTTCTGTGATTATTTCCTTATAGTTGAAATTCTATCACTTCTACATGAGAAATCTTTTTCAAAGTGTTCAACACATTTACCATGAGACGGAATATATTGTGTCTTGAGAGGATGGAGGAAAACGAGAGAGAGAAGTTTTGAATGATATATTTCTTGTAATATGAATTGGAACTTAATATGCGGAACTGCTATGTGAAACAATGCTAAAACCTCATTTCAAAAGCTCTTCATAGACGCAATGGATGCCATTGTGCAGTGAACCTTTTCATGGATTTCTATTCAAAAATCTCCTTCAAATAGATTATGAACTAAACTACTAATAATTTACAATGAGACTCATAGTAAAGCATTTTCAATAAGAACCACTTTTAGGAACTTTAATTCTTTTACAAATCCCTGCATAATAAAAGTTTAAAAAGGATGTATTGCTGATTAAAAAAAATTGTTTTTTTCATATAAAAATAGCATTACAAATCGCGTCAAATTTTCTAATTTGTATATTCCCCAAAGTGCGTGTTTTTTATGCCCCTAAGTATGAGAAATGTTTTTGGAAGTTTATGTTTATTGGTTGGCAAAAACAAACTTGATATTACATTTAAGTACCATGATGAAATCCAACATTGTAGATCTTGCACGGTAAGCAAGCTTACCATAAAAAACAGAGAATTTGAAATGTCTGGCATCAACCGACAGCAGTGCTATCTAGCTATCAAAGTCACTAAAATATTGCAAAAACGCTTCATAGTCGCAGCTTATTTCACCAAGGGAACAAGTTTTCGCTTTTTTGCTTTTCAGTGTTTAATAGACATACGTAAAACTACAAAAAATAAAAGTCAGATTCCAATAAACTATATTAGTGCGTATTTGTTTCAAACCCAGTTCCTGATGGTAAAGATAATCGCGACAATATTCTAAAATTTGAATATAATAAATTTCGGTCAGCTTCGATTTTTCGGTAGCAGTTTTCGGTCAATTTCGATTTTTTAAATGATTTTTTCTGGTGCGTTATTTCATTATCGATTAGAAATGAGTCAGCATTCTCAATTAGATAGACCACAAGAAAAAAAAAGTTTTTTGTCATCCAAATCGAAGTACTCGCAATTTATCACGAAATATATGCACTTTAAATGCAAGTTTAACACATAGTTATTTTTTAGTTTTTTTAGAGTACGCATAGCAGAAATAGAAATCTGTAGCATTGTCCAACTACTACAATCGCTTTATTTTATATTATTATTATTTTTTTTTTTTACCTTATTTTAGTTACAACACCTTTATGCAAGACCACATTTAAACCATAATATTAAATGCACACATCTATAAATAAACTGATAATACAAAGGAATTAATTAAATAAAAAAGAAACTTCAAATTAAATAAACAACTATAAAAGATAATGTATGTGTAAGAAAGATAATAATTACTTTTATATTATTAGAAACGAACTTAATAAGTAAATGAGTGAGATCGATACTTCAAGGATATAAAGGTAAAAAGAATTAAATACGATTTTAATGAAAAATTGTTACAAAGTGAATTCCAGAAATGAATGTAACAATTTTAAAAATAAAATTTAAAAAAGTATTCAAACAGAGTATAAGATCTAAAGAGCATGATGAAGAATGAAGTAAGCATTATTTATTCTCTCATACTTCTCCATGTCCGGAATACCTAATAGCTTACATAATTTGGACTCTAAAGTGTCTTCAAACTTATAGTGCCACCCCACGAAGTAACAGCCAACTATAGCGTACATAGCACAGACGAAAAGAAAATGGTAAACATTTTCTTTTTGGTAAGAAGTGCATATAGAGTAGCATTCTTCACAATTTATCGAATATGAACTTTCATCTCTAGAAGAACTATAAATTTCCTTCTCATCTACTAGTCTCTCAGCTGAACAAACTAGTCTTATTTTTTAGTAAATATAACTTAAAGGCCTGAATAGTTTTCAGCACTATAATAGCGTTTTAAAACGAAATAGATTTTTGACAAATAAAAGTATAAATATGATATATGGCCAGAACTCTCCGTTGTGTGTTAACATTAAAGCAACTTTTTTTTTCTGATGCATCAAACCATATGTATAAGAATGGAACAGTTGTCCATTGACAACTCTCCAGAATATTTATTAATAAGTGAGGAAGGAGATATATGAACGGAAATTAGGGAATATGGATGAGATGATCTTTGGAAAATTACTAGGAAACATTAATAAGAAAGTTAGACTCAGAGGAGAAACACATAATGTCATATTTACATTTGTTGACACTGTGTCAGAAGATCGCTTGGCTACTGACATCTCAGCGTCTTCTGACAGGATTTCCAGGGATGGAATGGGAAAAAAGTTCTTGGATTAAAGGGTTATGATGATCTGAAAGGGATGCATGGAATTTTTCGTATCGGGATAAAATAAGGTGGCGGATATTAGGGATAATCACTTTTTTATGAATAATGGCGTTAGAAATGTAGAAAGGAGCGTTAGTGATTTTACGAAGGTAATTGGAGCGCTTGGTTGAGCCCCACACTTCGATTCCGTACGTCCATAGAGGCTTGAGTAATGTTAAAGCAACGGTAGTAATCTGTTTATAAATCTCGTAAAATATATAATAATATAAGTCTCGTAAAAAATTAAAAAGTAGTTTTCATTTCAACCTGATTTCTTCTTTTATTTCCCATCTTGTCATAATAAATAATACTTTAAAAGTTATATGTTCCTTTCCTTTCTTATTTATATCCTAGCTAATGCACTATTAAAGCATTGCCAAGCCAGATGCCACATCTAAAGTGGCACTGTACTAAGTCTTCAGACGTGATCACTAACGGACTATAATAAAAGACACTATTGCCAGCAGCTGAACGTAAATCTGCCTGAAAAAAAAGGTGTACTTTATTTCTATTATCACAGCGCAAGGAAAATGTAAAAGATTCCAAGATAGAAGTAAAACTGTATTTATGTTTTGATCTGTTGGTAGGGGAGTTGAGTGTGCAATGCTAAAAGCTACAAATCAGAAATTTCTTCTTTGTTTTTCATGATTGCCTGCTTCATTCTATAATCATTGTAGGCTCATCATCAGCTTGTCTTGATTAACGTAGACTATTTTTTTTTTTTTTCATTGTCCTAGGAAGAAAAAATCTAAGGGTAGCAGCTGGACTCGAACCCGGGACCTCCGCGTTGCTAGTCCAGCGCGCTACCACTGAGCTAATCTGTTCCCTTAACGTAGACTACACAGTACAAAAGGAATGAATATATATGTTCTTACTTCGCAGTGTGCTATGTCGTCGCACAATTTATTAATAAGATATGAGCGATCGCCCCGAAATAAACTAAAGTTTTAAGTACATACTTTTTTTTTTTAACTTTAGTTTATTGTTATTTAATTACTAAATACTCAATAATGCATGACTAAACAATAATTTACTGATTGTTTAGTTAAAAGAAAGTTCCTTAAATGATGGGGGATGTTAAATATTCGTACAGCTGTGTTTAGTTTTCAATCCTTGAAGTGAGAAGAACTTAATGCTACTTTTATTTCATCTTTCTCTTCACAATATTTTCCCCATTCAAAACTTAATATTTAATTAAAATTGTTCAATTATCTAATTTTTTTATTACATTATAAATCTATGATTTGCAACTTAGTTTCAAATTGATCCAGTCTGTACTTCAATTATTTTTTACAATGATGCGTTAAAATTAAACTGTTGATAGCATAATAGCCTGTAAAGAGCCTTGATGGCTTGCAGGACGACTACTTTTTGTAAGGAGATATGCAATAGGAGTAGTCGAACACTCGCTAGGTTCACTATTGGCCGTCGCTTTCTTTTTTTCTTCAAAATTTTTGTCTAAAATCCTATACAGTCTCAAACGAAATCATGGAGCCTTGATGAAAAATTCTGCAACAAAAGCGAGAGCAATACCTCTTGGCTAGCCCGTTATATTTGTTTTCGGTGTTTTCCACTGGAAGGATTTATCATCAATCATATTTGAGTTTATTGTTGGTCGGATAAACCTGGAAGTGTCGTGAAAAAAAAATCCGTGAAACACTCACAAGCTTTTCTCTTACTTCAATTAATACAATATAATATAGAAATTTTCTTTAAAATTGTTAGGTTTACAAAAGTTGTTATGGACTGGCGATAAAAAATAGGTGGTAGGGTATACCTGGGTATAACTATGAAATGTAATTGATGTGTTTTAGTGTATTAGTTTGTGGCATGAGCGGGTTAGAGATGGGCTTGTGTGTAAGTTTGAGAAAGAGAGAGAGAAGTATTAGAAATATGTAAAGAATCACCGCTGTTTTTGAAATAAATATATTCTCTAAGTGAATTTAAATGCTGTACCATATCACAACTGTATGCTCATTAAATCAGTTGTTTATCTAGAATAAATGCTAAACTCTATAACAGGCACTGAAGTTAAGTGAGCGATTCCTGAAGTGTTCTGATTGGATGTTCTGGTTCAGACTGTCTTGAAAAAATGCCTTCTAATTGTTAGTTCAAATCTTTTCAAATAATGCTGGTATGTCTGGAGGGAGTTTATTGTCTTATCCTTAACGTTTCTTATCCCTTTGTCTCTTCAGTAGCATTGACCTAAATTATAAGTACTAAATTATAAGTGTTTCCCCTTCACTAAAATACACTATTTGAACTAGCTAAAATTCACAAAATTATTTCACTAAACTATTTTCAAAATTATTTCATTTCTTTCTTTCACTACAACTACTATGGGAGCGCCCTCTGTCTCAATCAAACCCTATGGCGGCCTAATTTAAACTTTGACCTAATTAACGTCTCCAGTGGCTCCTTAAAATCATTTTTAACGGAAAAATCTCCCAAAGCGAGTAATCCAAGTTTAAAGATAATCCCTATTTTGCCGTTTGCGAAAAAATTTCAAATAAACTAAAAATCTGTTTTGTAACGATGCACTTCCGTTTAACGGTTTTTCTCAAAATTTTTGAAATTCTATCAACGTTTCTAATAATATATAGGTAAGAGAACCATAAATGGTTATTGAAATGATACTTTAAAGGTGAGCTTAACCTATGTTCCCTCACAACCGTCCAAAAAAATCATTTTTATCAAGAATATGGTTTCAAGTAAAATTTATAGGTATTTATGTGTGTAGTTATTGATACGAAGTTTAAAGAAAATCATTTTTCAGGTAATCGCGTAAAACTGAAGGAAATAGGAAAACATTCAATAAAGTGCGGATTTTCGGTTAATGAATTTTTAAACGGAAAATGATTTTCGGTTCTTAAACGGAATCCTAAGTTCGAGCTTCCTGCGCAATTTTTCGTTTTTGAGATATTTTGTTCACATACACACCCGTACAAACTATTCGCTTACAACATTTTTTCGTATTCAGGAAACTTTACAACATTTTTGGTTAAAACTCAATTTTGAAAATTTGATTAAGCAATACAACCTCTTGCACAGAATAAGAGAAAATGAAAAAAGACTTTCTCTTACAGCAATAAGAGAAAGTGATAAAAATCTAATGAAATTATATTATAATTGGGATTAATTTTCTTATAAAATTATATTAATTAATATTTCAATAAGAAAGAAAATTCTTAATCTATTAATATCCTGGCAAGGAGTAAATTCTGATTAATAAAAGAACCCATACTTCTTATGTTTATAAGGCGAACCATTTTATTTTTTTTTTTATTATTATAAGAAAAAAAAATATAAACGGGAATCAATCCAAAGAACTCTTGCCCTCCCCCCTTTAACATTAAGATCGTAGTTTTTTTTTTTTGAAGAGAAATAAAAATAAATAAATAAATAAATAAATAAAAGAAAATGCTTACATAAATATTTTCTTATAATCTCCTTCTTGCATTAATAAAAATTGGACCGGCCGCTCTTATACAGTTCTGTATTTCATTGATTCAATTTTATTTATTTATTTTTCACATTAAATAAATCATCTCCAATATTTTTTTTTCCTACTATTTACTTTAAAAAAAGTAAAAAACAAATAATTAATTTTGAACATTACTGTGGGACAAGATAATTGTCTTTATAATTAGTATGGGGAATAAAGTAATTATTTAACACTTCCATTGGAGCAGAAAAAAAAAAAAAAAAAAAAAAATGAAGAATATACTTTCTGTTTATAGAAATAAAATGTCCTATTACTTTTATCGGCACCTTTTTATTCTTTTGAATGATAGTAATATACTGGACCTTTCGCCATGTTCGCCCATATTATTATAATGAAGTTGATGAGGAGAAAAATTAGGTTGGATTAATTAAACGAGATATGAAGACACTGTTACAATATAGCTATAAGTTTACACAAACTGCACTGGACTTTTAATGATTTTATAGAATAAAAGGTAAGTTGGGAGATATGACACGATGCGATGTATGGTTGAATCTGATAGATAGATATATATAGATCCCTTTAGGTAGATTCTCACTGGCTTATATACAGGTTCTCCCCACTCTAGCCTGCTTAAGTCAGAGAGTACCAGAGAGAGTCTGTTTTCTCTCGGTCGGTCTTGTGTTCTCTCTCTTGCCGTTACATTATTATAGTTACAGTTTGTGTTTAATAACTCTGGCAATAACCATTGATGATTATTTGATGGGATTCGGTCCACAATCAAAGAAGTTTTTCACTTAAAAAAGCCGTAATATATATAATGTGTCGCTATAATTACTATTTATAGTAATTGTTGATTTCAGAGTGTATTTATATACTTATGTAATTAGTAATATATACTAAAATGAATGGGAGGGATTAGGTCATTGGTAGCGCGCTGGACTAACAACGCGAAGGTCTCGGGTTCGAGTCCAGCTGCTACCCTTAGATTTTTTTCATTCTAAGGAACCTCTTACACCTCATTGTCAGGTGATGACAATGTTGTCTGTAATGAGAAAACACTTACCGTAGGCCGGCAGTCATTGAGGAGGCCCCGCTCTTTGGGGTAGTTATATGGGCGCAGAAGGGCTTTGGATAGCATGGGACCTGGATCCTCATAAAATATATATATATATATATATATATACTGTTGTACTAGATTTCAAAGTTAATTTAAATAAATTTATTTAGGGGACAGTTGGAATGGGATTTTGGTTGGTCGAAAGCAGAAAATAAGGAGAAAAATATGAGACTAGCTAATTTTGTACTGCACTATAATTGAATACAAAGAACTTGTAATTATACAAAGTTCAAAGTACACATTTCACTTACTATTTATAAACTGCAATAAAAAATTCCAAACGAAATAAGGCACCTGATGGAAATAGATCGGATTCTGTATGAAGTTTTGCATCCAAACATTAACAGACAGATGTTCAGACAGATGCTGCATCGGAAGACTGGGACCGGCAAGCTGGCCTTCCAGATCGCCAGGTTTATGCCATCCTGATTTTTTTTTGGCGATATCTCAAGAAAAAATTTATACCTAGTAACCAACAACTCCAGAAACACCTAGAGAAGACTTAATCCAAACGTGTCAGCAATTCCGACGATATAATACGATTAGCAACTTCATATGTTGAGTAGCGACTGCGCTTGTGCCGTTTAACCTGAGGAGGTCATTTTGAATAAATAGGAAAACATTTTTTTATCGATCGGTAAATAAACTGGAAAATTGATATGTTTTAATGATTTTTAAGTCCCTTATGATTTTAAAATAACTTTTAAGTTTTGACAGTATTTGAATTTTCTTATTTATTCGAAATTAATAAGAAAATCAACTTTTAATTTCAGTTTACGAAACAGAAAATTATTTAAAAAAAACGAAGAAAATTAAATCTTTATGGTTGAATATCTCGGCAAAGGTTTAAAATATTCAAGTGAAATTAACTGCATTTTTCTTCATTTTTTTAGTAGTTTTCAATTCAGCAGTAAAAAATGGGGGTCAAAAGGAAATCGCCACTTTCAACTACCGATTTAAGGTGGAAGGCGGCAATAAAATAAAAAAAAACATTAACACCATCATAAACTAGAACGAAAATGTTTCAACAAACGTTATGTTCACTTTTTAGATATCTTGCTTCGTTTAAGAGTTATTTCGAAAGTGGCCTGTTTAAATGGGACACCCTGTATATAAGCTTACTAGTTTAGTTGAACTAACTCTGAGTAAAAATAGAAGCAAGATATACGCTTTTTTCGTAGATCTGTCGGTAGCGATTGACCGTGTTGATAGACGGACTTTGTAATTTAAGCTTTTCCAATTTAAATACTATTAAACGAATGCCAAATTTCAAGGAACTCTTTTCCATAGTATTGTTATGAAAAGTAACTTAACTACTTTACTGTCAGACAAACAGACAGAGAAGTTTTCTAATGTCAGTTTGAGCTCTGAAGAAGCTCAATTATCAGAAAGAGATAAATAACTCTTTAAGAGACAAATAATGTTTTTTTTATTTATTTAATGGATATTCAGTCAACGATACAGTCAATTAGATAAGCACAACAGTCTTTAGAAGAAGGTACATGTATCTGGGCTGTTGAAAAATTAATGAAAACCGAATAAATAGTTGTACTAAACCGTATGACCTACATTCTTTTTCGTCCCTTGTGTAAAATGAAAAATGTTATAACTATAAACACGCAAGTACAAAATAGTGCAGTGTATTTCTCTTCTTTATGTTGATCAAAATAAAGCCATAATAAAATTCTGTACCTACCACCTTTTAGAATTTTTTTTTTTTTTTAAGAAGCGTTTTATTCGTAAGAAGCTTTCTAGAATTAAAAACCCATTCGAAAAATGTTGGGTATATATGTATGTCTGTGACTTATTATGTTCACTCTTCACGAAACTTCACCATGATATGAAGCACTCAAAACAACTTTCTCTTTCGTAAGTAGCGTATGTATTAATAAAAATGGATCTGAAGTATTATTGAACATTTACATTTTTTTTTTAGTATTTTTCAGTAAAAATAACCTACGGTAACTTTACCAGCGTTTCAGTTATGATGAAATGGATGAGTCAATATATATATAAAGATGTAACGAGAGAGCACACCAAAACTATGGATGGGGATGTTATATGTTTTGCCGCAGTAATTCACAATGTCTAAACGCCTGCCTCTTTCTTATGTGGAACCAGCTGGTGGTCAGCGTGTAGAAAGTACTCCCAGGCTGTCAACTGTACAAAAAAACAATTTAGCAATTTTACATCTTCTTGGTTTATATTGATTGTATTATTTTACTACGATCAATTAATTTTATATACTGAATGACGCGAATGCTCTCATAATTTCTTATTTACTTTTATTTTACTGAAAAGATGAAATATTGACAATGATAAAAAATTGAAATATTGACAATGACATTGAAATCTTGTACCAAACATTTTACAAGCTATTGATTAATTAAATTAATACATGCATATATATGCAGTGGAAGTTGGTACTTACTATAAATGAAATTTATACTCCAGTTTGACTTATATTTTAGCGGTATTACTGCGTAAGGAGAGAGTTTTAGCGTTATAGGGGATTATTGCACCGCGACCTGAAATATTTATTGTGCCTTCCGGAACCTTCTAGTGCACTGCCGGCATCCCCTCGCTATAGACCTCACTGCCCTTCACCGGACATTGAGCTGTAGAGGCTCCTAGGAATAGAAAATCTAAGGGCAGCATGCTGGATTTGAACCCGGGATCTCTGCGTTGCTAGTCTAGCGCGCTACTACTGAGCTAATCCCTTCCTTCGCCAATTAACTAGGAGCGATGACCCTAGTTTGTATACTGTGTTTGTCCTTGTTTGTAAAAGGGTAGAGTGTATGTAGTTTAAGTTTTGACGAAGTCCATGGTGTCCTGAGCTGTGGTAACCCGTGGGGTCGCTACTCCCCAAGTAACTGGATGCTACAAATACCCCTTGCGGGCTAAGGAGAGATTTTAAGGATAGAGACTGCCGATGGCGAGAGATATGATAGCGTTGAGGATTGCTGAACTCACCGTTCTTTTTGAACATTGTTGTTACTGTTACTTGTTGCTCGTAAGTTAAATATTCTTTCAGTGGTGATTAAAGACTGATTTAAGCTCTGAATTTGGCCTTTTTTAGAAAAAAAAAACTGTGTGATTGGGTAAAGATTGTTTGTTTTTATTAATCTTCAAGCCAGCCCATTAAGCGTTCCATATTGGTAGGCAGATTAAATGCCAGTACATAGCATCGGTAATGCTGTTATACGATATAAGTAGACAATATGATATCGTTAGCGCTGTTGTGATGAAAAAGATAGTTTCTTTATTGTGGATTAAAAAAAAAATAGTTTTTAGAATTGAGAAAGTAAGAAAGTTAAAAAAAAATACAAAAATATTGATTGACTGACTGACATTTTTGGTAAAACTTTTTCACCCTAAAATTTGGTTAAAATGCTAATTTATATTCGGACAACGCAATGTCATTGGGGCTCAGTGAAGTATAGCGTGGAAATTTTGGAAGACTGTGAGAATAACATCAGCCAATCAGAATGCAGTTTTTAATGCTGGAATCATGTCAATTGCTGTCACCATTTATCAGAACTTAATGCACCAATCAGAATGAAGTAACACTTGAATAGGGGGCATACTACCAAAGCTAAGCTCCTGCTTACTTATACTTTCCTATTATGAACTTTCACATTTCTAGACATGTTTAAAACTTGCATAATAATAATTCTTTGTTTCTTTAAGCGCTGATACTGAATGTCCTATCGCAAATTCTGGAATTCCTGTTATAGAAAACATGATGAATGGCATCAGTTTTGATGGTGTTTGGCAAAATTACCTAAATCCTTAAGGGTCGCGAACATCCGCCCGGTTCCGTGAAGGGTTGATAATAAAGATTATTATAATATATTCTCAACTGGAAGTGAGTAATTCGTTAAAAAATATTGTATTCCAATTTAAATTAAGAAAGTTGGTTTCGAAACCCTAATTTTTGCAGCTTAAAAAATTATTGATCACATATCTGGAATCTTTGAAAAAATTAAGTAGAGTATCAGATGGATTTTTTTTGCTATCTGACGTACTTTCTGGCGTGCCTGGCGTATATGGACATGAATAGTATACTAAGTTGGAAGAAAAACAGTCATAAACAAAATTATAAAAGAACCGTTAGATAAAGTTGTACTTGTGGACAACAGATTCTATTCAAACTCGAAATTTTAATTTGCATTATTATATGTTAGTTCGCGGCACCTTTGACGGATTAACTTTGCCTCGCTATTTCTAAATTATTATTTCATCACTCGCATTTATCCCACGCCTTTTTCCACTCTTTCTCTCTCTTGCTGGTGGGATTGTCGGCGCTTTTATCTCTCGGGGTTCGCGCCTTACTTATTTTCCCACACCCTTCAAACATTCTCTATTCCTATAGAATTTCTTCACTTGTCTTCTATATCTCGCCTGCATAACAGTGTTTGTGCCGTGCTCTTTTTCTGTCGCCCGACTAGCTAATATCTTATAATATAAATAATTTTTCATTTTTACTTATGCTGATTGGTTGGTGGCTGATGGGTATGTGTTCATGCTCACAATACTTCCCCTTACTAAACAGACTGTACAGTACTTCCTCTTACTAATCAGATTATAAACCTTTTCGAGAGCATTGTGGAATATTACTCCAATTCCTCAGCTTTTCTTTGGGCATATTGCTCCTTAGCCTGCTGCTAAGATCAGATCAGTATAATATGAATATATCTCTAACATGGTGATAGATGCAAGACAACTTTATTTGTTGCTACTATTTTATTATCGCACTCTAAGGAAATTAATAAAGAATGAGCCTCTCCTTGAAAAAGTAATCGTGTACCAACATAAGGCAAGGACGGAAAGACACTTTAATCTTCTCACACAAGCGGAGCTACTATCGTTCTTCATTTCCCCCTAATCATTTCTTTCTGTACGTCTTTTTATTTCTCTTATGTCACCCTTCTTTTCTTTGACAAGGAAGTGAGACTGAAATTAAACTTGTATTCTTGTCAAAGACTTTTATGTTATTAGAGAGAATTGGAAAATGTTGCATTATACCATTTAATATATACTTTTTATGAATAGTTTTTATAGCAGTGGGTAATATAAAATGTGCATGGTTGAAATTTGGAGTGACTTAAATAAATAAACATAAATTAAAATTAATATTTTTATTTTCTCTTGCTTTTTGTAAGAGAAAGTAATGCGATTATGTCAAATTTATGGAAATAGCGATTTTATCGGGAATAAATGTTTTGAGATCCTCTGAGTCATAGAAAGTGTTTTTTTTTTTGTGTTTTTTAAGAAATAGGTGATGGCGGCAAATTTCAGAAAATTGCGCGGTTTTGGTCAAACTCGATGTGCACTTTTACTGAATAGATTTTATTTACAGTTTTTTTGAGTTTTCCTTAAGAACGGCAACAAAGATTTTCATCAAACTTGATAAATCAACTAGTCATACATAAAAGGAGCTACAACTTATAATTGTTAGGGAAGTGATTAGCTTAGTGGTTAGCGCGTTGGACTCCTACGCGGAAAGCCTGGGTCCAAGTCCAGTGCTACCCTTAGATTTTTTCTTCATGAGCCTCTGTAACAGCTCACTGTTCGGTGATGGATGGACAGTGTTGTGTGTAGCGAAAGAACACTGTCCGGAGGCCGGCAGTGCATTGAGAAGGTTGCGGGTGCCAATGACCATAGATGTTGATGCGCCTTAAATTAAAAATAATAATTTTAATTGTAATATTTCTCCGGGAAAATTCAATTTAGGAGGTTCTTGGGGGAAGGGATAACGTTAGGCTTATTATACGATTCTATCATCTATATAATAATAATAATAATAATAATAATAATAATAATAATATTAATAATAATAATAATAATAATAATAATAAGATTTAACGTGTTGCTAAAATTCCGAATTAGAAGATAATCGATTAACTGAAACTCCGACTCTTTTTGTCTAATTATATTTCGGATGTACATTTTCACTCAGTTCAGTTAAATGAGAAATTCGTAATTAAGTGTAAAATTAACACAAACAAATTAACCAGAACTATGTAAATTGCATAAGAGAATGTTTTTCAAATGTTTCAGTACATTTAAAATGTACAAAATTAGATTTTCAATTTACAACTTGGTTATGAACTATGATTGATTTATCGAGGATCATTTTACAATAATTAACAATTATTATTATTATCTTTACTTTTATTAAATAGAATGCTGCAATTTGGTCAGATTTTAGAACAGAATTTTCTATTTAATATATATTTGTACTCTTTGAACAAAATGAATCCAATATTTGATTCTCGAATGGTAGATATCTCGTGCTAGATCTTTAATCGATACTAATTATTCTTTATCGGTTAGGAGAAAGATTACTGCTGGTGTTCCTCAAGGCTCCTTTTTTTCAGACTGTTGCTGTTTTAGGTGTCATGCTCAGTGGTTTCGATACTCAAAGCTTTCTTTTGAATGAACGAAAATTGATGTTTAGCCTTTATAGGTTGCACTGAAAACGAAGCAGTATAATTCTTGGGTATATATTTGTATGGAAAGCTAAAACTTTCAAAGAAATTTAATAAAGTCCTGTTTTTATGAAGATTAAAAAGAAAGCATTAGTGTAGAAGACGTTAGTTTATTATAGACACTTCCATTCTTTACTATAGTGTGGGGGGTTTTATTCTGTGGCTTGGTGCCAGATGCAAAAAATTGTTTTCAACTGCAAAAGAAATTTACCAGAATCATTGTTGGCATCCAGAAAACTGACCACTGCATGCTAGCGTTTGAAGAATTACAAATAATATTATTGGCTAATATGTCCATTTATGAATATTACCTTCAGGCGGAAAACCAATAGCTCCAAAGACAAGATGAAGGAGACATATTCCAACATTGCTCTGAGGAAACATGGGGATCACTAACTATTCCTCACTTCCGTTTTAGAGAAAGTGAATAAAAGTTTTTAGATTCTTAATGGATATACAATATGTTATCACACAAAAATCAAAAACTCCAATTGATAAAAGTTTTAAAAGAAATATGAAATTGGAATTTAAAAATAAGAAGATTGTTTTTATGATAAAAATAATTTTAAATAGTTTTGGAGGGAAGGGATTAGCTCAGTGGTTAGCGCGTTAGACCCGGGTTCGAGTCCAGTGCTACCCTTAGATTTTTTTTCTTACTAGGAGCTTCTACAGCTCACTGTTCGGTGATGGACAGTGTTGTCTGTAGCGAGAGGACACTCTCTAGAGGCCGGCAGTGCACTGAGAAGGCTTCCGGGAGCTAATGACCATAGATGTTGACGCGCCTTAAATTAAAAAAAAAAATAGTTTTGTTAAATTGTTACATATAATTTTATACTGCATTGTGATTGTTACATAACAATAATCTTTCACAAGTTCCCTTTCACAGTTTTCGTCTTCGCTACATCGATTCGCATGTCAGCCACAATACCACTTCAATTTAGAATGTTCCTTGGGCTCCCAGGAGCATATTCTAACAGATTTTTACAAGTTTGATAATTCCATTCCACCCTCAATTAATAACCTTTCTTCGAAAATAGAACAATATTATCCCGGCGCATATTGTCTCGATATCGAAAATTTGACACGATTATTGGTGTCATACTATCGTATAGAGTATCACTATTACTAGAAGTAAGAGAAAGTAAAACAAAATATCTAAAAATTAAGTTATGAAGAAATTAGGTGAGGATCGGTTAAGAAAGAAACATTCAATTATGCCAACATTTCGACAGAGTTTCCTGTCTACATCAAGGCTTTAATATTATATAGATAGTCGTGAAGATATGGAGAAAGAATTTGTAAACATATACATTTGTCACATCACAGAAACATAAAAAAAAGAAAATTAAAATTTACTAGTTTTTTGTCTTAAATCATCTACAGAAAAAAAAAAATGATTTTTCGAAAAAAATTGATGACAGAGGAATCTCTGTCGAAACTTTGGCATTATTGAATGTTTTTTTTTTTTCTTGGCCGATCCTCATCAAATTTCTTCATAACATAATTCATCAACTGTCAACAAATACTTCTATATCTAAAAATTAGGTTAACTGGGGGCTGGAGACACAGCTTCTTAGGATGTTCTTTTCAAATTACAATGACATTAAAATGTTCGCATTTTATTTGTTGAAATATTCCTAATAAATAGCTCTTGATGATGAACAGCTCAATGATGATGAAATTTTGTACGTAATTAGTCCAGAATCTAAAATTTTTATAAGTTTAGCATGTTATATAAGTGATATCTTTCTGTCGGGTGTGACCTTTTGTTACTAACTTTTATATAATATATATATTTATATGTGCTGTAAACATTTATATTTTCTCTTACTCCTCTAGTTAAAGGAAGTATTGCGTTCTTGCCAGATTTTCGAAATTGAGTTTTCACCGGAAATATCGCCTGAAACCGGAAGCCCCTTGAAAAGGATAAAAATGTTTGTAACGACTGGTCTATATATGGTTTGTTTGATGTATGTGTGTATGTGTTTTTGCCCACAAAATATCTCATAAACGAAAAGTTGCAGGAAGTTCATTTATATATAGTAAAGTTGCAGGAAGTAGCATTTCGGTAGGTATAAGACCGTATAAGACACGAAGATTACGGGCCAAATTCGTTATCTTGAAATGCGACTTTAATTAATGATTTTTTTTTTTTTATTAGTTTTTCGCAATAATCCTTACACAACAAAGATTTTCCTTAAATTTCGTATACTATCTATAGACACAAATATCTATCACTTTTATTTAATATATTTTTCCAATAAAATTGATTTTTTGGTTCTGGAGGATAAGTAGCGTTATGTTTTGCTCTAAATTCTACTACTTCAGTATTAAATATGGTTTTTTGCCACCTACATAATATTAATATAACAACAGCAACTTTAATCTACCTTTATACCGTTTAAATCATGCTAATCATATTCATTAAATATTGAGTTTCTTCGTTAATATAATCTCTACTCTGACGGCTCTAAGAGTTCTAATAGGGTGGGATATGCGATCTTTGACCCACAAACCGGCTCCACTTCCCAATACAAATTAAACCAATATGCTTCCATATTTACCACTGAATTAAGAACAATAAATAACTCCTTCATTTTGCAGCCTCACTTCACTCGTCTACTATTATTATACTCTCTGACAGTCAAAGCGTTATCTCCAGTCTTAATTTTAATCCAGTTTCTTAATCCATTCTTCACATTACTGCAAACAGTGCAGTTACTTAAGAACCTGTAGTTGGAAGGGAAGGTAGTCCGCCTAATATGGGTTAAGGGACACTCCGGATTAAGAGGTAACGAAATGGCGGACCTAGGGGCGAGAAGTGCGGCCTTTTCTTGTCTACCCATAGATTTCTTTTTTTTTTTGGGGTGGTGAAATGCATTTACGCACGCCGTGCCGGACTCCCGGAGACTACCGGCTAAAACACCCCCCTCTGCTGGGACCTAGCCTGGATTCGCTGATTCCAGCACTACATCAGGCTAGGCCTCTGTCCTAACCCCCTAGGGGTTCCTCCTTTCCTGTTCCTCTAAATCCTTCTTCTTTGCGACGAGAATTTCCCTCGCGTATCTCGCTATCAGACTCCAGTTCGTCTCGCTGAACAGCATTGTCTCTACCAGAGAGTCTGGAGTTTGCCGCCCAATCACCGCCTCCAAGTCCCTCCTCAGACGCTGCCATCGGTTACACGCAAAAAAGGTGTGCGAGGCATCATCTCTGCTTTCCGGGCAGTAGAGGCACGCGTCCTCCTCAGCCTTCCCCATCCTCTTCAGGTACGTCCTGAAATACCCGTGCCCGCTCAGAAGTTGGGTGAGGTAGAAGTCTACCTCTCCATGCGGTCTTCTCACCCATTCTTTAACTCCCCTGATTAGTTTGGCAGTCCATCGACCCCGCTGATCGCTCTCCCAGGAGGCCTGCCAGTTCCGGAAGGTTCGATTTCTTTCTTCCCTGGAGAGTATTTCTTTTCTTCCTTCCGCCCTCCTGTCATACAATCTCTTTCGTTCCCCTGCAAGGAATGCAATGGGGATCACTCCGGCGATAACCATAACTGCAGGTTCGGAAACAGTGCGATACGCAGAGGCGATCCTTAATGCACCCAGCCTCTGTACCCTGGCTAGCCTTTTTCTATAGGTCTCTTTATTGAGCGCATCTGCCCACACTTCGGCTCCATAGAGGAGTATCGAATGGGTCACGCTCATTAGTACACGACGCGTACTGGCCTGTGGGCCGCCAACGTTTAACATCAATCGGCTCAGTGCAGCAGTATGCTTCGCGGCCTTGTCCGCTGCATACTGTATTTGCTTGCCGAAAGCCAACTTCTTGTCGATTGTTAGTCCCAAATACCTTACGGCATCCTTAGAGATCACGGCTTCCTCTCCAACGCGCCATGAGATGCTCGTGGGGATTCTTTTTTTTGTTAGAACCACGATCTCTGTCTTGGACAATGCCAGCGACAACCCATGCTCGGCCATCCATCTATTGACGACACGCATCACTTGATTCAATTTTAGCTGGGCTTTGTTGGTGTCGCGAGCAGCGATAAGCGCAGCCACATCGTCTGCATATCCGACTAGGACCGTTTCCTCT
This sequence comes from Triatoma infestans, assembly GCA_011037195.1. Lineage (NCBI taxonomy): Eukaryota > Metazoa > Arthropoda > Insecta > Hemiptera > Reduviidae > Triatoma > Triatoma infestans. Next base: position 293,914 of record JAAEAF010000281.1, on the reverse strand, counting down.
GGCATTTCTTGCCTGAGTAGGCTATCGTACGCTACATTCCAAAGGTCAGGACCCAAAATAGAGCCCTGAGCTGCGCCTGCTGTCACTGCCGAAGCTCTTGGTCCTCCGGAAGTCTGGTAAATGATCGTCCGATTTCTCAGATAATCACTTAACACCCGCAAGAGATATTTCGGAACTCGAAAGTTGTCCTCTAACGCCTGCAGCACATCTGTCCATCTAAGAGAATTGAAAGCATTCTTCATATCGAGCGTAACCAAAAGTACCACCCGGCGAGAATGGTGATTGTAGCTTTCAGCTCTGCGCACTGCTTCAGTGACTTCTCTTATCGCATCCACAGTTGATCGCCCAGTCCTAAAACCATACTGCTTCGGAGCTAAATCTCCTGCCGCTCGGATCGCTAGCGTCAACCTCTCTCGTAGAAGCCTCTCGTATAATTTTCCTGCAGTGTCCAACATACATAAGGGCCGGAATGACGAAGGTTGCAGATCACCCTTTCCCTTACTGATGAGGACCAGGCGCGCTATTTTCCATCTTGAGCTGAACACTCCAGCTTTCAAGCAAGCGTTGAACATTCCCAGCAATAATCCGGGATTCTGTTGCGCTACAATCCTTAGTACTTCGTTGGGAATCCCGTCAGGGCCCGGAGCCTTCTTGTTTTTTAAAGAGCGCAGTGCCTTTTCCAACTCTTCATTTGTGAGCAGGGGAAAATCCCCTACATCACCATAGTCCCTCTCCCTCCGCTCTAGATGCGAAGGAAAAAGCGTCCTCACTATATTTTCTATGGTTGACACATCCATTACTGCCTGCTTCTTAAACGCTCCTAATTTCTGTGTCACTATCTTATAACCAAGTCCCCATGGATCCATATCCACTTCTTCTTTCAATTTCTCCCAACATCGCTTCTTGCTTTCGAAGATTGCGCGTCGTAGCTCTCGTCTTGCGGCTTTATATTCCATCGAGCGTACGTTGGCGTCTGGTCGGCGTCCAGCTCGTTGGGCTCTTCTTCTTTGCCTGACACACTCCTTCCGTAGGTTCGCGATATGCGGCGTCCACCAATAAACAGGACTCTTACCGTGCCATGGCCCCTTCCGCGGCATTGACTGTTGGCAAGCCTCAGCAATAATTCCCATGGTTGAGGATACGACGGCCTCAGCTCCCACTTTCCCTTCAGTCACTATACCTTTCACTTGGGCTCCTCCACGCCTAAGAACTTCGGAGAATAGCTCTGTATTCATCCTGTCCAGATTCCACTTCGGGTAGATCTCCTGATTTTCCAGACTGTTGGCACAAGTCCTCTCACATATTTCGAATGTGATGTACTGGTGATCACTCCCGGTATAATCTTCTATTACTGCCCAGTTCTCGATTCGCGATGCCAATCGCTCAGAAGCCAAGGAGATATCCGGTATCGTTTCGGTGTAGCCGGGACGTCGGAAAGTTGATGTCGAACCAACATTCAGAACGGCAAGCCCCGTTCTGGCAACCATCTCCAGAGTCAGCCTACCCCTCCTGTCCGATGATGGCATCCCCCACTCAACTGCCTTGGCATTGAAGTCACCCACCACCAATATCCTACCAGCCATGCCTGAGATCTCATCCTCTAGGGAGCTCAGCTTCTCTTTAAAAGCATGTATGCTCTCGTTGGGGGTAAAATAACAACTGATGTACGTGTCCCCCTTGCTCCTTATCCAGACGTAGCCATTCCTCCTGCCGTGGTTCTCAACTGGAATTTTCCCCAGGTCTGGGATCCAAATTGCTGCTGTCCCAAGCAGGTCACTGAACCAGGATTGCAGGTCTCGATCCCGGTATTGCTCACTAAGGAACACCAGATCCGACCCTTTCTCAGAGGTTAACTGACCAAGGAGGGCGTCAGCTGTTCTGCTCCTGTTGAGGTTCCCCTGAAGGATCTTCATCAGGCAATTAGTTTTTTAGCATGCGCTAAAGCTTCCCGGAACACCACACACGACCCCGAACCGGGGAGATGCTGGCATGCTTCCGGAGAAATGGTCCTCTCCGCACAGAGCAGGCAACTTCCTTTCCCTGTGCAGTTCATCGCTATATGGCCAGTTTCGCCGCATTTATAGCAGAGGTTGCTACGGTCCATGCCCGTACAAACTCCTGCGACGTGCCCGAACCCAAGACATCTATAGCACCTCGTCACTACTGCTCTTCTTCTAACTCTACAGCGTACCCAACCGATCTTGATGTATCCAACTTTCGCGAGCTCGCTTGCCCCCTTCAAATTGAGTTGCACGACTGCTACCTTCAAACCCCTTTTATTTGCTTTGGTAAGATGGACTCTTGTGTCCCCGGCATTTTCTCCTAACTGGTGTTTAACTGCCTCTTTAACTTCCTCCTCTGTGGAGAGGCTGTCGAGATCTCGAATCTCCACTGAGGCTTTGGGCTCAGCTGCAGGACTTTCGCTTTCTCTTGGAGAATGCTATTAATAGCCGTCTCAAAAGCAGCTTTGTCTTTCGTATTACGCCCTAGTTCAACCAGGATATCACCAGATCTAGTCTGCCGGATACACCTGACCTCTGTTTCCGTGTCTTCTGGTTTAACCTTGCATCGAATTTCTCCTAAAACTTCAGCATAGGACTTCCCCTCAGCTGGCTTGATCAGCAGAGCATCTAAGCGGGGCTTCACCTGTGTCTTCTTCTTATTTCTTTTCTTCTTCCTATCCTTTGACTGAGCAGGCTGCTCTTTTACACCAGGTGTCTCTACTTCTACTACCTGTTGGCCGTTAGCATTCTGGATCTCTCGCCTCTTCTTAGGACGAACTTCAGTCCATTCATTTAAGGACGGGTCCTTACTGCTTCTTGCCTCCAGTATTCCTCCTTCCGCAGGGGCAGCCGTCTTATCAAGTGTGGCTGCTGGCCTAGATATTGGTGGCGTCTGAGTGGCCACATGCGCCAGTCTCCCTGATGGCTTAACCCTTCCTTGCAACCTAATTAGTCGCTGCAGCGCTACCCCCCAGAAACCTCTTAGAGATTCCACCACCTCCACCGACTCCTCTATTTCGCACAAGCCGTCCTTAATGTCCATACTAATATTCCGCTGTCGACTTGTAGCGAGTTTCATCTTTTTAATAATGTCCCTCATTCTACGCAGTTCCTCGTCTACTCTTTTACGAGCATCCTCCATATCCTTTTCTTCTGGAGAACCAATTGAGCCACCTGCAAGGACCCGTGAAATAGCCGGGGATTCAACCCCCTCTTCTTCCGCGTTAATCTCTACTCTCTCTAGCGAACTTTCTGGGACCTCCTTCAGCTCTTGTTTGTCCGCTGTTTCTACCAAACTCTTCGCCACAGGCGGAGTAGTTGGCGGCGTCCTCTTCAATCTAGAGCTCCGCTGGAAGGGGCTGGAGTCTCCCCTTTCAGGGGGGGTCGAGTCCTTCACCTCCGAAGCACCTGACGTTCTCTGTTGGGTAAGGGAACCCTCATTTCTTGTCTCTTGCGCTTTAGAGACTATTTTCTTTAAATTACTTTTCATTTTTTTTAATTATATATTCCTCACCACACCTCACTCGCTCTCACTCAAAAAGGGATAAAAATCTATATCCGACCCAGTTTCCCACCCGAGGAAGCGCCATAACCCCTCACCCGCGGCCCCCCAAGCGCAGCGCGCCCGCAAGCGGTGGCCTTGGCAGAGCCTCCCGCCAACCGCGGCAGGTCCCTAATCCGGTCGCCATCCGGAACTACCACAGCCAACGAGATTATACACCGGATGATAAGGCAGCCAGGTCATGAAGGCTACTCCGACCCGGGCCAATGTACTGTCCGGCGGCCTGGGAGCGCAAGAGTAAAACCCAGTTTTTAAGCTGTACCCTCCACCCGAGGGCCCACCGCGCAAAAGAAGCCGATAGCGAGGGGAACACCCCCCAGCGCAAAAAAGGACCGAAAAGGCAGGGAAAAAGATAGGAAACAGGGATAGGTGGGGAAGAAGGAAGGGACGGAGATTAGGAAAGGGAGGAAAAGGTATCAGGTCAACGGTCAGTTGCCCCTTTAGACGCCTCTTACGTCAAGCGGAAGACACTGTGGCCCTATTCTAACCCCGGAACCACAGGGGGGGGTCTACCCATAGATAAAATGTTATTGGTTGCTGATATTAAAAATTATGCAAAAGCCCAATATTATACGGAATGGAGTGTCGAATTTGAGAAACTGAGGAATGTTAAAGGAACATTTTATACTGGTTTACAATCACACATATCCACTAAGCCATGGTTCCATGCCTTCAGTGAAAGTAGGAAGTTGTATACCTTAATGTGCAGGCTGAGGTTCAACCATAACTTCAGTCCTCTCCACCTGTGTCGAATAGGAATCACGATTGATCCCAAATGTCCATGCCCACCTGATGCAAAAAATTGATGCGGAACACATCATTTTAGCTTGTGGAAAATACTCCAATGTAAGAGAATTGTTATGGGACTCCATAGTTGAAGCTGGATGTGCACTTCCCCCGAACCTAAATTCTATATTAAATAACCACAAGACGTACACAGAACTTTATAACTTCATAAAGAAACATGAAATAGATCTGTAAATAAACCTACAATATATATAAATAGTCACAAACAAACAATAGACACAATATAAATATAGACTGATAAAAAATGAATGTCCACATTTAAAGAGTTAATAATTTGGCGATCTGCAACAAAGTACAGGAAGCAAAATAAAAATTTTCGATATGTATGTAGTGGAAGGACAAAATCGAAAAATAATAGTTTAAAGTTTCTGAATATCTTATAGTATCCAAAATTGTATTTTTGTTAATATTTTATAATTATCTTAGTGCTGTGAATTTAACTTCAAAAAGAGTGTATTTTACTGTCAGGTACTGTAAATTCGGATCATTAAACAAAGGCACAAAATCCCGTTAGGGTAACTCTTTTGTATAAGAGAATTCCCCCGCGAGAGAGAGAGCAATTCCAAAGAAGAGAGTCTGACATTAGCTTTAAAAGAGTAAAGAGTAGATAGTCTGCACTTTGCCTTCAAACAACTAAGTCGCATTCTGCTTCCAAAGCCGAAACACTACTTCAGGAATCGCTCTCTAAATATCTGTGGCAGTTTCACAATAAATTAAATAAGTTTATAATACCAAATAACTTGTAGATATTATTTGGAAGATTATATTTAATTGTTAACAGTGGTGATTTCTTAATTTATTCTTAATACTTCTATCTCTTAACCGTATATACATACAAGCCCTTTTCGCTAAAACGCTTACGCCACACTACTACAAATACACATCTCACCAAATACATTACATGTGTAAAAGTCTTAGTCGACTCAATAGTGGAATATCGTGTTGGTTTGAAGTGTATTATTGCTGAAATATTTCCCAACTTGCAATTGCCAAATTTTCTTTAAACTAGGTATTTTTGCAAAAAACATTTCATTTTTTTATTTTCTTCTATTTAATATTGAAATCTGTTGAAACTTTATGGAAAATTATCATGATATTCTTAGAATGAAACGGTATTGCAAATATAATTGGTATTACTAATTGTAGGTAAATATATAAAACAGAAAAGTATAAATATATAAAGAAAATTATTGAAAAATATCGTGAAAAACTTCAAAAAAAAAATAAATTCAATTAAAACTATTATCCTAAATTGATCATTTCACCTAAGCCTTCGTGTGTAATAACTAAAATCGATTGTATATATTTTTTTTTTTAAAATAAACTTGTAGCTTATTATTTTGAAATATTAGTTTCTTAACAAAAATAGGAATTTTACTGGATAATATTAGAGTGTATTCATCATTAATTTGTTACGATAAAGTTGTGCCTATGAGAGAGTAACGAACTGTAAGATTTTCCATAATGTTTTCCTACTTAACTCTTGAAAAGTTTTGGCTGTCAGTTTCCAAAAATTATGTTGCATACCTTCTTGTTTCCCCTCTCTCAAACTGATCATTAAAGTTCGTAACCTACTTTTGAAACAATTAGTAATTTGATATTGATTAAACAAAATCTAAAGATAAAAAAAGAAACCTTATATGAAATAATTTTTAAAGATTAGGTTTAAATTTAAATTCGATTATAAGCTTCGCTAAGTAGTTAAGATAGGGGGGGCGCTAGCATTAAATATAGTTACATTCAGGTAAATCTTGTGTCTAAAACCATCAGATATAATTCGCCTTTTATTTATATGTCAGTCATGCCTAACTAAACGTTCGGCCACCTTTGACGTCCTTCCTTTTGTGCATTTAACTCTCTACTCTCCTTGACAGATCCTGAGGAAAGACACCAAAAGTGACCGAAATGTCGATAGAATAAACTTTTAAAGTTGTAAAGTTTCTTTTTTTCTTTGACCCCAGTCAACCAGTATTTTGTTTGTTTTATTAACAACGGCCAAACATAATATTTTTATTTTATGTTAACATAAAGATTATTTCATTTTGATTTTATCATCATGAAATGTAAAATTTAAGGAGTGATAACCGCCTAGACTAGGATAAGAATTGTCTGTCTATCAGTCATATGTAATTTAAAACTGAATTTTTGTACATAATAAGCTGTATAGGATCTTAGGATGTGAAAAATCTAAGAGTAGCAATACTTGGACTCAAACCTGGGACCTCTAAGTACAAGTGTATACACTACCGCTGAGTTAATTCCGCTCCATTGGGGGGGAGAGGGGATTATGGATCTCGAACGCGGGATCTTCCGTGCAAATCCACTGATCTACCATTGAGTCAATCCCTATATTTTTTTCTTTATTTAAGGCGCGTCAACATCTATGGTCATTAGCGTCCGGAGCTTTCTCAGTGCACTACTAGCCTCCAGACAATGTTCTCTTGCTACAGACAACACTGTTGATCACCCAACAGTGAGGTTCGTAGAGGCTCGTAGGAAGAAAAAATCTAAGGGACCGGACTTGAACGCGCTAATCCCTCGCCTTCTCCATATTATTATTATTATTTTCTATTTATTAACAAGATTTGCCGCCCATGGGCAAGGGAAAACCACCTTTTTTCTTGATTTTGAGCTATCCTCTTTATCTCTCTACACATCCCTGATTATACGTCGGCAGGAGTGAAGAACTACCGGCTGCTGCATCTCTGCAATCATTATTGTCATTACTGTTATAATATTATACATTCTAACAGCTACATTATAGAAATTAATTAAACTTATAATTTATTCTTTAGTTATAAAACTCTTATACTTGCAAAAGCTACTTTTTAAAAACATTATTTTAGCTTGGAGCAATACTTATAATTTCATTGTTAAAAATGTTAAAACTTTCTAATACAGTTTTATGTTTAAATTCTTGTTACTCTTTGTTTGTGTAACCGTTTGATCTTTGCAGGTCAACTGTTTAATGAGACATACTTCTTTAATACCTTCATAAAACTTCTTTTTAACTAATAAATAATCTAATTATTTTTGTTATTTAAAAAGCTTTTTTACTATTTTCTTAATATTCTTTGTTTTTATATAGTTTTTTTTTTTTTCTAACTTTCTCTTCTCTTTATGAGAAAATATTACCATCATCATCAGATTTTCTACATTGAATTTTCACCGGGAAATTTGTATTTTCAGGTCCTTTGATATACAAACTTTTTAACATTGCAAATGTTTTATGAGAGGTTATTTGATAAAAATCGTGATGATATCTTCCCGAATGAGTGCCGAACATTTACGGAGATAGTCGAACCAGTTACCTAAATTAATTAATTATTACACTATTAGTATTTTTGTGTAACTAATTTCGAATTCAAACTGTGTGTTTGGTATAAACGTGTAACTTATAAAAATACAATAAAGTATTGTTAAAATTAACTCGGCATGTTTTTTTTTCCTTGAGTTTTTTTTTTTACATTTAATCTGTGTGGTTGAAATTATAAATCTTTTTTAAAAAACTAACATATTCACAAGTAGAATAACCAATAATCAAGAATTTATGTTTTATTTTATCTATTATTTTCTGGACAGGGTTAAAAAAAAAAAATAAACATTTTCAGGGAAGGGAGTAGCTAAGTGGTTAGCGTACTGGACTCCCATGCAGAGGCCCCGGGTTAGAGTCCAGCTGTGCTACCCTTAGAATTTTTTCTTCTTAGGAGCCTCTACACCTTACTGTTTGGTGATGAACAGTGTTGTCTGTAACGAGAGAACATTGTCCGGAAGCCGGCAGTGCACTGAGAAGGCTCCGGGCGTCAATGACCATAAATGTTGACGCGCCTTAAATTAAAAAAAAAAATTAAAAATAAAAAAAATTAACATTTTAAATGTTTGACTTCTTCTTGAAAAATGATGTTTTTTTTAACAGATATATCTTTGTTTTGTATATGCTGTGACCAGTATACGACGCTAGAACAAAAATTTTACAGCTTAGATTTGATAATCGTTTCTTCTTTTCCATTTCTTCCAGAAGTTCAAGAAATCTTATCGCTAAGATATATAATTTTTTTTTTATTTAAAGTATTGTTGACTGTAATGAATTATGCTATGAAGAAATTTGGTGAGGATCCGTCAAGAAAGAAACATTCAATTCAATTATGCCAACGTTTCGACAGAAAGTTTCCTGTCTTTATCAAGGCTTTGATATACGTATAAATAGTCATGTAGATGTGGAGAAATAATTTTTTTACATACACATTTGTTATATCGCAGAAACATAAAAAAAGAAAAGTTCCATTCAAAATTCTTTCTCCACATCTTCACAACTATCTATATATTAAAGCCTTGATAAAGACAGGAAACTGTGTCGAAACGTTTTCATAATTGAATGTTTCTTTTTTGACCGATTTCTTCATAACATATTTTTTTTTTTCACCTAAAAATATTTGATCTTGGTTAATGTGTATGCTTGATTCAGTGAATGTTAAAATTGTTATGATACTATTCATATTATGCTTTTAAGTTTGAAATTTAATTAATATTTTAAATGTTATGGTAATGGAGTTAATCTTTATCTTATATGTTTTTATTTTATTCACACAAATAAACTGATATAAACATCGTAGCGCCTCTGTTTTCATTATAGCTTAACTACTTTTAACGCTACGAAGTAATCGTATATTATGCGGACAGTTCGCTTAGAAACTAGTCATGATTTTTCTTTCTTTTCTGCTACAAGAAAGCTCTGTGTATATGGTTGGTTGATGTCACCATTTTCTCCGCTACAGCATTCACATTGTGGGCAGTTTGCCAAATTAATTTTATATATTATGTATGGGTAGGTACTGTTACATGAGGTTATGGTTAAACATGAGTCGCCTTTTTTATTATTGATCTGGAATTTTAATTTTTTAATTTTTTTGAGAAAACCGATACAAGGGGAGTTGTAATCAGTCTGTGAATAATAACCGTAGAGTGCGGTGATCAAAGGTCACCGCGAATGTAAACATAGGCTTGATACTTTCTACGACTATTCTTTTTTTAATTTTCTTAAACGTTCTTTTTTATACTTTTAATTTTCACGTGATATTTTTATTTTGTATTCCCAGGATTTTTCTTTTCTTTTTTACTTTTTTTACTTTCTTCCTTTTTGTTCTTCTCTAATATTTTTTTTCACGTTATTCTTCGTTTTTCTGTTTTTTTTTTTTTTTCTTAAGATTTCATTTATTCATTATAATGGAGTTGATGAGGAGAGAAATTGGGATTGATTAATTAGACGAGATATGAAGACACTGTTATAATATGGCTATAAGTCTACTCAAACTGCACTGGACTTGTAATGATTTTATAGAATATAGGGTGGGAGTTATGATACGATGCGGTGTATGGTTGAATCTGATAGATAGATAGATCTGTAGATCTCTTACTGGCTTATATACAGGTTCTCCCCACTCTAGCCTGCTTAAGTGAGAGAGTACCAGAGAGAGTTTGTTTTCTCTCGGTCGGGCTTGTGTTCTCTCTCTTGCCGTTACATTCATTTAAATTCCAACTTTATTTTCCACTCCTTTATTATTTTAACAGTAATTAATCGTTTTAGTTTTTTTATACAAAAGTTTAACTTTATTGCTTTCTCTTACTTCATTATATTAATAAACAGCAGTTTTCTTTTTATTTCGTTTTTTACCATAAAGGGATTCTATGAACAAAAATTACACTGCTCTAAGGGAGCATTTTTTATCCCCGATATTTATGGCGTATATGATTAAAGATCTAGAAAACATTACGTAAAAGTGAAAAGCTAATACATTACGCAGACGACGTTTGCATCTAACTATATAACAAGGAAACCTTGTTGACAAGTGTATACAAGAACTCAAAATAGTTGTACAACAGCTATATAATAAACCACTGTCGTAGGTACTCTTAATTCGAACACCTAGTAAGTGTTTTGCATGTGTAGTGGAAGAAGCAAAGAGAAATAAATTGAAATAGATTTTATATTTGAAATAAATTCAGTCTTAATAGGAGAAAAGTACATAGGCTGGAAGAAGGGTAAAATCCAGGTACAAGACATCCATTACAAGAGAGGTCGGAGAACCGAGCCACTATTGTCGTTTAACCCTTCTAGAAATAAAATATAAAAGAGCTTCCAAAAGAAGCATTCTTTCGCCAGTCGTCTATTCAACCAGTATTCATTCTAGAGATAACATCAATGCCAGTTATACAAGTGTTAAACATTTGAGTTTAAATCAATCAAGCGCAAGAGTTTCCATATATTTATAAACTTATTATTACGAATTATTATAATGTATTTTAAATTCATTTAGAATTAATATATGTATTTTAAAACAGTGGTGACATCTTACTTATATCATAATATTTCTCTCTTCTCTAAAAAACACACACACACACACACACACATAAGCCATTTCAACAACGTTCACGCCACAAGCTACAACATACAACTACACATTTACCCAAACACATTAGCACATGCCAGTTAGTATCAGAACTGATGATATTGTAGTTCAGAAGGCAGCGCCAATAACATTTGTATTTATTTAAGTGCAAGAGTTTCTATGTATTTATAAGCTTATTATTTGTGAAGTATTTAAATTCATTTAGAATTAATATATATTTATTTTAAAACAGTGATGACTTCTTTATTTATTTCCTAATACTTCTTTCTTCTCTTAAAAATATTCACACAGAATCCCCTTTCAACAACGTTCACGCCACAAGCTACTACACAACACAAACTACATCTCACCAATAACATTATACATGTCAATGGCCACGAAAGCCGGAAATATAAAAATTTACCAAATTTATTTGCGATTGTGTCTATTACTTCACCTACTTTCTTAATCTACACTGAAAATTACGTTGCCAAACTTTTCCGTTAAATTTGCGATCCTATTAGAAAAGCAAAAAAGTAAAAAAGTCAATGCGCAGTTTTTAAATATACAAGGAACTGCCAGACAAAAATTTAGATTTTGTTTCTTAGAGAGGAATGAAATAAAAGAAAACACTATTTGGTCAAACAAAAACAAAAAAAACAAGTATTGGAAAAGGATAGACACAGATAATTTTATTGTTTATTTTATAAGTTTATATTATTCAATGCAGAAGCATGAGGCATGTAAAATTTGAATTAAATAAATTTGAAAATGTCAGATGTGTATGTATATACATACACATGTAAGATGAAATTGCTGTAGTATTAGCTGGGAGACAGAGCTGCTTTCCCATTAGCTACTACAGTCAGCGTGCTCCAGTCAGCCTTAGTATGTACGGTTCTCCATGCACACTAATGTCAGATGGGCCAAGGTTAATTGTTTACATAAACTTTTCCCATTAGAGCCATCTTTCTCTTAGTCACTCTCACTCTTACTCCACCCCTCCGCCCCTAAAAATACTTCACGTTTGGTTTTATGCTTAATTCTCTCCCTTAATTCTATCTCTCCCAACTTCATCTATTTTTTCTTTTCAAAGTTTAATTATGTAGCGAATATATTATTACTTTCATGATATCGTATTATTTAATTATATGTATATATTTTGACTTCAAAGGATTTAGAAATATGGGTCCGTAATTTTTTAGTTGCATATATGTAGTTGAATTTAATGGCTGTTTTTTGTAATTTTAATATGTTTAAGGGTTATAAATTTATGAACCTCTTTACAGCCTTAATTAATATATTTATCTTGGTGTGATTTACATTATTTTCGACGTTTCAACACTTTGCGTGTCATTATCATGGGAAGATTATTGTTCACAATTACTTTTGCAATATTTTTGAACGTATTTCATATTTCATATTTGACTTTTTCATTCTTTGTAGATCTATTTTTGGCTCTACTGGTTCTGCCATGTTGAATATGTTGCATATAGTTGAATTTAATGGCTGTTTTTTTTGTAATTTTAATATGTTTAAGGGTTATAAATTGATGAACCTCTTTACAAAGTGTCGAAACGTCGGGAATAATGTAAATCACACCAAGATAAATATATTAATTAAGGATGTAAAGAGGTTCATAAATTTATCACCCTTAAATATATTAATTTTTTAGTTTAATGCTTTTAAAATGAGTTTTACTTTTTTTTTTTTTAGCACGCTAAGAATGATATGTTTTTCTTTATAGTAAATCCTTGCTATGAGTAAACTTTATTAAATTTCCTTACTTTCACAGCAAGCAGAGATTACGAAAATATTTTCTGTTGGTTTCACTGCCTTGGTTGGGCGTTGCCCTATTAAGTGCACAAATTGTTTCGCTAATTAATAGACTTCATTATATATTTGATTTAATTTCTAGATGATTTAGAATTTTTTCGCACTTTATGAACGCCCAATAAGTAATTCGAATAGAAGTTTTCGATCCTAGCATAACAAGCACATCAAGTTGTAATTGCGATTTTCTGATTACCTCTTTGAGCCCATAACAGAAAATTAAAGTTGAATTATTGAGGTGATTTTTGTGTAGAGTTTTACAGTTAAATATGGTCTCACGCTGTGAAGTTACATACAAAAATATTTTCTATAATTATTTCTTTCATACACAAATTGTTGAATATTAAACCAACAAGAACAATTCTGGTACCATTTTCTAGAAGAGAAAAAAACTTCCTCAACTGAAAATAATATAGCAAGCCGTAGAAAAGAAGTTAAAAATATCTAGGAATGATTTTGGTTAGTAAAATTCTGTAGAAATAACGTCAATATAGCCATCCGCCTTCTCAAATGTGCAGGAAACACATGGAAAGAAACTATGAGTTTTCTTCAAGTAGACTGAGATAGATGTACACCATAATGATGAGAGCTATGATCCAGTGACATAGGCAAGTAACACCAAGTTCGCAAAAAAAAAATGGTTTGGGAATGCCTCATCAAACTTAATGATATAGCTAGAAATAATAGAGTTAACCTCCTTTGATTGCCAAGGTATATTGGTGTAGAAGATAATGAAAACTAGTATGGCAAGATGCCGGTAACTCCTTTTGTGATGCCAGAACATTCATGTAGGAAAAACGACCCGTTTCTCCAAGAGCTCAGAAATGAGGAAGAAATCAAGAGAGCACTGTACTGGGTAAATTCTCAGGACTTGCGCAAGCTAAGTATTTTCAGGAAAACCATGGCCGGTAAAGATCTTAGACGTGTATCCTTTGACGCAAGATAGTCAAAGAAAAAAATAGGCCTCTTATGGAAATACGTTTCCTCAAGGAGACTGAGCAGGCTCGGGCTAGGGAGGCTGGGCTAGAACGCGATATTACTTACAAATTTTGTGGGGGACGTAGGAAACTCTTGTTTCCAGAGAAGATTTTTGAAGTCTGGGCACATACTAGGTATTCAAGGAGGAGAATCCTCAAACCTTTCCACACGTAGAAATTTCTTAGAGAAATAAACTTGGAGGAGATGATGGTATAGGTTGAGGCATCTCACCTGGAACAATAATTAACACAATATGGGATCTTAAAGTTTGTTTGCATTGTATTCGCTTTGGAAAGATTGAAAGTAAATAAAAAATATAAAGTAAAATGCCCATTTTTCCAGGCAGGCTCAACGTCCAAGATGTCCAAATTACAAAGTTAGGTGTAAAATGTGGGAAATAGGTCTAAAATGTGGGAAAGGTCAGCTACATAACATCCTTCTCCAATTTCCTTCCTATAACTGCTGGTGTTCCCCAAGGAAGTATGCTTGGACCCGTCCTTTAATCCATTTATCAGCTGATATGCCAACTATGCCACATACCTCTTCTCTCTACACATTCGTTGATGATACCGCCATTCTTGCTACACATTAAGATCCCGTAATAGCAACTCGCAATCTACAAGCGCGCTGAATTCACTCCAAAATGATTCAACAAATGGGTAATCAAAATTAATGCTGAAAAGACCCATTTCCATTTCCTTCACTCTCCGACGATTCACTACTGCTCCAGTTTATTATGACAATGTCGCCTTACCCTCAGTACAAAAAGTTCGCTACTTAAGAGTATACTTGGATCGACGCCTCACCTGGAATCCACATACCAAACTCAAATGACAGGCACTACTTCAACGTTACAAAATGCTGATGCGATTACTTGTCAAACGATCTAACCTAACACTTACTAACAAAATTTGTAATCTACAAGGTCATACTTAAACCTATTTGGGCTTACGGCGTTCTAATTATAATCGTATCCAAACCCTCCATTCAAAAATCGTTTCAGCTCCTTTCTTTGTCACCAATCATACAATCCATACAGATTTATATATACCATATGTCAAGAAATCCTATTCCGTTACAACAAATTTCACAACAGTTTATCCCCTCATATCAATCCTCTTGTCCAAGAACTTGCATCCTTCACTAACCCTATAAATTCAACACGAAGACTAATACGCCAGTGGCCTCGTGATCTACTTACTGAATAACTCGGAGTTTCACTACTGAGTGACTTCTCCGCTCCCGTTTCTATGAATTGTCCACAATTAACAAATTTACTATTTATAGCAAGTATTTATAGCAGGATTTATAACATGTGTAAATATCAATAAATAAAAATAAATAAATAGGTGTAAAATGGAATAATGGCCGACCCTACTGTTTAATGGAGTCCGACTGGTTGCTTGTTATAAGTGAAGAAATTGATCCAATTTACTATACAATATGCTAGATTCCAGTTCGTAAAAAGGAGAGCACGGTATTCTCTTGTCGTCACACACCTTGGTTGAAGCTTTCAAAGTTCTTGAAACATTGAAGACCAAATTCTTCTAATTTTAATTAAGGCCACCTTCATCAAAGAGTATTTATTCTGATTATATGAAAACAATAAAGTCCAAATGATGCGTCCTATTAGCATTTTTTAAAAATAATGAAATATAGATTTACATTAAAATAATTTTGAATAAAAATGATTAATTATTAATGTTTTTTTTTTTGCCAAATATATTTCAAACATATAATGGATTAAAGGATAACAACTGTAGTGAGTTGTTACTTGTAGAGTTAGTTACTAAGTGATGAGAATTAAGCCATTATGACAAACTAACTTATATAACGAGGCTATGGAGGAAATAGTTGAAGGAAGTAGTTACCATCATCTAAGATGGCGCCAATACAAAGTGTTATGTTAACACAACCTAAGTTTCATGATAATTAGAGGATAGGGTTTAGTAACTGAGTCTTAGTCTATACTTACTACCAGGTACTAACACACCACTTTCTTCTGTCCTTATTCTTCATATATATATATGTAAACTATTATCTCAAATTTATTAACAGAGATAAGGATAATATAGTAAATTTAGAAATAATAGTTTCGATTAAATATATCAACATATTCATTACATTTCTTATTTGATAAAAGTAAATCTCCTAATGCATTATTAAGATTCTAATGTTTTTTGGTGTACATTACGACCGCTGTATTCAATGTTGTAAATTGGATGTTGAGGTCTGGTCATACAAAAGAACTCTTTTTAAATTTCTATCTACGTTTCGGCAAATTTATTGCCTTCTTCAGGGTAAAAATTTTCAGTTAAAATTATTTACAAACTGTAGTTTAACCTGTGACTTGGTGATGGTATGTCACACGTTAAACTACAGTCTGTAAATAATTTTAACTGAAACTTTTTACCCTGAAGAGCGCAATAAATTTGCTGAAACGTCGGTAGAAATTTAAAAAGAGTTCTTTTGTAAGACCGAACCTCAACATCCAATTTACAGCGGTCGTAACGAACATCAAAACATCAATATTGCAAAGATTCTAATTTTAAAAATTTCTGCCTAACCGAAAGGCTAGCATTCTCGTCTCTGGCTTGGAAGAAGAATATTATATCCCGGTGAGCACACAAGCTGTATAGAACCAACTTCGTGAATAAAGTTGGGGAGCTTACTAGTAAACAGAAAATTGGTACAATGCTACCATCACGACGATTGTAATCTAGTTGCGAAATTACTGACCAATAATTAGAATAAGACTGTACCAATCATTGGCTATTTATTGAAGTTTTAGTTTTCAATGGTACATATATTTCATATATAATGGTAAATATAAATATAAATATAAAATATAAATATTCATGTATATAATGGTAAATATATTTGCTTTCTCGTATTGCTAAAAGTATCACAGTCTTCCCATATTTTGCAAATTTCTGTCTTCTTCAAAAAAATCTTTATTCTTAACCAGAAATATATATTTTGAGGTTTGAAAAAAAATTGATTTTTAAGGTACAAGAAATGTTATTTTCTAGAAATTGATTTCGCTCACTCCTTCTCACTCTCTCTCTCTCTCTCTCTATATATATATATATGTGTGTGTGTTTGTGAAGAATCCAAAAAAAACTAAAAAAACCGATGGGAAAAGTGTGTGTGTGTATGTGTTTGTATGTGTGTATGTATGGAATCTTCTGTTCGCAGAAAGTTCAAATTTGATAGTTATCTATGTGCTAAAACGTCGTTGGTGTGATGTTGTGTTGTTTGGGTAGTAGCTTGTGGCGTGAGCGATTTTGCAAAGGGCTTATGTGTAAGTATGTTTAAGATAGAGATGGAAATATTAAAAATAGAGAATAAGAACCACTTTTAAATAAATAATTTAAGTATATATTGAATTAGTAAATTTGCAAGATAATTATTAATTTTGAATCTTGAATTAACGTATAAATGCAAGGAAACAAATACGTTCTAGTTGAATGTCTAATTCACTGTCTTGAACGAATGTCTTCTCTCGGTCGTTCCATTCCTTCCCTGTGAGAAGGGGCAAAAAGACAAAGCTGACTAAGTTTTATGAACTCTTCTGTAACGGTATTCTTTACCAGAATAGTCCTTTTGCCACCGAATGTTAGAATATCCTTCAAATAATGATTTTCTTCAAATTATATTTATAGATATAATTTGTGGCATCCATCACACTGCTATCAGAGGATCTGGTAATAAAGTTTGGGCAGGTCGTTACCAATTTCCTGAATTAATTTGTCGTTACATTTTCTCAAAACATTTCCCTGGGGCGTTAGATTTTCCTGCTAGATTTGTTAGCCATTTCTTTATATGCACGTTTTCTTCACGTGTACATTATTAAGTTTTATTAAATATTTTCTGGAAAATTCCAAGCTTGCAGAAAATCGATCAACTGAATGTACGTTTTGCTTAATAGTGTTCTCAGTTTGGTTTATGAGTTTTTTTTGGGGGGGGGATCTTCTTTAAAACGGCGACAAAGTTTTTCTTTAAACATTGGAATGATAACTTCAGATGAGAACGTATCACATTCGTTTGAATCGTTTTTCGAAAAAATTGATTTTAATGGCTTTGGAAGATCCGTCAGGCTGTTTTAAACTTAATCTACCGCTATAAACTTTCTTTTTTTTTATTTTGAGAGAGAGTGAGAGAGAGGGCGCTGGCACTCAAGTCACACTCAGTCATACATGAGAACCCTTACTACCTTTCTTTTTTTTATGACAACCTGCCACTAAATATTTGTAAACATAATTTATTAATTACTCTATTAAATTGTATTATCAGCTGTAAAAGATAGTCGTATGAGTGGCGCACCAAATTTTGACCTTTTTGTTGGTAAAGGAATCAAAGCATAGCAAAACGTAAATGATACAATATAATATTTGCAAACCTTATTGTCAGATACACTACATTACAAACCTTATTGACAGAGTGTCGTACAGCGGCACTCTGTTGCGGGTGCAAAGAGCAATTTTATGCTCTGTAACAAGGGCCTACGCGACATCATCCACGACTTCCTTACCGGTGGTCACTGGTGTGTTGCCGCTTGATCTCCTTATTGAGATGAGAGTCCTTACCTATAAGTTTAAAAAAGGGGTCATGATTGTCCTCAATGATGAGGAGCTGTCCAGTCAGACGCCTACTACTCTTGCAAGGAATAAGATCCGAGAGTATGAGATTGGGAAGTGGCAAAGACGCTGGGATGAGGCAGAAACAGGAAGAATCACATATGAGTTCTTCCCAAATTTGCATCATAGACTATCGATACGGTGACTGGAGCTATCCCAAACCGTAACGAAATATTTCACGGGCCACGGGGAGTTCAATTCTAAGCTCAATGAGTTGGGTTTGAAAGATTCCCCGAATTGCGAGTGCGGTGAACGGGACACAGTGCATCACGTTCTCTTCCGATGTTCTCTCCTCGACGAGGCAAGAATCCATATGGAATTCAAGCTGAAAAGGAGGGGAGAGAATTGGCCGGGAGAATGTAAAGAGTTAGTGAGAAAAGTGCTCAAAATTTTAAAGATTTTGTTCAGTTTGCTCGAGAAATAGCGGTAATGCGCCGGACTAGACGGATATGTAGAGGTCCGCCTCTACGTGGCAGGGATGGAAACTTGCCTACATAGTAGGCAAGGCTGTGACCATAGGCACCTGTTTTAGCGCTATGCGCTAGGTACGGTGGCCAGGAGTGTGCTGAATTTTGAATTTTGAATTTGTCAGATACACTGCTAGTCTTTGATGTTTAATTTTAGAATATTCAGAACTTACAAATTATGTGATTCCCCCAAACAATGCAAAGGTTTGTCCATATTTACTTATGCAGATAAACAATTACTTTTCAAAACTGACATAGTGCTGTTTCAGCTTTAGAGGTGACACACTAACCTGAAGAAGCCATGGGTGTAATTGTCGGTTAACAACAAACCCTGAAGCGATCTCTTTGTTGTTACGCTACAGTTAAAAAAAAGAAATTAAAAAATAATTTGTCTAAAATAATTTTAGGAGTCACTAATTATTGACATAGATAATTATATAATGCTTATTAAGATAAGATAGAAAATTTTGTAGACATGTTCTGTTTTTTTATTTGTATAAAATTTGTACATAGTTTGGCGGCAACAGATTAAGAAATTTGTATCAATTAATGTTTACTTGTTATTTATTTCAATATCATTGATACGATAGCAAATTTGAAGGAAATTCTTTGAATTCATGAAAGTTAAGTATCTCTTTGGAGTGTTCAACATGGCTCATTGATAAATTTACATTAGATGGTAATCTTAACCAATCTCTTTCTTAATCAAGATTGTGGATTTTGTGGTGATTGTGGATAATTGTGGGATTTCTGTTATTGGAAACCATTGAAATTGATAGGAAAACTTATTTAAATATACATCTTATCAGATTCCGTTATAGGACATTGAAAGGATCTTAGCACCGATTTATAATTATTTTATATATATAAATATGTATGTATATTATAATTTAGTATAAGCTCTCTTTGTTTCGTCGTTTCGTAAATTTAATTATTGCAGAATTCTTTGAATGGAGCAATTGCGTTTATTATCTACATTACGATTCCCCAATTCCCCTCAACCATTATTATTCCTTACTATTAAAGACAGAAGTCAAAAATTATTAGCTTATTTAATGGTAGCTGGATATGATGGTTGGCGGTGAAATGAGAACCCACAAACTAACACTAAACTCACATTATTCAACTATTTACTGAGTAAGGAAAAAGACTAGCTGCAAGATAGAGTAACCGAGCGAAGAGTTTTGTGCGTGATGTGTGGCGAGTTGACCAGGCGATTGCTTTGTATTGATTGATTGTAGATTTGGCGACTGATTTCTTCAAAGTTCTTTTGGCGATTGACTGTTAGGCCAATGGATGGTGACCTGTTATTTAATTACTTACACCGCTGGAGACAACTTCCAGATGGGAGATTTGCTTTCAAAGTTAAGGTCAAAGTAGTGGGCGTGACAGGGGAGTAACGCATACTTGATATGCGTTTTGAGGCGCAAGAGTGGCTCCTCGATGTAGCTAATAATGGAAATACTGAGTTCAGCTTTTGTGTGGCGAATTTGATGGTGATTAGTTCCATTACACTTACCTTTTAAATTAGGCGGTAAATTGAAAATATTTAATAAAATAAAGGAACATGTTTAGATTGACAAATTTCAATTGATATCATCTCTGAAATATATAGAAGTATGCACACAGACTTGGAGACACTTTCATAAATTAATAGCTCAAAGCAGATGGAGCATTTGTATATAAAATTACAAAACAAGGATTAAAGTCGAGTTATAGCATATTAAAATGGTAATTTTAATTCATATAAACTAAATTTTCCTTACATCAAGATTATTTTATTTTATATGCAAAAACACCCTTATGATCAGTTTTACTTAGTAGATTTCCAAGGAACATCACACAGAACATTTACTGTCGGTTAGAGGAAGTATTGCGATGCTGTGAAAGTAACGAAATTTTTTTTTTTTTACCGGAAATACTGTTTTGTTTTCCACCGAATCTGAAAAAGTGTAAATTTGAAAGTGGTATGTGGGTACTGATAATATTCGAGCCAACTAGATAGTTCCAGATTGATACTTGTGAAACCATCCTTCTCAAGTGATTTGTCGCCATCTATCTACTGTCTCCTTTATTCTTTCTTCCGACCGGTTGTTTTGTCGCTATTTATCAAATTAGCTTTTTTTTTTCTTGCGCAGTAGAAAAATCCCCCTATACTTTACATCTTTTTTTTTTTTTACCGAATTAATAATTCATTCTTACTTGTTTAACAAACCTTATTTCTTGGTATCGAGTGGATAGTCGTCACTTAATCTGTGGCACTTTTATCCTTCCATCCGAACGAGTAATATTAGTCACTATCTTGTTATTTATCAAACAAGATTTCCCTTTGATCGAGATAATTTTCGTCATCATTCTATTCTCTTCAATTTTTAAATTACAATTACATCAAAATCAACAAGACACACAGCTATTCTAGTCTCTATGTCTCCTTATTGTGAAGCCATAGTTTCATTAGATTTACTTCTGCTAATTTAGTTTCAGTTGATGTCAAATTATTTCCCCTGCTTCGCAGTGTAGCTTTTATGTTGTATTTACAAGAGAAAATTGAGAAATTCAGGTTACTTTTTTTATATTATATATGTATGTGAAATTGAAGGAAAATAAATACTTTTTTTCTGTGAAAAAGATATTTTGTTTGGGATATGTATGGTGGTCACTCCGACAGGCACGTGACATGCAAGTGCTATTGTCAGAGAGAATATCACAGTGAAAAGTGAACTTGTGATAGTTACTGCTGATGGTCAAACTTTTTTTTTTTTTTTAATAGAAAGGACACTAATTGAGAAATAGTATACCTGTGGACAAAAAAAAAAAAAAATTAATTAATCCTGTTGTAACTGGATGGAGAAACTGTGAAGGCTTTGGAAAATGCTCTACTCGTTCCTTTTTCTATTAAAGATGCATTAAAATTAGAAACATCTGAAATGGAATCATTCCTAGTTTCATCGACTTTGTATGATCATTATTAATGATGTTATGATAAAGTATGAGTTTGCTGATCTTACACGGTTGTTATACAAATGAAATAATTTTCACTTATTCAAACTAAAAATTAAAAAAATTTATAGCAGTAATATATTACTAGCGCCGGTTACTAATATACTACAGTATAGACGTTTTAAATAAAATTGCTTCCAACAATAACGGTTTTGAGGGGGTGGAAAGGATTAGCTCAGTGGTAGCGCGTTGGACTCTCGTGCTGCTGCCCTATTCGGTAATGGACAGTATTGTCTGCAACGATAAACACTGTCCGGTGGCCAGCATTGTACTGAGAAGGCTCCGGGCGTAAATCACCATAGATTTTGACGCTCCTTAATTAAAAATAAGAACGACCTTATTTTTCAGAGAGATTTTCCCTGGTAGCCTGCTTCATTTTGTGGTCATCGACTGGTTTCGGGCGTTCGCCCATCTTCAGGATGCGTTTGTCAGACAGTGTGATAACACAGACTTGCACAGAGCAAATTCAGTTTATACACTGACTGGTCTTTTTAATTGTATTTTAAAACTAAAAAACTAGGTCAAAGGGAGGTATGGTAGCTGGGTGGGAAAGGAACATGTTAAAGCGGCAAATTTTCCTTAAAATGGAAACAACACGTGGGGGTCTAATTTTTAAACTCTGTTATTGGAGGGAGATTCACTTGACAATTAAATAATCAGAATAACTTTAAAATCAAATTAAATAACGATTTCAAGCTAACACAATTTAAAATTAACCGATTAAAATAATAAATAATTATAATTAAATATTAAATAAATAATTAAATAAAATTAAAATAAAAATTAAATAAATAATTATAATTTTGTCAAAAGTTTAGATTTTGTTTATATTGGATCGTTTAGCTGTTTCACAGATTCGAGCTCATAAGTCCAAATCGCTGCAAGAAGGGCAACATTCTTCGTTTGTAGTGTTAGTTTTGAGCGTGTCAAGTAGTCTAAATTAGAGTTTGAGCTTTTTGTCAAGTTTAGTACGTTTAAATGTTGGGTTTCAGATAAGTCTCTAGTCTATATATAGTCCAAGATATCGCACATGGTCAGCTGGTAGAATTGCTGTATGGAACAAAAGACGGATTCAATGAATTTAAATTGTGTTAGCTTGAAATCGTTATTTAATTTAATTTTAAACTTATTCTGATTATTTAATTGTCAAGTGAATCTCCCTTCAACAACAGAGTTTAAACATTAGACCCCCCCACGTGTTGTTTCCATTTTAAGGAAAATTTGCCCCTTTAACAACCCAAACACGTGTTCCTTTCCCACCCAGCTGACCATATCTAACTTTGACCTAGTTTAAGAGTTTAGTTTTTAAAATACAATTAAAAAGACCAGTCAGTATATAAACTGAATTTGCTCTGTGCAAGTCTGTGTTATCACACTGTCTGACAAACGCACTGTCTGAAGATGGGCGAACGCCCGAAACTGGTCGATGACCACAAAATGAAGCAGCCTACCACGGGAAAATGTCTCTGATGTTTTCCAGCTCTGCGGAACCAACCACCACAACGTCCTTATTTTTATTAAAAATTTTATTCTTGTAAATATATAAAAAAAAAATAAACTATTTTTTTTTCAATAAATAATAAGAAAAATTGTTTTAATTTCAGTTTTTATTCTTTTTACAGGTAAGAAACTGAATGTAGTTGCTGTACAAATATGTAAGTACTCGTAATTTCTTTCTAAATGATAGAGCTATTTGATGTGGATTATAAATATATTCCAATTTTAGTAAATGAATCTT
Source organism: Triatoma infestans (assembly GCA_011037195.1). Lineage (NCBI taxonomy): Eukaryota > Metazoa > Arthropoda > Insecta > Hemiptera > Reduviidae > Triatoma > Triatoma infestans. Next base: position 270,501 of record JAAEAF010000281.1, on the reverse strand, counting down.
AGGAGATTGGATAGCAGTCCTTGTGATATAGTTCATAGTTAGTTCGGACTGTACCAATCTAAAGCGCTTTAGGTGCATTTTGATTTACAAACTTAGTGATTTATAATTATCGAATTTTTTGTGTGGCATTAATAGTACTAAAACTATTATGAACAATTAAACAACATTTTATAAAAAAAAAAATGTACACTTTATATGTTTGCTAAGCGGGCTAGCATGAATGGTGGGGGCAGACATTATAGACATAACCTATATATGGGAGCACTTCTGACCCTACACAATTTATCATTATCTCTGTGAAAATTAGTTCAACATTTTTCTAACATTAGTGGCGAGTTCTTCAATTCGAGATCTCTATTCTATTTTCTGAAATGATAATTTCCACATCAGAAGATATATTACCAATTTCCTATATTTTCTGGGCCGTATTTCTCGTATAATTCGCTAAAAAATCTAAATATTTAGTGTAATGTTTGTGCATTCTATAAATTTTCTTCTGTATATTTGTTTACTCATTTAACCATAAATATTTAATTATTAATTAATATACCATTCAAAGCATTATTGTCCATGTTTCCAAAAATGCTTTTAGGGCATAAATATGAATAGAATATTTCATGTATTTAGAAATAATTCATATTAATTTATTAATATTAATATTAAGGTTGCACAAATATATAAAATAACTACTGTAGGGAGAGCAGGACGAGATATCTCAAAATTAATTACACTGTAACTTTGTTTGTTTTTGGTAATATATATATATATTAATTGGAAAATTTAGTGTATGTTCTCATATCGGATTGTAAGAGGTGGAAGAATGGAGAAGAGAGGTTGGGGAAAGAGAGAGAGAGTGAGAGAGATATAGATAGAGTATTATTAGAGATATACATTAGAATAATTAATATTATAAGAATGAAGAAGTAATTAGAGTGCCCTAGAATTTACGGAGTAGTTCTACATGTCAAACATAATCGTAGGACTGTTTCGTAATAAGAAAAACTGCCAAACAGCTTTGTTTTCATGAAATGATTATGATAATAATTAGGGAATCATGAAATTTCTAGTTATTTTTTTTTGTGCCATTTTTGCATAAGATTTCTCTTATATATTGCAAATTTTTGATTACAATAACTTCGTTTGTATGAATAAATCCATCTCAACATTCTATAATAGCCCCCCGATTTTTTAATGTTTTTTAACATTTATTTTGCAACATAACAATCTGGTCGAAAGCAATATTAATCTTTTTGCATTTGAAACTGTGAACACATCAATGGTTGTATGATTTTTTTTGTTTTTCATAGAATAATTGAAAGTAAATTATGTAGAACATGAAAGTGGCTAATATATTTGACAAATCTAAAACATTATATAGAATGAATCTACAACCGCTTAGTTATATAGAAATTAAGTTGATCGACATAGTTTAATGAAAGTATTAAATTAAGAGTGGTTTTCATTAGGTTAGTGGTTTAAAGTTGGCTGCATATTTTATAAAGTTAGGATTGGCGGTGAAACACATAGCGGTTTAACCCAGACAGCCATGAGAACCCAAGCAACTCTTCACTATAAACCATAACTATCTCTCTCTCTTTCTCGCACGTTCCAAACAAGTAAAACAACAGTGACGGGTTGAATAGGGTCTCCCAGCTTCGTTTAGAAATTCTCCAATTCTCTCTATCCGTCTAAAACCCGCTAAACTCAAGAATGTCCAAGGTCCACTTTAAAATATTATTCAACTTATGTTCTCTAAAAGTCCTTACTAGTTCAATTCATCAAATAGAAACTATCTGCATCATAGTTTGTATTTGAATGAATTAATTTAATGAATGCAAGGACTAATTGAATTAATTGTAATTTTATATTCAACATTCTATTTAAAAAACCTTAATTATTTATTATAATCTGTTAGTTCTAATCATAAAAACGAGACATAAAACAAATTATTTTAATTATTAATATAATTTTATAATGTTACTATAGCAACAGACTCTTTTGATGAAGTAATTATTTTTTTTTTTTTTAATTGTATTGTCCTTCAGCCGACCATGTGCCGTACCAGGGACTATACCTCGACAAGAGACTCACCTGGAATCCTCATATACGACTTAAACGAATAGAATTAAACAAAAGATATAAGCTTCTAGCCAGACTACTTGATCACCGGTCAAAACTAACACTTCATAATAAAAGACGACTGTATCTATCCCTCCTAGCACCTATATGGACTTACGGACTTGAACTTTATGGTTCAGCTAAACGATCTAATATCAACCGATTACAAACTCTTCAATCTAAAATACTCCGCCGCATTGTAAACGCTCCATTCTATGTCAGTAACCTAACTGTACATAAAGATCTCAAAATTCCTTTTATAACTTACTAGAACTTACTAAAAAACGTTACAATAGATTTCACAAAAACTTATCAACACATCCTAATCCATTAGCAGCTAACTTATCCTCAACCACACTTCCTTCCAACAACCGAAGGCGACTAAGGCGTCGTTGGCCTCGCAATCACCTTGTTGACTAATGGAGATCATCACTGGATGATCACTGTTCAAGCCATTCACGCCATTTACCACCCTTACCATATTTACTTATTGTACCATTATGTACAGTTGGAAATGACAAATAAAAAGATGAAAATAAAATTGTGATGCAGTTCCAATAGAAAATATATTCTACCTGCAGTATTGTTGTCTGTAAAAATAATGTAATGGCATATATAACATGTGCAGTTATCCCATCCTGCGATGGCTTTGTTGGAGTGGATTTGTTTATGTTGTGAAATTGAAATGTTACATGGATGAAAAATGTTACATTGGTGTGAAATGGAATCATGCTAGTTCATGATGTCGTTTAGTGAGGTCTGTCAGTCAGTATCAAGTTAGTCTTCGGTGGATGTAACAAGTCATGCAACAAGATGTAATAATGTTGGCGTAGTAGCTAAGATTTAAATGTAGATATTCGATAAGTTAAGCGAATCACAGTTTTTCTTATTCCCTGCGAACGACAAAATTATTGTGGTTTTTGACAGGTAAAGTTTGGTTTGATCTTATAGCGCAGGTTTTACTTGTAATAAGTTGGAAATGTTACATTGTTAAGAATAATAGTATATGTATTTTATTTAAATACAAAAATCATACAGACATTTATATAAAAGGAAGTGACCATTGCAAGCATGGACTTACGGCCAGCCGCTAGAGTTGACTCCATTACTAATTAAATTTTGTTTTATTTTGTTAAGAAAGTATATCTAAATAATAAGTACGTATAATATCTCTAAGTCTTTTAACATAAGTATTGACAATAAAGTATCCATAGAAGAATTCTTCTATCAGAGAGTAACTAAATTTTAATGTATATAATATAAAGTCAAATGACAAATACTGCTGCCAAATTAGTTATGAAAAAAAAAGATATTATAAAAACACAAATACTAATATATATTAAACATATAAAATACAAAAAACTAAATAAAGAGTTTGTATGTACATTGTAGACGAATTAAAAACGTATAACTAATTATGGTTTACTTATAAATATATAACTAATTACTGTTTTATTATAATTATAATATCTAGATGCACAAAGGACGTAGGGTAAAGCTAGGAGAGATGACACACATTTCAAATTTATGCCCTATATTAATATATAGGAAATATATTAAAGCGGTAATGCTTATAAAACATATATCAACTACTATTATCTACAAAAAATCTTATTTTTCAAAATAAAGACATTCTCATTTATTCCAAAAACAAAATACAAATACACTACATTTGGCCGTCTCTGCTACTATGGTAGGATAGACGACGCATCATAGGTAGGAGACCTCTCCTCGGTGAAGGTAACGTGGCTGATCGACATGAAACTTGGCAAACACCATAGTGTATATCTACGAGTCCAACTTTAACGACAGCAGGAAATCTTTCATTTCAATTGGAATTAATATAGTATATATAAAAGAAAAAAAAATTTACTAAGCTTTATGAAAATTCAGCTATTCACCAGATATAGCTGATACGTATAAAGTTCGTAAACTCAGAAGAACACACAAAATAACTAAAGAATTTTGCAATACGTTCTTTTCTGATCTCTCTAGTCCTGGAGTAACTTCTATGACGTCACAAGATGGCAAACAAAATAAGTAAAGCCTGCGTCTTCTCTCCTACCCTCGTCATCACTCCTAGCTTTACCCGAATAGTCGTGTATTTTCCCAGCGATGACTAAATCAAGTACTCAATAGCGTTCACTACTTTACCAGCAAGTTTTTCAGCCATATTGCATGTTGCATATTTTTTATTTATTTTTTAATTAAGGCGCTTCAACTGGCGCCCGGAGCCTTCTCAGTGCACTGCCAGCCCCCGGACAGTGTTCTCTCGTTTCAGACAACACTGTCCATTACCAGACAGTGAGTTGTAGGGGCTCGTAGTAAAAAAAACTCTAAGAGCAGCACAGCTGGACTCGAACTGCGTGGGAGTCCAGTGCGCTAACCACGGAGCTAATCCCTTCCCTGTATTCCATATTTGCCCACATTCATTGGCTGCTCTAACATCTTACTGCTCAGTGTAAAGGCATTGTAAATTCCTAGCACTAGAATATTTTAGTTACAATTAAACGAGTAGTTTGAAAATGAAATTTCTGGCTGTTTCGAAACAAATCCTTTATATTATCAGTTGTGCAGTTACTAAAGAGTTAATATTGATATATTTATCTTATAAGATAATCAACTTTGATAATTCATCTCTCCATCGAATAGAGACAAGTCTCAGTATTAACAAGGAAGTCCTTGTGGTACTATGTTTAAACTAATTTTTAATTTTTGAATGAACATCGTGGACTAAGTGAATTAATATCGTTAATAGGGATATTAATGAAAATACCCAGTCCTGGATTTTTACAACTTTATTTATGGAACCTAGTCATCATCAGAGAACAGATTTTTTTTATTTTTGAATCAGATATGACCTTGCACTAAGTCCGCCTAACCTATCTCCTGCACTAAGCGCAGGGTCAAGTGTTGTTGATTCAAAAATTAAGAAACATCAACTCCCTGGTGACGACTATTATTCAATAAAAATTACTGGTTTAATTACAACTGTAAATATTCTCAGAGATATTTCCCATGATAGCCGGCTTCTTTTTGTGGTCAACGACCGTTTTCGGGCGTTCGCTAATCATGAGAATATTTTTGTCAAAACACTGTAACATAGACTTGCACAGAATAAAATTTAATTGATACCCTCCATATGATATGATATTTAACTATTTTTGCTCGGTGCAAGTCTATGTTATCACACTGTTTTGACCCATCCTGGTGATGGGCAAATGCCCGAAACCGGTCGATGGCCACAAAAAAGAAGCAGGCTAACACGGAAAATATCTCTGATGCTTTCCAGTTGTGTGGAACTAATCACAAAATCATAAATATTCTAGTGCTAAAATTTTTCAATACTTTTATAGTGAACAGGTGAGATGTTAGAGCGGCCTACTGCAATATGGAAGAATGTAGACGTAAGTTGGGTGAAGAAATATAAAATCATAACAATCAAGGACTGTTATTTTCATCATTATGAGTGCGTCGCACTGGTTGGTGAAATTGTACTTAAGAAAGAAGTAGAGATATCAAAGTTGTTTGATGTCCGATGATGGATGGCGCAAATTCAAGCCATCATGTCTATTGGTCTTTTATTCTGGATGACTTGAATGTCTATGATGGAGGTCTTTATTGATGATCAAGCAATCATTGTTGCATAATTGACGGAAATTCTTACGACCTATAATTCAACGTAAACATTTATACAAATCACTAACTGCTTGTGTTCTACAACTCAATTTGTGCACCATGGATAATCAATCTAAAGCGCTTTAGGTGCATTTTGATTTACAAACTTAGTGATTTATAATTGTCGAATTTTTTGTGTAGCATTAATAGTACTAAAACGATTATGAACAATTTAACAACATTTTATAAAAAAAAAAAATGTACACTTTATATGTTTGCTAAGCGGGCTAGCATGAATGGTGGGGGCAGACATTATAGACATAACCTATATATGGGAGCACTTCTGACCTTACACAATTTATCATTATCTCTGTGAAAATTAGTTCAACACTTTTCTAACATTAGTGGCGAGTTCTTCAATTCGAGATCTCTATTCTATTTCCTGAAATGATAATTTACATATCAGAAGATATATTACCAGTTTCCTATATTTTCTGGGCCGTATTTCTCGTATAATTCGCTAAAAAATCTAAATATTTAGTGTAATGTTAGTGCATTCTATAAATTTTCTTCTGTATATTTGTTTACTCATTTAACCATAAATATTTAATTATTAATTAATATACCATTCAAAGCATTATTGTTCATGTTTCCAAAAATGCTTTTAGGGCATAAATATGAATAGAATATTTCATGTATTTAGAAATAATTCATATTAATTTATTAATATTAATATTAAGGTTGCACAAATATATAAAATAACTACTGTAGGGAGAGCAGGACGAGATATCTCAAAATTAATTACACTGTAACTTTGTTTGTTTTTGGTAATATATATATATATACAATGCCACATCGCACACATGTTAAAGATCGATTTTGTAATCAGTCTAAATGTGTGGTAAATATGAAGGGTTGGAATAGTAAGAAGGAGTAATGTGTGTATATATGTATGTATGTATGTGTGTGTAGTTAATGTGAGAGGAACGATGAGAGGTGTGTAAAGTGGGGAAGAGTCCCTGGAAATTTACTGAGGCAAATATACAGTGTGTTCAGAGGTGTGGTACATACCTGTTCTAAATTGTTTATCTAGCACATTGTATCGTTACCATCCTTCGTCAACTAGTACTTCGTTCACATGCAATAATTACATACATAACCAGTACTGGAACTAAACATTAGATGTAACATGAATACACGCACTACAGCTATACAAGATACATTAGGAAAAATTAAAAGATAAAAACAAGGTAACGTTTTAAAAAAACAAAAAAAATTATTGAATATTTAAAACTGCGCTATAGACACGACAAGTAAATGAGATAATTTGGTCGAACAAATGAGAAGCTCGAATGGTATCATCATTAATCGACCAGTTGGTTCGCGGGGATAACGATAATTCAGCCGACTTGGAGGGAGTGTTTAGATGGTGAATTTATTTAGCGAAATTTATACAGTTCAATGTAATATATGGAATTTTGCAATCTTTGTGAATTGTTAAATTACTAACATAAAAAGGAGCGTTAACAATGCAGCGGAAGATTTTAGATTTTTTCAAAAGTTTAGATTTTGTTTATATTGGATCGTTTAGCTGTTCCACAGATTCGAGCCCATAAGTCCAAATCGCTCCAAGAAGGGCAACATTCTTCGTTTGTAGTGTTAGTTTTGAGCGTATGTCAAGTAGTCTAGATTAGAGTTTGCGCCTTTTGTCACGTTTAGTACGTTTAAATGTTGAGTTTCAAATAAGTCTCTTGTCTATATATAGTTCAAGAAATCGCACATGGTCAGCTGGAATTGCTGGATGGAACAAAAGACGGATGCAAGAATTTATCGTATAAATTTAGTGGTAACGTATTTGGATTTGTTGGGGTCAATTTTTATTCGTCATTCTTATGGCCAAGGTTCTAGTGATTGAAGGTGAGATTGGAGTGAGCGGAAGCGAGAACAGGACCATTATTTGTAAAGAGAATGAGAGTATCATCGGCTAAAGTGTAAATGTAGGTGTTGAGATCTGAAGATAAGCCTACTGTGTATATTGTATGGAGAAGAGGAGCTAGGAAAATTCCTTGTGATACTCCAGCCTGGATAGAATAGAGAGAGGATTGTAAGTGCTTTGGATTGCTTTAAAAATATTGCCAGATAAGTAGGATAATTTGTTAAAGGCCTGCGTGGCATCCAAGTATATTCCAGCGCAGTATTGTTTAAGTTCAAGAGATATGGCGATTGTTCAACAACACGATGGCCTGCTGGATTTTCTGGCGGAAACTACGAAAACTAATTGATGGTTAGGGATATTTCTAGTAGTTCCGAAAATAGAGAGGCGTGGAAGAAGGAGTTATTCAAATATTTTTTGCATAAAATGGAAAGGAGGCTGGTGAGTCTGATTTGTGTTTCACGGATATAGTGAAGAATTTCTAAAGAATGGGATAGTAAGTTTTTCTTGATATGTAGATAGTTGTTAGGAACATTAAAGCTTTGGAGCAGGATATAGGCTGTTATTAGGTCATAAGTAGGACTCTTTTTCTTAGGAAGAGTTATGTTAACTTGTTGGAGTTGTTAACTTGGAGGATTTAGAAGGATCAAAAGAGGTACAGGTCGTGGATCACGTATGTTGTAGGCTGTTCGTTTTTAATGTCAGCGTGCGGGATGACGACAAAGAAAAGGTGTGTTGCAAAATCAGTCAGTTTATTCTTGATTTCGTTTGTCCCAGGAGTTGTCAAAAGAACGAAGTTTGGGGGATATGGTTGGAATTTTAATATTCGTTTAGTAGCAGTTAGATTGCGTTATCGTCAGTGGTCAGTGATTTTGTTTATTTAGCAAATTGTTAGTTTAGGATAACTTTATATATAAATCAGTGTAGGATAACTTTATCGTTGCCAAATAGATGTAGTCCTTTGTTTCGAGGAGAGTCCGTATTATGGAGTAGTAAGTTGTAAGGTAACTTTTCATTTCGTATTATTGTAAAGTTTGTCGTCGCTTTGCCATATGCTGCGTTGAATGGCAATTGTAAAGATGTTAACAGTCTCGTCTAATTATTTTGACGTTAGATTTAAATTAATAATTTTTATAATTATTATGTATCGTTTCAAAATAAACATATAATTCATATATTAAATGTTATATAAATAATTATTAAGTATTAGGCAGGACTAGCATAGCGCCCCGAGCTGAAAGCATTCTATAAAATTATCTGCTTATAAGCAGATACTTCTCAAACAGACACTATAAGGCAAGTGTTTAAACTTTCCTTGAATGGTCAATGCTGATGTGATAATACTTTCAAGGATCTCATACCAAAACAGAAATATTATTATCGTTATCGTAATTTTGATTTAAACCGCTGTCACTTTTTGATGTGTAGATTGATGAGATCGGCCTGTAAAAATATGTTTTTACCCCTGAAGTTATTTATTTATTTTTTAACTCCTTTTGTATAATATTGGCCCTATTATTTCACTATTGCATGAATAGAATGAATTTCGAAGTTATATATTATGCTGATAGCCTGTGTATGATAGTCTGTGTTTAGTGTATAAATGCTGCCTTTTGTCTGCTCTTCTGTATAGCGATATACAGATTTACGTTTTGTATCACCATGCGATTGGTACATTTCAAATACATATAATCAACTATTTCATATACATATGGTACATCATTCGTATTGTAACAATAAATGGCCCTCACATATATGGATAGCATCAAAATAAGTAAAGCATATATATACTTTGCAAGGCTATTGTTATCACAATGGTATCAAATTGAACAAAAAAATAATAATAAAACCAATCTATCAATGGTTTTTCTTTATTATCACATATTGTTACATTTGTCAAAACATTTTTAATTTTTCAACTTGAATTGTGTTGCATAAATAATTATAATAGAGTAGACATTTTGGATTGTTGGAAGGTGCTCCCACATACCACATGAATTTGAGACCTCTCTTTGTTTTCACAATTAACGGTGAAATTCAACCCTAAACTTTATAACAAAATCTCAAGAATGCAAACTAGACTTTCTGTTAAGCTTGATTAATTCAAAGAAATAATTTGCACAGAGCATTTTCTTTTCTAGGAGGTTTAATTTAGTCGACCGAACCCAGTTGTTGCATTCATATGTTAAATTGTAAAAATTATATGTTAAATTACACTAAAGTTTGCTGGAAATCCCAATAATTTTTTTATTCATCTCATAATAATTTTATTGAATCTGCATTAAGTATTATCTATTAATTAGAGAATTATATGATTATCAGAAGATTTTTCTTGTTGGCCGTTAGTTGTAATATGAAAACAATAATTAGTAGGCTTCTCGCCCAATTGATGGTAAAGAAAACAAAACCAAAAAGTAAATTTTGTAATTGTTTTTTATTATGACAGTTCGACGTTTCGACAAACTTTGTTTGTCTTCTTCAGGAACAATACAAAACAAAATTAAAGAAAAAACAAAATTATAACATGAAACACAAACAAAAAACCAAATACATAGGTGAGATTACAGTAGTAATGCTAAGTCTGTAATGTTACTGCTATTAAGACTTAGATTACTACTGTAATCTCACCTATGTATTTGGTTTTTTGTTTGTGTTTCATGTTATAATTTTGTTTTTTCTTCAATTTTGTTTTATATTGTTCCTGAAGAAGACAAACAAAGTTTGTCGAAACGTCGAACTGTCTATTATTAAAAAACAATTAGGTACAATTTTTTTTTTTTTTTTTTTTTTTTTTTTTTTTTTTTTTTTTTTTTTTTTACCATCAATTGGTCGAGAAGCCAACTAATTATTGTTTTCATAGACAATTATAATTTTTTTGACGTTACGGTGGGTGTTGAAGGTGATATTGTTGAAAGAAAGACAAACTACTGATACTGTTAACTTAATTTGTCATTTTATTTAATTTAAAAGAGTCGTTAAATAAAGGAGTCGTGATAGAGAATCAGCTGATTAAATATTCTTGCTTGATGATTGTAGTGTCTTGAAGCTGTTTAAAGACTTCATCTTATTTATTGTTTAATACTCTTGTGGATTTCAAACTGATGTTGCTTACCGCTTATGGGTCTGAAACTATGATGCTTTTACGCTTGTTGGTTTGAAACTTACTTAGACAGAGATATCACCCTCTTTTTATGAGAAATCTTTGGAGAGGTTGGGTGGAATTTGGTGCCAACAGTGGATAGGGCGCTGATGTTTTGATTGCAAATAATTGCCTGTGTTTTATGCGATAGCGATAAAAATGAAGCTTTTATGCCACGTGATAATGAACAAATTGTGCTAAGAAAACTGATTGACTAAAAGTCTGGAATTTTAGCAAATTATAGCATTCCCCCCTATGAAAAATCACTTCAATATGATTCCGGAATACTTCTAAAAATTTAACAGTCCCATATGTTTCGTTGGCAATTTATCAAGTTTAGTTGTATATATTATTTTTTTTTTTGTAATTCTAAAAATCTTTGAGTGACTTTTATTTTTAGTAAATAATTATTGATTTTCCTTTCAGTATTCTTCTTAGTTGCCATTTATTGAAAAACATAAATGACGCATTAAAAGATAATTGGACGATGTTGTATTTCTTTTTGTAAATGCATTATCGCTATCATTATTACCCCAAACAACCGTCATTTCAAGCTTCTGCTACTAGCCAGCGATGGAATGATTAAGGCCACCAATTTAGTTAATAGGTCAGTTATAAATATAAATGGTAACACTGTAATGTAGAACTCAGACTGGAACCTGGCTGTTGGATAGCCGGTCCATCTGTTTTGCTAACCTTGAATTATATTCCTGACTGTTCACGCTTTATGATCATGGTGCAGTAGCTGTAGAAAATGGGAGATAATCTAGATTCAATAATGCGGAGGAAGTTCATTGCTTATGTTGAATATAAAATAGTATTTACGACCATAAATATACTCGTAGTATGTTACACTACAAATCCCTCACTAATCACCACTAGTCTGTGATAAAATGGATTGGCACATAATCTCTTGCTATGAGAAGTTCCGCGAATGTAATGTGTAAATAAGTCTTTTATTTACAGACTATAAAATAAAGTGAGGAGAAAGGAAATTGCTGACCGATTAAACATCATTCGGTATACAAATTAAGTTGGTACATTATTATGGGATCATGTTTATCAATAACTATCATGTTAAAATGAAGTCTTTCTTGAAGCGCGACAGGATCGGGTAAAGTTCTGAAACCTCTTTACAAGAAAGTAATTAATCACTGTCTACAACGGCCTATCTGAGCCTTTAAAATCTCACAATTAATAGAAGGTTAATCAAGATGTTGTTAGTGAATACTGCAGTGCCTGACTGAAAGAAGCATTCTCGTACACTGTTCATAGAGGACACGAAAGCAGCCAAAGTTTCAGAGCCGGAAGGAAATGAGGCTGAAACAGACTGCCTGAAAAAATAGACATTTACTACTCTATTATTACTGCATACTTCTCCTAGAGGCAAGAGAAGGAAAAGTTTATTTGGAACTTTCCCAATCCTCTTTTGCTAATTTAATGTAAAGATAGATTGTTGTATGTCCCCTCGCAGCTGCAGGTAGTTATACACCTACCCTATGATATAGGCGCGGACTCGATTCTCTTTCTTATCCTTGCATTTATATGGTGCAAAAAATCGGGCAAAAGAAATCTGTTCATTCTCCATGTTCGACTACTTTTGTAGCCGTATTTTCTATTCATTTATACGTACATCAAATTTTCTCAATTTCTTGTGTTTTTTTTGGTACAAATAGATGGGTAGACAACTGCACGCTATCTTTTCTATTTTTACAAAATTCAATATGCTTTTCAATCATTAATCAATATGATATATGATTATATAGAAAATAATGTTAAACATTGTGGGAACATTGAAATGGATAGCACAATCTATTCAATATAGAATATGAAGATAGGTGTAGCGGGGGGGCCTGTGATCAACTCGGAGCAACAAACAGGCGTCAGTTATACGATAAATGTGCTTATAAATTCATTGGTACTAAAAATTTTTTTTTTTTTTTACAACAATAGGAATAATTTGAAGTTGGAAACTGGTGAAACAAAATAGAATCGAGCAACAGGTTGTGGAATTAGTTGAAAAAGGATGTGTACAGAATGGTTTGTTAGGTCCGCCGCTATACTAGAAACCACCAGTGAATTATTCCATGATTGCTTCATTTCTGAATAGCGTCGAATTTCAGACGCCGTCCCATCTTCATCATGTCTTGTGATAGACATTTGGGAACAATTGCGAGATAGAATGCAAAATAAGGGTATACGTGAGGGTTACAAAATTTCATATTCAAAAACACATAATTGGAATTGGCTCCCTTGAAGAAAGTTACTATAGCTTTCTTTAGACATTTTAGAATTTCAGTAAGATTAAGTTGTGTGATTAGCTGCTCATCATTGATTTTGAAAAATGATTGAATGTTGTCTTCCACAGAATCGAATATGTTTAGCGGACAACAATTATATATCAGGGCCTGAACATTCATAATAAAAGGCTGGTATTGTCGTATAAAAGTTTTAACGAATCAACGACAAAATTCAATCCCAATTCCCGGGGAATATAGTGACAGCAGAGGTCAAGTTAGTTACACTGAGATTTATAAGTTGTAATGTATTGTGTATAAAGGATACACCATTAAAGAAGCGATTAAAAGGTATAGCGAAAGAAAGAAGATATCAGAGCTGCGGAGAAAATTTAAATACATAAATGTTTCAAGCCTCAAGATAATTATCTTGGTTAGAGTTTTACCAATTAATATGCTGCTGACTACTGTAGAAAATAGATGAGGTGTTGTAATTCTTTTTATTTTAATTTTTTACTAAAATAATTGTTTAAACATTCCAAACATATAAAGTTCTGCGTCTTTGTATTAGCCAGGTAACACATTCTATTCTTGGGGGAATGCCTGCCGGTGAAAATATAGTTAACAATCGAAAGATCTCTAAGGATTAGTTTAAACATGAAGGAAATAATGTAACCAGTGCACTGGATGCAAGCTCAATAAGTGAAATTGGTGTCCCTATGGATATCTCAGATCAAAACATGACACAGAACCTGACGCATCCAGCAATTACTCACTTCACTAAGGACTCCGGTTATGGTCGATGTGCACAGTTTATTATAACAATTAGCTCACCACTCGCATTCACACATTGCACATTTTAAAGACGCCTATACACAATAATAAAATATGGGACCACATAAGGGAGCCACAATAGATCTTTAGGCCGCGATGATTTGGATTTGTAGATATTTTTCTTCCGTACATCTAAACTTAGTTTATTATATTAATTTCAATGAACCGTTAACTATAATGGCCAACTGAAAAACTTGTCTTTGCGATAAGCAGAATGAAATTATGACCAATGGAAGATTTTATCTCTGTGTAAATTACCGTATCAGTAGCTTGCATGATAGTAGTAAATAAATAAGTAATGCCCCTATCACGGTTCAATTAAATGTTAAGAAACTTCAAAAATAAAATAAAAAGTTCGACTATTATGGGTACAATCTATTACAGTGGATTGCATCCCATTTATTGAATTGAAGGTAAAATAAGTACTCTAACCATCTCCTCTTAAAGTTTAGTTTTGAAATAAAATAAGAGTATGACAGAGTTACCAATAGATAAAACGTCCTTCCTAATGGAATGTACGAATCTCACCAGAACCTGTTCTCAAACATAACTAATGGAAAAAGATAGAAAAGCCCGGGTACTATGGGCACAAAATTTGCTCTTCTAACGACCTATATTTTAGACCATCATTTAATACGATCTCCAAGTTCTGACCAGGAGTTTAGATAAGCCTTTTCCCATAGAATGAGAAAGAGCTCCAGTGTGGATGTAAAAGAGAAAGTGTGAGATAGTGTGAGAAAGAAGAGAATATCAAACTGATCGCTAGCTTTGTTAGCCTACTTTACTCCCTGATTTATAACTTATAATGCACACATAAATTATATATTATCTGAACTATGGGCTGGAGGTTACCGCTAATAGTGTCTCCACCCGGTGCTTCTTATACTATCTAATACCTCTCTGTGGTCTTTTTTTGAGTTATTAACTCCTTTCCCGAAACAATTCTTCAAATTTATGCCAACTTATAAAAGCGATAAAGTTCTATATAAGGAAGTGTTACCAACGTAAAGTGTTTTTTTTGTTGCTTTTTTTTCAATAGAGATTATAATTGCAGGTATATTATATTTTAATTAATTTACATTTCCGCTGATAATCACAACTTCATTGCGAAATTTTAACGTTAGATAATAAAATAGTAATTCAATACTTTTATTATTCTGCGAAGCAATATTATGTTCATTAAATATATGCTAATTATTATTTTTTAGTAACAAATCTTAAAGTAATAAAATTTCATTAATTTTGGTAGACTATCTCTAGAAAGGGAGATCACTTTAGATTGCAAAAAAAGGAAAACCTCGGAGAAATTCCTGCAGATCTACTTAGTGTGTTATTTTTGAAGTGATTAGTTCTGCTTCAGGAACTACCTGAAGACCACGAAATTCATTTTTGGTATGGTAACTGGAGTAATGAGGCTTATTTCATTTTTGACTACCAGGAAAATCGCCTTAAGAAAGTAAACGCTTAATTCTCAGAAAAAACAACATAATTTTTCTCTTTAATTCTTGAAAACTTTTCTTCTCAAATGAATAGCACTGATATCTAAACATGAATCAACCACCCATCTTTTCTACTTCGCATGTTCGCAAGAAGTGGAGAACTTGAACCCTTTCTCAAGTGGGATGGAATCCAGTCTGTCTGGTGAAAAAGAAGCAGGCTAGTAGAGATGAATTCACCGATTATTAAAAAGAAATTGGGAAATTATTAAGTGCATAATTCTAAATCTTAATATTTTTTTTATAAGGTAGCCAAGTGGTTTTTATTATCGAGTAATACTTAAAACTCGATTATTTATTATTTTGAAATTGTTATTATTTAGTCATGAAATAATTCAGTTAAAGACATAAATGAAAACTTTACTTAATTTGCTAATACTGTTACTTAATAATTACTGTAACGGTAAGAGAGAGAACACAAGCCCGACCGAGAGAGAGTCTGTTTTCTCTCGGTCGGGCTTGTGTTCTCTCTCAGACAATATCATTCTCATCTAGTCCAAGGAAAATGTCCAAAATTCAAATTCTAAATTCAAATTAAAACCAAGTTCAAACAAAAACTTTTAAGTCACAAAAACTTTAGGTCAAATCTATAATTTTTATTTTTAATAAATACTAATCCAATAATTATTTATTGAATTTCAAAGATTTCAACAAATTAATTTTTATAAAGTAAATTTAAACATTTTTAATCATTTAATTTTCCTTACAGACGGCGACATTTAATAAAAGAATTTGTTTAATTTTAACAATCTATTTTTTAGATAATTGTACTAATTTTCTTTGCAAATCCTTCCTTTAATGTTTTAGGTAGACAAGCAGTAAAAATTGTTTAGTGAATAGAAATTTTATATATCTCGATTTATTTCAAATGTTTTAGCAAAGGCGGTCAAATCACAATGCGCTTAAAAGTGATAAGAAATTTTAGGTCAAAGAAACAGATCAATGTGACTTTCACTGTACAGATGTTTTTCCCAGACATCAGAACAATCAACTTCAAGACAGCCTCAAGACAAAGAAATTAAGCTAACACCCCACAGACAAGCCGAAATCTATTCAACCAATGGCCTTTCCAAATGATTGTCTATATAGTATTAAATAGTATAGTATTAAAATAAAACGTCATATGTTATCCATATCTAAGTAATTAAATTAACTTAAACTGTAAATATCTAAACTATATTTTATTGTTCATGATTTTCTATCAATGTTTTATCAATGTAAACTATTAATTTAACTTAAAAATTTTTTCACCTTTTTTTTGCAATGTTAAGCATCAATTTAACATAAAACTGTAATATTTTTACTGACATATATTTTTAATGATGTTAACGATTCAGACATAAAAGAAAACAATTTAATTTTATAAATTTTTCAATATTTTTGTCAACATTTTTCTTACGAACTGAAGACATTTCCATTATCTGATTATTTTAAATATTCGATTTAAACTAAATATTTTTTGATAATTCTATATTTTTGGAATTACTGCCATGGACTACGAACTCATGAATTCACTCTTTCCCTCTCTCTCCTTCGTTTTTTATATGTGACACAAGAAGACCTCATTATCGCTAGCTTGCAACATCACCAGCTAGCTCTCAACATCACCATCACTAGCTTCACCATCCTTAGCTAGCTTTCAACAACACTGGCTAGCTCGCAACAGCATCATCACTAGCTTTCTGCCGCATAAGCTAGTTTTCATCATCATTGCTAGTTTCAACAAATCCAGGCTAGCCACAACAAACACGTAGCCAAACCAGATGAGCTACAAAGATACATCATTCAGCAGCACGCTCAAATTTTTCACACGTGAAAAATTTCTTCAGGAGAGGGGATGATGTAACGGCAATAGAGAGAACACAAGCCCGACCGAGAGAAAACAGACTCTCTCTCGTACTCTCTCACTTGAGCAGGCTAGAGTGGGGAGAACCTGTATATAAGCCAGTAAGACATCTAGACATCTATCTATCTGATTCAATCAAACATACATCGCATCGTGTCATATCTCTACTCCCACCTTTTATTCTATAAAAATCACTACAAGTCTAGTGCAGTTTGTGTAAGCTTATAGCTAGCTATATTATAACAGTGTCTTCATATCTCGTCTAATTAATCTAACCTAATTTCTCTCCTCCATTATATTACTGTTACTTAATAAAAAATTCTGTTACTTAATAATAATAATTACTGTTATTTAATTTGCTAATACGTGTTAACTGTTACTTATAACATTTTTTTAAAAAGAACAAATACTTCGGAATTTTAAATTTAGAAATATAACAGTAATGTATTTATGCAAAATAATTAAACGTAATGGGATCTGAATCATTAAGGTTCGTGAGATCCGAAGAACCTATATAATTACTCCCTAGCTAGGCCAAACTAGGGAGGGAGAATTCCATATATATATATAGAGGCGAGCTAGCCTTACACCAGACGAGTTATCGACACCAGTCAATCAACACGTCTAAGTACTTCCTAATACTCAGCCAGTCTGTCTCTCTCTTAATTATTCTCTCGCTATCTTATTGTGAAATATCATGTAAAGTCCTTGCTATTCCTCACTGGGCATTGTGGTTTAAGGAGACATCTCTATATAATGGGACTTGTGCCTGACCCTTTTTGTAGAGTTTGTGAAACTGAGGAGGAAACACCCATGCATTTGATGACGAATTGTGTGGGTTGTGAGGAGATTAGGTTTAGGACCTTCGGCCGGAATAGGATGTCGGTAGAGGATCTTAAGCTGTGTCCTTTTAAGGTTTTGGTCCGATTTGTTCGGTCTGTTGTGAAACTTAGATGGTTAAAACCTGGGCCTGGATTTTCATTCTAGTCCCAGTGGTAGGTATTCTTTAGGGGCAGCTATATGGGCCCGAGGGGGCTTTGGATAGCGTAGGGTTTACTTCCCTCCCCTTTTGGGAATAATAATAATAAAGTCCTTGCTGTTTGTGTTTCTATTCGTTGTTCAGAACATCTACTAGTTTATTTCTTCCTCTCCTAAATTATCTCCAATTTTCTACTACTCATATCTACCATAGTTACATGGGTTTGGTACAGAAGAAAATAAAACAAAGAATTACTTGTTACAAGCAATTATAGAAACAGATAACTGAGATATATTAAAAAATATTTATTATTACATAATAATATAAGATAAATGTATTTGAATGGAAAATGGAATAGTTAATGTATATGAAAGCCGATAAAAGAAAAAGAAAAGTCAGCATGAAATAAATTGAAAATACACACACATTTAAAATAATAGATCTTAGTTTTATTACTCGTGAAATATAATAGAAAGTATTTCTTTTTTCAATGGAATTATCGACTGTAGGAGGTTAATAATTACTTGATCGTAATTGGGGTTTTGTGAGTTATGATTGACGAGTGTAATGACAGCAGTGAAGTTTATATATGGCACATCTGAAAAGGATATGTTACAAAGTTTTCTTTTTTTTTCAGATTTTATATTATTAAAATTATATTAGACATTTTTTCCTCTATATTGATAATTTATTTATTGCCATCAAAATAGAATTTAATATTTTGTTCATTGGATAACCTTAATTCGAATAAACTTTTTGTTTTTTAATAGAATTGTTTGAATTTAAATAATACTCACCACAAACAAAAAAATTAATACATCTATAAAAGGCTATAAGTTGAATTGAAAGTAGCTCAATATCTTTAGAATATAAATGATTATACTATTTCTCAATTATATCGTCATGACTTCTGATCAGTTGATAATATAAATTGTAGCTTCCTATACTGTCATACCACAAAGTAACTAAAATGTTGTTTACAAAATAAAACCACTTGCAGTGGAAGAAGTAAATGGAAAAATTGAAATAAATTGGGAATTATTCTTATAAGGGAATTTGTGAGTTGACTGGCAAATGGTCAAAACGCAGGTACAATTCGTCGTTACAAGAAAGGTCGGGTAACTTAGCCACTATTGTCTTTCAACCACCTTCTAGAAATCAAATATAAATGGCACGTTTTAATTATCAAGAAGAGCATTATTTCATCACTCTAGTTCAAAGTTTCAACGAGTGTAATTTCAGCATTCAACCAGTAATCATTCGAGTGACATCATCTATGTGCCAGTTAGTGTTACGTGTAATATTTGAGTTTAAATCAATCAAGTGCAAGAATTTCTGCACATTTATAAGTTATTTTATTTATTACATTATTCAATCATTCAAATATAGTCAAATTATTTATTTGCAGTGGGTGATTCTCCATTATACTCGTATCTTAAATATATCTCTCTCCAAAACTTACACACTCATAAGCCCTTATAAACCCGCTCGAGCATTTGCACAGTTATACATACCTGGTTTCCTAGGGGTGAATAAGCGAGAAGGCATAATTAATTATGGCGTCATATCAACGATTTGGTATTCTTGTAAATTTCAATAAAACGTTCTGCTAAATTTAGTGTGGAAAAACAATTTTGATTTTTGTGATATAATCAGTAATTCAATTTAAAGTTTATCAGAAAATAAATCAAGTCTTCGTGCAGTAATAGTGTACCATTAAAAAAAAAAAACTACGTCTATGTATAAGTCCATTTGGGGCTCAGGTGTACAGAAAGTTGGCACAATAAAGAAGTACAAATCGTACTAAGGTGAAAATGTAATATTAGGACGAATTGTTACTAAAAAGATGGAATGAGAAGATAACAGCAGTATGGTGGAAAAATATCGCACTATGTTGTCAGAGCTAAGAGTAGTACGGTGGTGGGTGGGGGGTTGGGGTGGGGAGTGAAGCAATGACGCGCCTCTACGTTTTGCTACTGCTAGACAGATATGTCTTTCTCATATTTTAACCGTGCACCGGGGTACGTTTTTCTCTGGCCTCCACCTTTTCTATCTTCAAGTTTCACACGTAGTTTTCCCATCCTGGTTCTGCTGACATCCCCCGAGCCGCGCATTAGTCACCTGTCTAAATCGCTATGTCATTCCCCTATTCTGCACAAGATTTTATGGAAAAAAATAGTGGATTTAAAGATAAGAATAAGAAAAAAAATATAAACAAAAAAGTGTTTTGATATTTTATCCGTCGTAGCTTCATATTTCTTAAATTCCTGGACGTTTTGGATTTTCATCCATCATCAGAGTAAGGTTTACAACCATTCCTGTATAGTCTCAATGCACTTCAACTATATGTCACAAACCACACTGGTTGACTGTATGTGGAAGGTTATAGAAGTATGTGTATTGCAGGAAAAATGAGAAAAAAATCATTTTTTCTGCGATTTCATATTTTTATTATGTATGTATATTTATATTTTTTTATGTATTTATATATATATTTATTTTTATCATGTTTTTTCATTTTTCATTTCATTCTTTCATTTATTTTATTTATATTATTTTTTATAATCATCATTCTTATCATTTATTTTTATAATTTTTTATTATGTATACATATTTATTTATTTTCTATTATTATATGTATATACATTTTATTCTCTTATTTTTTGCTGCTCATTTTTTCTACGATTCGCATACTTCTTTAACCATATAACCTCCCACATACACTAGAACCAATGAGGTTTGTGATATAAACATATAGTTGTAGTCATTTCTCTACATGGATTCATTGTAAATCTTACTCTAGCAATGGATGAAAATTCGAAACCGGACAGGAGTTCGAAAGAAATATGCATACTATGACGGATAAAATCCCAGACGTTGTGCGGACCCATCCACATATTCAAAAAGTTTTAGAAATACAAATTAAGCGGGAAAAATTCTCTTCATAAGTAATAATCGAAAACTAGATATTTTAAGAATGACTATAAAATATAAATATTTATTAATTAAAACTGCAAAACCAAGTGCTATAATATTGGAAAAATAGTTGAGAGAAGTTGTGAATAAGGTGGAATGGCTCTGATCTCACCTAAACATGTCTCAAGTATCATCGTCAACTAACAATGTTTAAAATTATGATATTATGTAGATATAAATAGCGACAGGGAATTCTTAATTTATATATTATCATGATATCATGTTTATCTCATTATCTGATTTTAGGTTTTCCACTTATTTTATACTCCATATATAAAGTTTATATACAATATATGCCTCCTAGCGTAATTAATACTTTTTTTGGAGGATATGAATTCTTGTTTTAGCTGATAAAATATTGTATATCAACATACAAATATTAGCGTCAAAAACCCATCTTTTAAAAATCATTAGATTATAGTATAAAATAAATCCAGAATAGGACATTGGCTTAAATTTAGTTTTATATTTCTCCAAAGTACGAGGCATGTCCAGTGAGTAAGTGTACTGAATTTTTGTAGTTTACAAAAATTTTTATTTGAACAAAAAAATTACCTGGTTACATTAGTACATATGTAAGCTATTTTTCGACATAGTCACCATTTCTCTCAATGCAGGTGGTGAACCGGGGTATTAATTTTTTGATGCCTTCCTCAAAGTAGTTTCCCGCCAACCCCTTCGTCCACTTCTCCACCTCCCCCTTCACCTCCTTGTCAGTTGAAAACCTTTTTCCACCCATGTGCAGCTTCAGGGAGGTAAAGAGATAGTAATCTGAAGGTGCTAGGTCAGGGGAATGCGCGGGATGGTTCAGGACATCCCATTTAAACGAGGCAAGCAGTTCCTTCGTGGCGTTGGCCGTGTGTGGTCTGGCATTGTCGTGCAGCAGGCAGACTCCCTTTGTCAGCATGCCTCTCCTTTTGTTCTGAATCGCCCTCCGCAATTTTTTTAGGGTCGCACAGTATCTTGCAGAGTTGATGGTCTCCCCTTGAGGCATATATTCAATAAATTGAAATTATGCCTTGACAGTCCCAAAACGGATGCCATGATTTTCTTGGCTGAAATTGTGGTTTTGAACTTTTTGGCGGAGGGTGAAGAGGTGTGGCGCCACTGTTGAGACTGCCTTTTGGTTTCAGGTGTGTAGTGTGCAACCCAAATTCCATCTCCAGTAATGTTGGAGCGGAGAAATTCATCTCCATGGAGTTTGTAGCGTCTCAAAAACTCTTGCCCGGCCTTCACTCGATTCAACTTGTGTTGGTCGGTCAGCTGTTTTGGGACCCACCTCGCGGACAGTTTCCGATATCCGGGGGTTTCTGTGATGGTTTCGTGTAGCAGAGATCTGGAGATTTGCGGAAACATCGCAGAAAGTTCATCCACAGTCAATCTGCGATCGTCACGGAGCGCATTTTCGATTTTTTCCACAATTTCGTCAGTCACAATTGAAGGTCTTCCGCTCCTCTGATCGTAATATCTTCTCATCAGTGATATTTTTCGTGATAGCTCGCACCTTTTTGTGGTCATTGACCGGTTTCGGGCGTTTGCTTATCATCAGGATAAGTTTTTATCAAAACAGTGTGATAACATAGACTTGCACAGAGCAAATTTGCACATACACTAAATTGGATTTAGTTTTTTAGTATACATTTTAGATTACATTGTTATCACACTGTTTTAACAAAAACATCCTGAAGATTGGCGAACGCCCGAAACCGGTCGATGGCCACAAAAAGAAGCAGGTTATCTGGGAAAATATCTCTGATGCTTTCCAGCTCTGCAGGACCAACCACAACATCATTATCTTCTATTGTCAAAGTAATTAATACTGCTTAATGGCCGCTTGTTTTCTCCGGTTGTTGTACATTTCGTTCAACTTCAAAAAATGCAAAATGTAAGAATGATCAGTTAATAAAATATATGTATTCTATTTAATTCAACATTGATTCTATAAAATTATGTGGCAGTTTTTCGCCAAAAACAGAGTATTTTTAGAAGTCACAAGACTATTATTTGTATTCGGTCATTTTTTTTTCCAAATTTTAATATTTAAATATAATTTTTTCAGATATATAATATTAAAGATTTTCCTATTTTTGCAGGTGGTTTAATGTCCACTTATAAATTAGGTGTCTCTTTGAACGGAACAAGAAACGTATACATTACTATTAACATTTTTGAAACAAAATGCATCGGTCTTGATTTGGAGTTGTCCCAAATTAGAAGTCCATTCTCATATACAAACTAAACCGATATCTACTTCTTAAATTATAAGTATTATTAATAATGACAAAAACAAAAAAAGTACCATAGCTTTAAAAAAAGAAAAAAAATGGTATGAAACACTCACATAACTTTATCTTACTCCAATTATTCAACTTAATTTAAAAACATTTCTTTTAAAATGCAATGATTTTTAAACATTTAGTTGGGCTGGCCATAAAAATTGTGGTAGCAGTTAGACATATATGAATTAAGGCCTTATGGGCTCCCTCAACATCATGTAGCGTCAGTTAAAACTCTCCCATTAGGTGGTAAAACCACATATTATACTGAAATGGTACTTTAGGGGGAAAGTATAACGCTACTGTTTCCCCCAGAAACCGCCCAAAAAAATCAATATTCTCGAGAAAATATTGTAAATAAAAGTGATAGATATTTACCGTGCGTGAATAATATATAAGGTTTGAAAAAATTTGTTGGAGCAATTTTCAAGAAAAATTTACGATAATTTAAAAAAAAATCTATTCATTAAATTCGCACCTTCCGGTTGATGCACTTTTCCCGAAATCTTCGTGTCTGATGCGTTGGTAGTGTGTCTAAATGGAATACTAAGTTTGAGCTTCCGGGGACTTTTTATTTTTGAGATATTCTTTTAACACTCACACCACACATACACATAATCATACACTATACGTTAAAAACATTTTTTCATAATCAGACAACCCCAAAACATGTATTTCCGGTGACACTCAATTTCGAAAAATCTAGCATGATCGCAATACTTCCTTTTACTACCAGTAAGTGAAACCAAATATTTATTTAACCATAATTAGTTAACCAAATATGCAACTTTACAGACTTTGTACTTCCACAGATAAAAACGAATGATATTTTTACTTTCTCTTACTCCTAGTAAGAGTAAGTATTGTAATGGTGTCAAATTTTCGATATCGAGTTTTCACCGGAAATATCCTTTCTGAGGTCTACTGAGTCCAAAAAAGTGGTTTTTAGTAAATGTGTGTGTGTATTTGAACAGCATAGCTCAAAAACGAAAAATCGTAGAAAGTTCAAACTTGATATTCCGTTTAGATATCACCATGGGATGTGACAGTACGTTATCTGTCAAAATTCCACAACCGGAAGTGCCACTTTACTAGTTTTTTTTGTTACTTTTTTGCGATTTTCTCAAAAATGGCTCCAACGATTTTCTTTAAACTTGGTACATCAACAACATATACAATGTGCTATAACTTTTATTTGAAACATTTCTCCGGTAAAATTCATTTAAGGGCACTTTTCGGGGAAGGGTAGGGTTAGGTTTTCATCTAAAGTGCTATTTCAGTTTATTGGACAATTCGCTCAACTGAATATTGTTAATTAGAATTAAATATATTGTTGAAATTCCAAGTTTGAAGTAAATTGCATAACCGGAAGTGCGTTTACTTTACCACTTTACTAAATTTTTTTTTTTTCACTTTGTCGCGATTTTCTCAAAAATAGCTCCGGTGATTTTCTTGAAACTTCTTATATAAACTACATATACAATGATCTACAACTTTTATTTAAAACATTTCTCTAGGAACATTCATTTAAGGGCACTTTTAGGGAAGGGATGGGGTTATGTTTTTGTTTAAAATGCTATCATAATTGATCATACAATTCTATCATCCAAACAAAATTAAATAGACATAAGTAGACGGCCAAAAGTCCAAGTTTCAAGAAAATTAATAAACCGGAAGTGCACTTTTACTGAACAGTTTTTTTCAGTTTTCGGCGAATTTCATTAAATTTGGTACACTAATTATAACATTTGTCATTTATAATTTTGAGAACTGGAGTAAGAGAAAGTTGTGTGAGTGTTTCACACCAGATTTTTTTTTATTTTAAACATTTACCCGGAAATAGTCGATTTTAGGGTTTCTAGGGGATCTATCAACTAGATATAAATTTAAACTTGCGCTAAATGCTCTGTTAGTGAAAAACAGAGACGTTGCAACAGAAGTCACATTTAATGTGTACATGTATAATCCCTACTAACTTTTTTTATGGTAAGCCCTACTGAACGTTTGCAAAATTGCAATTTTAAAGAATTTGTGTTGATTAAATTGTATTAATTGTATTAAGAAAAAGTCCCGTGTTTTTTTAATGTATAAGAGAGAGACAAAAATACTCAACTTTGAGTTTCTCAGAGAAAATTATGTTTAGTGCTTCTATTGTAAACTTGGATTGAACTTGGTTAATTGTCCAGCCTTATTGTAGACATTAATAATTGCAATTTCATCGTAATTTGTTAATGTGTTTAAATTATAATGTATTTATATTAATGTTGTAAATATTGTAATAAATTTATTTTATTCATTTTGTAAATAATAAATAATGAAAATGAAATATTTACTTTATTAAATACGTGAAAAAAAATAAACCTCTTCTTCATTAACGATGTACCTAATTCCTAATTATAACTGTTACAGTGTCTCACCCTATTAATGAATTTCTACGAAGCAGCAACAAAAAAAAAAAAAGAAAAAAAAAAAGAAAAATCAAATTAAAATCAACGTAATATGCTGTAACATAGAGTAACTTAATTTTATCTTAAAATTCATTATAACTGAAATAAAATTAGCTGTAATTTATTTTAATTATCTTTTTTTTTTTTTGTAATGACTTTATCTAATGAATTTCATTTGTACAATTTGACTTTAATGTTTCATTTTTGTTTTAGACAGGGTATTCATGAAAACAAAAGAAAACAAACAGTTTCTAATAATATTTCATGGGAAATTCAAAAACAATTCCTTAATTTTAGTTGTTAGTTAAATTCAAATTAAACTTGTAATCATAATGTCTATGTCAAAATAATAAGGTAATGCAAAGTCTTGGATAGCTTTTACTTACTGCAGTCATATATTGAAAGTTTTCTTTTCTTTACTGTATTGTTAATGGAAATTTACAACTGTATATTTACACAAGTAAATAAGTAAACACTGACTCTATAGGGGTACATGCGTGAGACACATGCGAGGAGATATCTCCCAATGGAGTTTCCTCCACTAGTTAACAGTTTATTGGCCACTAAGTTGGTCGCGAGGCCAACGGCCGTTTCAGCGGTCACGAGGAGTTGTTCTCGAGATGGTAAGGGATTATTGGTTTGGACAATCTCTGAACCAGGGGATTAGGTATCATGGAATTTTTGGTAACGGTATATAATGGGGTTGTTGAAGAGAGAAATTAGGTTTGATTAAATGAACGAGATATGAAGACACTAATATAATGTAGCTAAGTTTACACTAACTGCACTGGACTTTATAATGAAAATCATAGAATGATTGCTGTGAGTAAAGATATGGCACGATGCGATGTACAGTTGTATGGTTGTATCTGATAGATTTCCTCTAGATAGATTCACAGGCTTATATACACAGGTTCTCTCCCACTCTAGCCTGTCTAAGTCAGAGAGTAGTCTCTGCTAACCAGAGAGGGCCTCTCTTCTCTCTGCTGTGGTTGCATTATCTTTGCGGTACCATTACACGGTAATTGATTAATTGGGAATATAAAAGAAACTTTAAGATAGGTGTGGATGGTGGTGTTAGAAACATAAATATGAGGCATATATTGAAAGTAATAAAATGGTAATGCAAAATATATCGTTTACGATTCAATTAGAAGTTGTTTTATTAATAGCATAAAGATATAACATTCAATTTTGAACTATTTTTCCTTTTAAAAAGCATTTCAGTGGAGTCGCGAAATATTTATGCGAAGTAGTGCGAAATATTTTTTACCGAAAGGGGTAAGTAAAATTGAGTTTTTTTTTTTGTAGGCTTGTTCATAAAATATCAGGAAGCTTGAATATGATAACATAAATCAGGTACATATGTAGGATTATTTTGATAAGTTGACATTAAACGGAATCAACTTTGATATAGAACACCTGCAACCACGTGGTGACAAAAATCAGGGCTGAAGTAGATTCCTATACATCTGCACGTAGTGTGTTTTTAAACCAACTTTCAGCTCACCATAGGGTTTTTACCTGTAGAGTTACCTGCCCTGGAACGAAATTAAGGTAATTTATATTCGGACCAATTTACATAAATCTGCCATTGTTTATTAAGATCCAGCCATTAAAATTTAACACAAGTTCATGGTGAAAATAAATAAGATCTTTTCAATTAATTATTTTCATTTTCTAAAGATCTTATGTTAATTTACAATAATATTATTTTATTCCAATATTTTTTTTTTATTGGTTTTCATTAATTCCGACGCCGTATTAAATTAGACGCCTTTGCTTCCATATAGTCCTCGCTTCTTCTATTCCATTAGTACGTATATCCATTTTTTCTCCTATTTCACTAATAATATCTCTTATATGGTCTGTAGTCCTATATTGTATGTTCATATTATGTTCTGTATTGAATTTTGTTTGTTACTGTATTTTTTAATAATTTGTGGATGAGTGCATTGAAACTTTTTATATTTCACTCTAATTATATATGAATTATGATAGGTGATGTTGTTTGTTTGTGTGCTGGTAGCTTGTGGCGTGAGCGGTTTAGTAAAAGGGCTTGTAAGTATATATGTTTAAGAGAGTGAAGTATCAGAAATAAGAAATTAGTCACCATTGCTAACAATAAATATATTCTATTGAAATAATAGCTACAAATTATTTGCAAGATGTTATAAACTTATTAATATGCACTGATGCTAAGAGAGCGAAAAACAAGTGTTCTGCTTCGGTGTCTACAACAAACTATATTGAAGGAATGTCTTCTAATTGTTATTTCAAATCTTCCCCTATGAGAAGAAGGGGTACACAATGATATCAAGTTCATTAACTCTAAAAGACAATAGTGGTCTTCTACCTGAAATGTCCTTTTGCAAAGGGAATGTCACATATTTTCATAATTTTGATGTTTTTGTAAATTAAATATATTTTTATGTTCCTTGCATCCATCACATATAAAACAACCTCCTCAGACGGTCGTAAGATCATGGGAACGTTTTTAATCAGGATTTGTTATAATCAATGTTTTGTAATACTGTTAATTATTATTATTATTATTTTTTAATTTAAGGCGCGTCAACTTCTATGGATATTGGCGCCCGGAGCCTTCTCAGTGCACTGCCGGCCTCCGGACAGTGTTCTCTTGTTACAGACTCCTGTCCATCACCAGACAGTGAGCTGTAGGAGCTGCTAGAAAGAAAACATCTAAGGGTAGCACAGCTGGACTCGAAGCCGGGTCCTCCGCGTGGTAGTACTGTTATATTATTATTATTTTTTTTTTTTTTTTAACCTCAGTAATATACTGGAAAAGATGTAATAATGTACGGGATGAATCCAAACACATTATTATCATTGTTCATACAAGAATTTCCGGATAATATGGCACGTTTATAACACAACTGCTTTCTGGAGGACCATATAAATATTTCGGTTCAATTCCAGAGTGGATATACTTTCGTGCAATTCGTGGGGCACTATCCCAGTTGCCGAGGGGACTGTGGGTATTACTCGGACAGCCTCCACTTTCAACAGTCTCTTTATTTCAGACCCAAGCTGTGCATACTTCCGCTTTTTTACCGCCATTACTTGTAGAAGGTTGGTTGGTATTCGGATCTGCAATGTCCGTCCACCAACATTACTGCCCTCTCCTTGTCATAAAGTCGGTTGTGATGGACTGTTCTGTCAGTGAGCACTGTCCGGCCGTAGTACATTCTCCAACTGTTGGACTTCAGTACAGATTGAGGGTCATACTTGTAGTATGCCACACTTTCTTCAATCAAACCATCTTGAGAGCAAGTTTCCCATGTATTATCTGGGTCAATTGATTGTTCCGGTGAAAGTAGTCAGTCTGCGCCAACATTTCGCATGAACTTATTGTATGCTGGATGGTCACACAAACTACATCTATCATCCAGCATTCCAGGCAACGTTTACTTTTTTTTTGCGCATCGACATCGTAGGCCATTAGCGCCGTTTAGAGGGTGGTTCCGATATGTTCACGTCTATATTACATGTTTAGTCCTCGAACGAGGAATTTGTGTCCAATATGGACGGATTTGGTGTTTTGATTTAATTTATTTCACTTTAATTATTATTATTATTATTCATTAAATTTATGGATCCTTTCCAACAAATATTACAGTCACCATATTATTTCAATCCGATTTTGAATCTAGAAAATATATTATGTTAACGAAAAAAAAGTAGCTCTTTTCGGTTTTATAAAAAAAGAAAATCTTCAGGTGAACACGCAGACAAACAGAGAGATAGATAGAGGGCGTGATGAGAGGGACGTATAAATAAAATTACAATGCTGAGGATCTTAATATTAAACGTGCACATAGCAGAAATTGGTGCTCAAATTTAGAAGTGTTTAGACAATCCTTTATTGCTATAATTATAATATATTTTAATTACAATATATTATTCTTCTATACTCATGTAGTATATTATTGTATCAAAATAGATATGTTTATTCTTAGAGTGTTGTATGTAGATAGAAGGGTCAATAAAAAGGTTAAAAGAGGATAAATTAAGACATCAGAATACATTAGAGGCAACAACAGTCAGGGTGGTCCACAGCTGCGGGCGGCCGGGTCGTTCCAAGCGCGCTCTGGCCGAATTACACACCATCATGAAAGGAGTCGTTTTGTTTTGATTCAACTTACTTCTCTTCTCCCTTGAGTTTGTTACAACGTTTTTTTCTTACATCATTCTATTTTTACTTTTTTTTCTTTCTTCTCAATTTCTTTTATTTTTTACTCTTACCTTAATTATATAATACACCTTATCTACACAACTTTATATTGTAGCTGCTATGAATACCTGGCTATTATTCTAAGTAGTTTCTTAGTTTTTACAAATAAATAAACTAATGAAATTATAATTAGATGCAGTAGTCAGTCATTAAGTAATATTTAGGCTAGAAAAATAAAAGTTATGGGCGTTAGGTTTCAAAAGTCAACACTTTTGTAAATAAGTAAAATACCTCCTGTTTCTAATTAGCTATAGGAATTAGGAAATTAATTATCATCTTCATTAAAAATTAATCACTTAAGTTCGTATAGTCGTAAATTTTAGCTATATTTATTTTATCCTGAAAAGAATGATGTATAATAAAATCAATCATGGCATTAAGTAATGTTGTTTAAGTGTAACCAATTTATAGAATTAAGTATTAAAAAAAAAAATAAAGAAATACATATTTCTGTCAAAAAATGAATATCCACAGTTTAAATTCTGTTCAAATCTTTTGTGGTAATTATTTCATTTATCAGAGTTCAAATAGGCAAAATATTAGAGAAATTTTTCATAATAGCCTGCTTCTTTTTGTCATCCTCGACCCGTTTCGGGCGTTCGCCCATCATCAGGATGCTTTTTGTCAAACTGTATGATAACATAGACTTGTACAGAGCAAATTTAGTTGATACACTGGTTTTTAAAAAGGTTTTTCTTAGCTGAGTGAGCAAACACAAGTTTCAGTCTTTAAAGGGGCATTTTGTATCCACTGAGGTACCAACATCCCTCTTAACTAGTTAGGTCCTAATAAAAACATGTTTAAAAACCAGTGTATCAACTAAGTTTGCTCTGTACAAATCTATGTTATCATACTGTTTGACAAAAAGCATCCTGATGATGGGCGAACGCCCGAAACCAGTCGATGACCACAAAAAGAAGCAGGCTTTCACGGAAAATATCTCTGATGCTTTCCAGCTCTGCGGAACCAACCACAACAGGCAAATTATTAATTTTTACTAAAGTTTTAGTTGCCACTATTATTATACAAGATGAAGGTATTGTAGTGGAAGAAAGAAATGAAAGAAAATAAGAATTTTGATAAAGTTCAAACAGTATATTTTAGTGAAGGGGAAAGAGCCAGTTACTATAATTTTGGTCAATGCAAACCAAGAGACTGAAATGTAATTGGTGATGTGTTGTAGGTTTGTAGTGTTGGAGCGGTGTTGTTTAAGGGCTTGTAAGTGTATATGTTTAAGAGAGAAGTAATAAGAATAATTAAGAAAGTAGTCACCACTGCTAACAATAAATATATTCCTTCAAAATAATAACTACAAGTTATTTGATATTATAAACTTATTAATATATTGTGAAACTGCCACTGATTTTTAGAGAACGATTCAGTGGAAGCAGAATGCAGACTGTCTTGTTTGAAGGCAGAAGGCAGACTGTCCGAAGAAATGCTCTCTCTAACAAAACAGTTGGCAAAGTCGCATTGTATTAATTTAACGGATTTTTGTGCCTTTGTTTTCCTAATAGCAATGACCTAGATTGTAGTATACCTGGCCCTATCCCCATCACTAAATACACTATTTGAACTATCTAATTTTCACAAAACTATTTATTTTTGCATTTCTTCTTCCACTACAAGATAAAGGGACAAGGAACAGTTAGGATAAGACAATACACTCCCTGCAGACATACCAGCATTATTTGAACTGTCTAAATTCTGCACCCAACCAGACAAGTCTGCATTCTGCTTTCAAACAAGGACAGTCTGTTTTAGACATTCTACCAGAACACTTCAGGAATCAGTGCTAGTTACAGAGTTTAGCATTTATTCTAGACAAACAACTGATTTATTAAGATATAGTTGTGATATTGTAAAGTAGAGAATATATCAATTTTAAAAACAGTGTGATCTCTTGATTATTTCTAATACTTCTCTCTTAAACATATATACTCAGAAGCCCTTTACAAAACGGCTCACGCCACAAGCTACTACCGCTCACTAAACACTACACATCAACAACATCACCCTACAAACTACAACATCACATCACACCAATAACATTTCAGTATCGTATGTTCTGTTGAAATGGCATTTTATAGAGAGATCTAACGTCCCAAACGATCACATTTATTCGGAAAAAACAAATCCAAATTTGACATATGGAAATCAAATTTTTTCCGAAAACATTATAAGATTTTTTTCCTCTGCTATATTTGTTCTTATCTAAATTACACTTTAATATATCCGTCTAAACAAAATATGCACACACTTTTTAAACTTTTATTTTAGCGAGCAATGTATAGTATTAAAGTCAGTGATTGCAGGATTTTATTCCCAACTCCATAAATCACTTATGCAAGAGTTCAGTGCAATTAATGGTTACACGTCGGCTACCTTGACTAGATGAACGTTGCGCTAAGGAATAACTTCCAATATTGATGAACTTTGGGCGCAATTGTGACCACTCTTCATTCAGTAAACGTATGATTATCATATCGCAGTTTCCATCGCCGTAATCATGGCAATCGCTACTAATTATAGCTTTTCAATTATACACGATTTTGGCGGTTCACCTCTGTGTGGAATAGATTTTGCGCCGTCCATATAGTTGAATAAAATTTAACCAGAAAGAAACAAATGACGGTTATAGCCACCCCTCCAAATTAGGGAAATAGTTTTCAAGGGGTACAACTTGTTTATCTAGGTTCTCTTGTGGACTCAAATGAAATTTTCCGATTTATATTGCAGCCAAAAGGTCATAATCATGAGTAAAAAGTATTTCAATAATCATGGATTATAACCGGGAGAATAAAAGTGAAGCTAATACAAAATCTTGGTTAGATTTGCTCAAATATGGAGTGATCAATATAGATAAACTACAAGCGAAAGCTTTTACGAAAAACAGTTTAACTCTAAAGAAAACTTACAGAGCTTTAAGAACTATATGAATACTTAAATTTCTTCTCGAAGGAAGATAAGTTGCAACATTACACTGAGTTGGCCAAATTCAGAGAATCCAAAATTATTGTACTACAGCCAGGAGTAAAAAAGAATCCAGGGCATCATGTACCAGGTGTCAGTAATAGAATGATGGTATTTCTCTTTGAACTGTGACCGAGCAAGAGGATTTTATTAGGGCCACGGCTCGAGACGAATTTTATGTTGAAGATAGTTGGATCGATGAATCTCTGACGACATAAGATTAATTGTAAGAATTGATTAAGTTAATTTTATTAAAACAGATAACTTAAATTTCTACTAAGAGCAAGCACTACTATACAAAATTAGAGAATAATAATCTTAGATAGTTTCACAGTTTAGAAATTTAATTTAATTTCAAATTACTATGTCTATCTGTAGGTATGTAAAATGGATAAAGGCGATTTAACGCTTCCGATAAGGCAGAACTTATCTGGGGATAAGGCAGAACTTCTGGATACGGCAGTCCTTTTCAGGATTTATCTGTTTTTCTATTGACATATGACAATAATAGTGGTAGAATGAAGCGGGGGGGGGTGAGCCTCATTCCACTGCGACCTACAAGTCGAGGTCTATTGTGGATCCCCTTAAGTTACAGAACAGCCCCCAGCTTTGCCCTCCTAATCAATCCTAGCAAAGCTGAGAGCGGCTCCGTCATGAAGCTTTCAGCTTCGGGATTGCCCGTCCCCAATTGAAGAAACCTAATCCTCGCCAGGCCGGCGCACTCACAAAGGATGTGCGCCGGGGTCTCCTCCTCTACCTTGCAGAATCGGCATACCGCACTATCCGCAAGTTGTAGGTGGTGCATGTGTCTATTCAGCCTACAATGCCCTGTTAGTAGACCCACAATTAACCTTATATCCCTTCGGGTCTGGCTCAGTAGGTCTTTGGTAAATTTAGGCAAATGTCTTTTAATGAAGAGCTTTGCCTGCCTCTGTCCTGGTGTTCCCTCCCACCAACACAGACGCTGATCTTCTATCCACCCCCTGATAAAGTTTGAATGAGGCTCCTGGACAAGCCGCAGAAGGGTTCGGGGCCTATAAAGGTATCCTGCGAGCCCTCCCTCGCTAGGGCATCCGCCCTCTCATTGCCCAGGAACCCCGCATGTCCCGGCACCCAGGCGAGTGTCAGTTTATTCCGAGTACCCACCTCGGTGAGGGCAAGTAGGCAGTCCCACACCAGTCTTGAGACTATTTGGTGTGAGGAAAGTGCCTTC
This sequence comes from Triatoma infestans, assembly GCA_011037195.1. NCBI lineage: Eukaryota > Metazoa > Arthropoda > Insecta > Hemiptera > Reduviidae > Triatoma > Triatoma infestans. Next base: position 236,161 of record JAAEAF010000281.1, on the reverse strand, counting down.
AGGGCTGCCTGACTGTCGGAGTATATGGCCACTCTTCTACCCACTATCCTTTGCCTTATAATCTCCCTAGCGCAGAGTTGTAACGCCACGACTTCAGCCTGAAAGACCGTGGCGTACTTCCCTAGGCTGGCCTTAATTTTAACTTTAGGCCTGCCCCCGTAGACCCCAGCTCCGACCCCAGTCGGAGTTTTGGATCCATCTGTATACCAGATCGAGTTACCGAACAGGGGTGGGTCACAGCCCCACAATAATAGTGATAGTGGTTAACAGAATGAAAACTTACTTTACGAATAAAAAATTTCTGTAGTACCTCAACACCCCGTCCAACTAGTCCGACATGATAATCTTATTAATGAACAATTTGCTTGAATACAGTAAAATAATCATAATTTAATGATAATTTCTCAAAAGTAAAGCTTACTAAAATATTGAAATACTGTAATATTGTAATACCGGTTATTGTAATACTGTAATTGGTTATATAATTATTTCTTAGGACAATGACATGCCCAGTTCAATAACACGACTAACGCCAGAGATAGTGTCACGAGTATTACTGCTAACTAAATAGTGCTAACTATTAAACGCTTATTATTCTAAACATGTTGAAAAGTTTTCAATAATATATTCACAAGTTTGCAAGAACTAGTGTAAGAAGAAGAAACTATATGCAAATTAGTTGTTGTAGTTATTTAAACAGCTATATTTGTAAAGTTATCTTAATAGTGACTTTACTGAATTCTGAGACAAGAATGGAATGGTTCAAAGTATTGTACTGAATTAGTGAAGTTTAATATTCTAATAAATCGTGGGAAAACAGACAGATGGAAAGCCAACATTGAATTTTCAGCTTTTATCGATTACAAACTGTAAATATGAAGGGAAATATGTATATTTATTAAGATTAAGTGAAAGAGTAATTAAAAAAGAACCAATTTACAAAAAACATATCTATAAATCATCAAGTAATATAAATAAATTAAAAAAAAGAAGAAGATATGCATATTTTCATGACTTTATCTTACGCAATTGACAATTTATTTTTTTTCAAATTTATAATTTTTACTAAACGTTTTATAGTCTTCAAATTTTTTTGATGAATAATGAAGGAAATTCTAGTCTCCCAGAATCTTTCTAAATTAATTTTCGCAGAAAACAATAATCAAAAAAATGATAGGTCTCTGTATGTATTTTTAGTATGCCAAGTGAATATAACCATTTAAAAGACACGTAGTATAAAATGAAATCTACAAGAATTTTTAGCAAAAATACAATAAATAACCATGGTTACTTTAAAAATCATAATATAAAAAAATACGTCTTAAACAAAGCTATACTGGCTGGAGATTTATATTAGACGCAAAAAAAAATGAAATCTCTTGAAAATGACGTGCCGCGTACTTAAAGCCCTCACGAATTTACATTACTTGGATTTTTGGCCGCCAGGCGGATTGTACTATTCAATTCGTTTATAACAATCTCTAATCATTCTTCAAGTGTGGAATATTTATCTAATTTTGGCTGAAACGCTAGAAAACCTCTATTCGAGCCCAGCTCAGGCACTATTTACCTTACCTTCAGCCAATTAAATCAACCCATTAGCGTATGAACACTTTTTTTCTGTCCGCAAAGCTAGCGTCACTCTTTTTCTCGCCATTGTGATTATTTCTGTTGTACTACTTTCTCTCGATAACCACTTATTTTTATGCATGGTGTTATCAATTTACTTATGCGTGTTTTGTTAGTGGAAAAAGTTTACAACTAACCATCAACTGCTATAGCAGTTGTACAATTTTGACGTCGATTCTAGTCTCTATTTTGCTGAATCGTCATTTTACCAAGTTTAAATGTTTGGCTATTTTAAACCAGTTTTCAGCCACTTTATTCTCGCAACACATATTACATCAAATCGCATATTCCAAGCTTGTTACTGGTAAGGATTCAACTTATTAGGTAATGTAGCTCTTATTCTGTATTTCTTTATTATTATATACTCTTACGAGCTACTTACCTAACTATTTGGTATTTTATCCGTCGTAGCATGCATATCATTTTCTTTCTGACCGCTTCGGATTTTCATCTATGGTCAGAGCAAATTCACCAAGTTCATGTAGAGAGTTCACTTCAACGTAATGTTTCTGTTATACTCACACCTGTTGGTTTGTCTATTGTATATATGTGGGGAGGTTACATTATCTATTCAATTGTGTTTCTATGCAACCACTATTTCGTTATTTAGTTCAATCCTTCACTGTGAAGGCGTATCTGTACCTTGACCCGCTCACTTACTTTGTATTTTGTGGCCATTTAATTACCACTTGCCTTTAGTTAATACTGTTTCGCTAATTTTTATTTAACCTAATTATTCAGGTTATTCCTGATGGTCCTCCGATCTGGAAATTGACACTTGACGTCATAGAAACGGACCTAGGGCTTGCTGTCCGACCTAGGGTCCGTCCTCTTGGCGTGAAAGCTCGAGCATGCTAGCTTGTTTTTTTTTTCCACGGCGGAGCAACCATAATTGCTTCCAATTGGTCTATAGATAGCATCAAGCTTATTCTGCTCTAAGCTCTATAAGATTCAAGATTTGTTACTTGTTTATTTGTTTATTGTTGGTTTATTTGTTTGTTACTTCTTGATAGTATTTTTGGTTACTCCCCAGGTCTTCGCTCCAGTTTTTTTGGTATTTTTGGACGTTAACCTTTCCGCACATAACGCACAAAGCGTCGAAACATTGGGATATGAAAAAATGCTGTCAAATAATAAAAATAAAAAAATTCAAAAGGTTGAAAAAATTGGTATAATCATTAAACACACCAGAAAAAAATTGACAAAATTAAATTTACAATAACAACAAATATTAAAAAGAATTTTCAGAAAAAAGAAAATCGATTTAAAGATTGTCAGACTTGTATGACCCGTCCTAGATCGTGATAGAGCAGCAACCTCTCAACCACGTCTCACTGTATAAATAAAATTAAAGATTTGTCAATTTCTTGATTTTTCATAGAATTTTATAGTTTTTATTCGTTAATATGTTTTGATGGTGAATAAGATGTTGATTATTTTTACTAACATTTATGTTACTATAATGGTAACAGGTTGGTGATATAATGAAATTGACCACTTGCACTTCAACATAATTTTATATATTTACTGTATTACTGAGGAAGGAGATAAAGTATTTATAGAGAGAAGAGTGACCAAGCGATGAGTGGAATGTTGGCGTTGTGACTTGGGTCGCTTGAAGAATCACTTTTGCCTGTTCTATCTTGTTCATTAATCATCCAATGGAACAATCACCATAAAATTCGCCATATAAAAGAGGAATGTAATCATTAGTTGCATTAGCAGACATCAATGAGTCTCCTCTGCCACGCTCACTATCAGTGTATTAGCATTGAGGTTCAACTTTCCAGCGAGTACTCAATTAGAAGTTATCTCTAGTGGTATGAGAAATTGAATAGAAAATACGTCCATGTGAAGGATTAATATTTCGTCCAGATCAATTTTGACGAATTAAAAAGTCTCAATTTTGAAACGTTCCCCATGTTAGCCATACTAGCTTTCCACGATTGAACAAGCAAGAGTTCTAACTATCATTCACGTCATTCTTCCGCCGACGCTTTACCCACCCTATAGTCATCACGCTCCCAACATTAATGACACATTATTGTCCATATACATTTTTCTCTTCTCATACAGTCTTGTAAAATTTAATTGTGTGCGCAAGTAGTCACTTCATGTATTTATCATTTTCACCAACCCACAGCTCATTTCGTACTACCATTACAACAGTCTGAAACTACTGAAAATTGTTTGAAAGAATATAGTATCTAATTTTATATAGATGGAGTTATAATGTAGGCCATATTCCATTTCTTTTCTCCTCCTAGAAAAGGAAGGATTCTCAGAACCAATATCCGTACAATAAAAGTGTATAAGAAACTTTCAATTATTTGCGTTTAATTGGGGTCCAGGGAAAAGGGACCCATTGAACCATCGTTCCTTTTTCCGAAGTATATTTCAAATGAACGGCCATACCTTTGTAGTGGAAGCAGAAATGCAAAAACAAATAGTTTTGAAAATATTTTAAGTGACATAATTTTGGCAAAAATAATGTATTTTAGAGTCAGGAACTGTAACTTAAAGTCATTGCTGCTAAAGAGACAAAGGCACAAGAATCCGTTAAATTAATACAATGCCACTTGGCCAACTGTTTTGTAAGAGAAGGCATTCTTTCAAACAGTATGCGTTCTGCCTTCTAACAAGAATAGTCTGTGGTAGACATCGAAGCAGAACACTTCAGGAATCGCTATCTTAGAATCAGAGCAGTTCCACAATATATTAATAAGTTTATAATATCTTTGCAAATAACTTGTAGTTATTATTTTAATAGAATATATTTATTGTTAGCAGTGGTGATTACTTTCTTATTTCTGATACTTCTCTCTTAAACATATATACTTACAAGCCCTTTACTGAACCGCTCATGCCACTACAGGCTACCACTACACAAACAACAAACATCACACCAATTACATTTCACCTTCCTGCATATGCTGCCAAGTTTTATTTCAATAGATCAACTGTAGATGGCAGCACATTTTTTTCTTTGATCAGCTGTTTTTCTTTTTGATGGGAATATCATCTGAGTGACTGGGATACTATTTATTACTGCACTGTTTCAGTATGTTAACAAATACTCATGATGATAATATTGCTAGTGAAGGAGGCTATATTAAACGGAAACTGAAAGGTAGAGCTTCAGAAAACAGAATTTTATTACTGTTCTTCATAAAATTATTTAAAATAGTTCTGTATAAAAAGAACCTATAATGTTAATAGTTACATTTGCATTTTTAAAAAAATCTAACAATTGTATTCATTAAAATTATGTTAAATGTGCTACAAACTCATCCAAAAACTATGGTATTAAAAGAGACTGTGGTTACAGTGACAATAACAGAGACTCAATAATAAGTAACATTCAATGTACGTTTTCTCAAAATCAAGAATTTACCTATGGGCTCCAGACCTCCTCAATTATCATTATTCTCGTACCATTTATTTATTCGATATGCTTATTTCTCATTTATTTTTACTAATTATTATAATAATCAATTAAATAGTCTGGTACTAGACACTCATAAGACTTTCTGTTACTCATGTTAGTACAGTTATATATAAAATGTTAAATTTTCTGTAAAATGCCCAGTAGATCGCAACAAAAACACCGATCCAACTGTATATAATACACTGGTCAAAAAAAGTTTTGCACATTTCAAGATTTTGTATTTCTGAAACAAATATAATACAACGTTGTTTATCTTATAATACTGTACAGTACAAACAATGAAAAAAAAAACACTTTATCTTAGAGATAGCACATGAGCCAATGTGAAAAAAAAAAAAAATTCGTCTTACAGAAATGTAAACAGAAACTCACGTAATCCTTAAACCACAAAAGTCTATTTTCTGTGTAATCAGTAATGTGTGCGGCCTCCATGAGAGCCCGGCGACAGGCTTGGAGGCGGTGTGGCATGCTCAATACCAGAGTATCCAGTTTATCTTGCGGAAGATTGTCCTATTCCTCTATGGCAGCAGGGATAACGTCTTGTAGAGCTCGTGAAGGTTGGGGGCGGTTGGAAATTGCTGTTTTCAGTAATCTCCATACATGTTCCACGCAATTCAAATCAGGAGACGATAGTGGCCAGATCATCCTTTGAATACCACGGCTTTCCATGAACCTTTCACAGACTGTGCGCGGTGGGCACGAGCTTTGTCGACCATTAAAGTGAAATCTGCTCCAATGTTAGCTCTAAATCCACGAACAATGGGTTCAAGGACGTTGTTCTTGCGCTGGATGTGGTCTAGTGGTGTGCGGCGTCACATCATTATTCCTCCCCAGAAGAGTGCTGAACACGACCGTGCTGGTAGCGTTCAACAATGAAAGCTTTATTTAAAGTTGACATTTGCCCTCCAGACTTGAATACTTTTGTCATCTAGATGCAACGAAATGCGTACATCATCTGTAAATAACGTTTGGGCCCATTGTTCCCGGATCCATTTTTCATATCGTCTTACACATTGTACACGCTGAATTCTGTGGCGGTATTCGAGGCGTGGTGCCCTCAATGGCCTTCGAGAACGTAGTCTTACATTGTGGAGCCGATTTCGAACAGTTTGTATAGACACACTGACTCCTGTAGCTGCTCGAAGCTCCCTCTTATGGTGGTTGCTGTGCTCCTAGGTTATCTTCTAGCGGAAATATAGATGTATCTGTCTTGAGCAGCGGCTGTTTTGCGTAGTCCATATCCTAGGCTTATCAGCTATGGTTTGTGTCTGTTGGAATTTCCGCCAAAGTCTGGAAAAGTCTTTGCATCGCACCACTTGAGCTACTATGGCTTGTGTCATTTGACTATGTTGCATTAAAGTCGAATTCTATCTGTTGCTGAAATCGTGTGCCGTAGCATTGCTGTTCCTTTTCAACTTACCCGCAATCTACAAAAAATTTTTCAACTGCACGCAATCAGCTCAACTTCTCAACTCAAAATCTCTAACAAGTAGTGAATGAATGAGCACATTGTCAGGAAAACAAATGCAACGCGTTTCAAAGGTCGTACAGAACAAAGAAATGCAACATAATTTACCGGACAAAGTTCAGAAATACAAAATCTTGCAAAAAGTTGTCATTACAAAGTAATTTCCGGTTTCCCAATGATTTAAAATTGGAAAAACAAGTAAATATTTAATAAAATTGATATGATTGAAGAAAATTTGTAAACTGCAGTAAGAGATCGTCGTGTGAGTGTTTCACATCAGAATTTTTATTTATGTGACACCGGTTTTTTCCTTTTATTTAAAAATAATAATAATAATCTTTACTTAATTTCAAGCGAGTAAAATAATTTGATTGCAAATTAAGTGATAAATTTATCATTGAATCAATTATTTACTTCTATGAATCTATTTTGAAAGGTAGAAAAGATCAAATTATCTCTTAAGTTGAGACTTTTGCATTAATTAAAATGTCTTTACTGGAATGAATGTGGGTGAAATAATACCGTAACTAGGAAAAGCAATTAAAAGGTAAATTACAATTATCTTAATTAGTCTCACTCTGTTGTATATAATTCTTGGTTATTGTACATATTATATACTAAGTTGATTAACCAAACTAGCGTTCTAGTGAAATGTTTCAACTGGTTGTGGACTCTGGTTCCGGTTTTTGGCTCCCACCGCACATAGGAATCAGGTGTCATGCAAGAGGTAGATTGTAGATTGGTGTAGGGGATTATTCCACTGTGACCAGAAAGATCTATTCTGCCTCCCGGAGTCTTCTCCAAAGCACAGCCGGCCTCCAAGCAGTGTTCTCTAGCTGCAGGCAACATCGGCTGCCCTCTAGCTGCCCATCACCGGACACTGAGTTGAGAGGCTCCCAGCAAGAGAAAATCTAAGGGCAGCATGCTGGATTCGTACCCTGGACCTCCGCGTTGCTAGTCCAGCGCGCTACCACTGAGCTAACCCTCCCTTCTCCCTTCGCCAATTAACTAGGGACGGAGACCCTAGTTTGTTTACAGTGTTTGTCCTTGTCTGTAAATCGTACAGTGTATGTAGTTTAAGTGATTTTTTTATTTATTTATTTCTACATGCATCATTTGATATTTACATGTAATGGGTTACAATGTTAATGACAACTGTACACATCCGATATCAATAAAAAGCACAATAGTGATTCTCCGACAGCGAATACATACACATGTATATTTTACACATATATAAACCAAAATACACAAATGTAAATAGAAAGAAAAACATATACATACATAAAACATAAATGCATACCTATATACAAACGCACACTCACACAATATTGTAATGGAATCGTTTGTTGTGTGTGATTCCTGGAGTAGCAGATGTCTTGAAGAGGGCGGAAGTTAGTTGAGAGATTTTGGGAAGTTAGTGCTCGAATAATTAAACGGTTTATATAAAAATAACTATAATTGAACAATACTTTGAACGTTAGAAATGGTAACTAATAATTATAATAAAATACTTAGTAATAAATAGAAGATAAATTAGAATGATAAAATAACTAACTAAGATGCACAACTAAGAGAATGATAAGTTTGAATATAACTGTGTATAGTAAATTGCCGCTTGTGTATAGGTAAACGTGCTCGTTTGGTCGTAGGTGATATAATAATGATCTCGTCGTATATGATAGAGTTTATATATTACTGTTGTTCACACTCACACCAAAACATCTGTCCTAGTGTGCGACCTTCGTAGTTTGGTGACCTTATTCAAGTCAGTTCAGTGGCCAACCTTATCGCGGTGCTTGCTTATTGATGTAAGTATTGATGAAAAGGCTTTGTTGTTTGTTTGGTTGCTGTTTTATTACTGCCCTTTGTTAAGATAGCAGCTGGCTGGAACCACTAGTTGTAAATTATTATTTCTTTGGTGTACTTTGCCGATGTCAATGACTTTGCCATGTCATTACAATATCCATATGCATGAGTTTAAGTGATTGTGTACTATTCTGACGAAGTGCATGGAGTACTGAGCTGTGGTAACCCATGGGATCGCTACTCCCTAAGTAAGCAAGCATGCAACGGCTACCCCTTGCGTGCCAATGCAAGAGATAAAGATAAAATGAATTCTAAAAATTTTACTCTACCCTTTTCTACAATACTTCTAACCAAAGAATTCATAAAGAAAAAAAAAATTCTGTTCAACATAAATCTGACAGTGCTGGATAAAGGGTACTTAGAAGGAGAAGCAGACAATTGAGGGACAACTGCAATTAGTGGATATTTTACTGGGTTTTAATTCCTTACTATACATGTATAGTATCTGAAACTGGACATTGTCTCTTTCTCGGAGAAGTAGGCCTAAAAAGAGATCTAAACACACTGAGTTTGGTCATAAAATATGTCTTAGCAGCCTCACATATATAACATATAATTTACTAATCTCCCTTCAAGAGATTTTAATCAAAACAAAGCCAAATACTCTTTAAATTGTGTCCAATTTAAAGAGAAATGTTCACATACAAAATACTGAAAATAAATGGAGTGTCATCAAAAGAGATATGAAACCGTAACCAATTGGCGTACACGCTAAATAGAATATAATGTGCAATAAATGATTGCACAACGTTACAGTAATTATTGTTTATAGGTTTTATTCAAGAGCTTAATTATTATTTCCAACGCTATTAATTAATTACCTCTCCAATTATTATCATTATTGTTATTATTATTATTACCTTTACTTTCTTCTTTATTTTGCAAGACTTTATTTTAATTAAAAAATCATATAACTAATTAAAAAAATCCGTTAACCAACATTATGTGGACTGTTTTTCAATTTTATCATTCATATTTGTGATAGTTAAGATGAAAAATTAAACCAGTCTGGTTATCAGGATGTATTTCTAAATGAATAAAATGTTGAAGATAGTTTATAATACGGACATTATATCAGATTGTTAATTTATACCACTCATTTGTTAATGTACTACTGTTAATCTATTCTTTTTCTAAAATTTGATGAATAGGGTCTAATTAGATTATTTTATTATCCAATAAAAAGCATTATTTTATTGACATCAGATCGTCAGTTTTTTTTTACTTTTTTACTTTGTTTTTGGAAAGAGGAAGTTTTGGATCGTGTCACAGTTTCGAAATTAAGTTTTCACCAAAAATATGTGTTTTTAAAGTTCACTGAATACGAAAAAATATTTTTAGCGAATTGTCCGTAATTTCGTGAGTTTTAAACAAACAAAAAAAATCTCAAAAACGAAAAATCGGTGGAGCTCAAAATTGGTATTTCCATTTTGATACTAGGACCACATCTGTCACAAAGGTTTCGGGCAAAATCCATCAACCGGAAGGATGGTCATTTTACTGAATTTTTTCTTTTTTTAGTTTAAGCGATTTTTCGAAAACAATCCGACGATTTTCTTTTGAATTCTTATACTGTTTAAACATATAAATATCTATCACTTTTATTTGAAACATGTTCAGGGGGGATGGATCCTGGAAGAACAGTAGTATTACGCTCAGCTCTAAAGTTCCACTTCAGAATAATGTATGGTTCTATGTCACCTTAAAATATTAATAAAAATCTGGTGTGAAACACTCACACAACTTTCTCTTACTCCAGTTCTCAAAATTATAATTGACAAATTTCATAGTTTGTGTACCAAATTTGAATGAAATTCGTCAAAAACTGAAAAAACTGTTCAGTAAAAGCGCCCTTCCGGTTTACTAATTTTCTTGAGACTGAATTTCAGCCATGTATTTATTTCTAATTAATTATGTTTGGATGATAGAATTGTATAATCAACTATGATAGCACTTTAGAGAAAAACATAGCCCCACCCGTCCCCTAAAAGTGCCCTTAAAAGAATTTCCCCAAAGAAATGTTTTAAATAAAAGATGTACATCTTTGCATGTTTAATTTATATATGAAGTTTCAAAAAAATCGTCGAAGCCATTTTTGAGAAAATTGCGAAAAAGAGAATAAATCATTTAATAAAGTGGTAAAGTAAACGCACTTCCGGTTATCCAATTTTTTTCAAACTGGGAATTTCAACAACATATTTAATTCTAATTAACATTATTTAGATGACAGAATTGTCTAATAAACTGAAATAGCACTTTACATGGAAACCTAACTCCACCCCTCCCCCAAAAGTGCCCTTCATTGCATTTTCCCGGAGAAATGTTTCAAATAAAAGTTGTAGCTCTTTAAATATGTGGTTGATATTTCAAGTTTAAAAAAAATCGTCGGAGCCATTTTTGAGAAAATTGCAAAAATGTAAAAAATCCAACTAGTAAAGTGGTACTTCCGGTTGAGGAATTTTGACAGATAACGTAGTGTCAGATCCCATGGTGATACCTAAACGGAATATCAAGTTCTACGGTTTTTTGTTTTTGAGCTATGCTGTTCACATACATACATACACACAGACACACATACAGACCATTTGCTAAAAACCACTTTTTTGGACTCAGGGGACCTCAAGACGGATATTTCCGGTGATAACTCGATATCGAAAATTGACACGATTACAATACTTCCTCTTACTAGGAATAAGATAAAGTAAAAATTAGAAAACATTGCAAGAATTTCAAAATTTGTCAAAGAAAACTTATAGATCAAAATTGTGTTAGTGTCTAATACTAACTTTTAATTTTATAGTGGTTTAATTCTAAAAACTAAATATTGCAAAAGATACAGTAATAATATGCAAAAATTTATTAATTATTTTATTAGTATTGATCTTTCTATATTGACTTTTTTTTTTTCGTTTTTTTACTTTTTTTTTAAATTATTGTACCTTATTTTTATTTATTACTTTCTCTTGCTCCTAGTTAAGAGGAAGTATTATAATCGTGTCAAATTTTCGATATCAAGTTTTCACCGGAAATATCCGTTTTGAGGTCACCTGAGTCCAAAAAAGTGGTTTCTAGCAAATGGTGTGCGTGTATGTATGTATTTAAACAGAATAGGTCAAAAACGAAAAACCGTAGAAAGTTGAAACTTCATATTCCGTTTAGGTATCAACATGGGATCTGACAGTACCTTATCTATCAAAATTCCACAACCGGAAGTACCATTTTACTAGTCTTTTTTTTTTACTTTTTTGTTTTTTTTTCAAAAATGGCTCCGACGATTTTCTTCAAACTTGTTATATCTACTACACATACAAAGAGCTACAACTTTTATTTGAAACATTTCTCTGGGAAAATTCATTTAAGGGCACTTTTGGGGGATAGGTGGAGTTAGGTTTCCATCTAAAGTGCTATTTCAGCTTATTAGACAATTCATTCATCTAAATAATAATAATAATTAGAATGAAATATGTTGCAGAAATTCCGAGTTTGAAAAAAATCGAACAACCGGAAGTGCGTTTATACTTTAACACTTCACTAAATTATTTTTTCACTTTTTCGGGATTTTCTCCAAAATGTCTCCGACGATTTTCTTGAAACTTCCTACATAAACTAAGCATACAATGATCTATAACTTTTATTTAAAACATTTCTCTGGGAAAATTTCTTTAAGGATACTTTTGGGGGAGGGAAGGGGTACGTTCTCTCTAATGTGCTATTGTAGTTGATTAAACACTTCTATCATCCAAACAAAATTAATTAGAAATAAATGATGGCCAAAATTCCGAGTTTCAAAAAAATTAGTTCACCGGAAGTGCGCTTTTACTGAATATTTTTTTCAGTTTTCGACGTAGTTCATTAAATTTGGTACACAAACTATACAATTTGTCATTTATAATTTTGAGAACTGGAGTAAGAGAACGTTGTATGAGTGTTGCACACCGGATTTTTTTTTAATTATTGTACCTTATTTTTACTTAATAAAATCAATACATATTAAATATTTTTTTTTTTTTTTATGAGTAACAGACTATTATTTAAAGAAATAGTCATTAATTTGTGTTGTACTTGTTTTAACAAATAGATAGTGAAGAAAATGAAGGATCAGGGGTAATAGAATTGTTGAGTATATTCTTTAAATACAAGCAGTCATCAGGGAGGTTCGATAATGACAGGTCTATGAGAAACCTGCCACGGTTAATATTGTACCAATAATTATAGGCATAAAAAGAGATGGACTTTACCTATATCGATTTTAGAATGTTACACCTTATCATTAGACATTTTTAAACGATATTCCAACAGTGTAAAAACTTTTACATAACTAGCAGTGCTTGTACTTTATCTCCGTTATAAAAAAAAAAAAATCTGGTGTGAAACACTCACACAACTTTCTCTTATTCCTGTTCTCAAAATTATAATTAACAAATTTTATAGTTTGTGTACCAAATTTTTCGAAAACTGAAAAAACTTCAGTAAAAACGCACTTCTGGTTTACTAAATTTCTTAAAACCCGGAATTTTCGCCGTCTATTTATTTCTAATTAATTTTCTTGGACGATAGAATTATATAATCAACTGTGATAGCACTTTAGAGAAAAACATAACCCCACCTCTCCCTTAAAAGTACCCTTAAATGAATTTTCCCAGAGAAATGTTTTAAATAAAAGTTGTAGATCTTTGCATGTTTAGTTTATATACTTAGTTTGAAGAAAATCGTCGGAGCCATTTTTGAGAAAATTACGAAAAAGGGAATAAATCATTTGGTAAAGTGGTAAAGTAAATGCACTTCCGGTTATCCGATTTTTTTCAAACTCGGAATTTCAACAACATATTTAATTCTAATTAACATTATTTAGATGACAGAATTGTCTAATAAACTGAAATAGCACTTTAGATGGAAACCTAACCCCAAACCTCCCCCATAAGTGCCCTTAAATGCATTTTTCCGGAGAAAAGTTGTAGCTCTTTGTATATGTGGTTGATGTTCCAAGTTTAAAGAAAATCGTCGGAGCTATTTTTGAGAATATCGCAAAAAATGTAAAAAGTCCAACTAGTAAAGTGGTACTTCCGGTTGAGGAATTTTGACAGATCCTCAGATTTTAACGTACTGTCAGATCCCATGGTGATACCTGAACGGAATATAAAAGTTTCAACTTACTCGGTTTTTCATTTTTGAGCTATTCTGTTCACAAACACACATACACACACACATACACACACACCATTTGCTAAAAACCACATTTTTGGACTCAGGGAACCTCAAAACGGATATGTCCGTTTTACTAGGAGTAAGAGAAAGTAAAAATACTATATACGTAGCTTAGAATTAGAATGACTATTTACCGTCACATCAATTTACGATACAATATATTACCGCCAGGTAAGCTAAAGAGCCATAAAATTCTGAAAAGACTTAATCTAACAGATTAAAAATAGCTAATCAACTTAGTCAGACAAATATTTGAATCATGATACAACAATAATGCAATGGTGTTACTAACATAATATGATGACGTTTAGTTAGAAAAAAATCTTGTATGAAACGCTTATACAACTTTCTCAATTAAATTCAAATATTTGCATACGAAATTCGATTTAAAAGAAAAAAAAGTAATTTTTTAAATTAAGTCAATTTTTAAGGTAGAAATATTTTTCAAAATTAAAGAAATTGAAGGTATTGATTTTACTAGTAAGGGTAGACCTTGTTATTGAATAATCAGCTGAAAAATATCAAGTTCTCTTTAATCAGATAGTAAACTAAGTAAACTTTAGAGCAAATAAACACATTCTGCTCTAACTGAGGAACTAAGAGGTGACTCTTTGAATTCAAAATTAAAAATTTGTTTGTGAAACACTGTACACTACTTTCACTTACATGTATTTAAATGGTTATAATTATTGACAAACATCCTCTATTTGGATCTGAAATTTATCCAACTTAATTACACTAACCTTCACATTTACACAGGGTGTCCCAAGGTATATGGATAACGGCTTTTTCTCGGAAACTAAGATAGCTAGAAAAAAACTAAAAAATACGTGTTCCCGTAATTTTTTGTTATAAAACGAAATTTAATTTGCAAATTTGTTTTGGTGCATCCAGAAGCGAGATACAGGCACCAACTTCATTTTTTCAAATGGGGAGGTGTGGTTTTTATTTAAGAAATAGATTCCTCTATTTTTTTGTAAGAATAATTTATTTGAACGGTTTTTTTCTGTGAGCGATATTTTACAAGTTATGAATGAACACATGATTCTTGAAAGAAATTTCAAAATTATAACGGTTTTTTGATTGAATAAGAAGAAAAGTACTATTTTATTATAAATTTTACTCCTCATTAATTACAGATCTTGATCGAACTGGCCTCCACCATTAGAGATGTATTTCTTTGGTCGTAAGGTACAATTGGCAGGAAAAAGCATGTGTATGCATCTCTAATGGTGGGCGCCAGTTCGAGCAAGATCTGTAATTAATGAGGAGTAAAATTTATAATAAAATAGTAATTTTCTCATTATTCAATCAAAAAACCGTTATAATATCATTTTGAAATTTCTTATAGGAATCATGTTTTCAAAGAAAAAAACTGTTCAAGAAAATTTTTCTTACAAAAAATAGAGGAATCTATTTCTTAAATATAAACCACACCTCTCCATTTGAAAAAATGAAGTTGTTGCCTGTATCTCGCTTCTGGAAGTACCAAAACAAATTTGCAAATTAAATTTGGATTTCTAACAAAAAACTACGGGGACACGTATTTTTTAGTTTTTTTCTAGCTATCTTAGTTTCCGAGAAAAAGTCGTTATCCATATACCTTGGGACACTCTGTATATGTAGTCGACAATAAAATACCGAATTTCATAGTTTAAAATTTTCAGATATACTTGTGTATAGATATAATGTTGTAAAAAAAAATTGAAAATTGAACCGAAATTTACTGATGTGTAAATTTAAAAAACTTGCCTCTTTATTGTGGCAAATTGTCCACAGTTTGGGTCAAATTGTGGTCTAATGCCCCGTTGAAATAAGTATCTCAACAGTTTCGGATAAAACTTATATAATAAATACAAACGACAGACCGGCGGTATTCATTTTCATAATCTAATACTTTCACCGAAACATAATTATAAATTGTTTCCAATATCTCATTAAACCATATCTCAAAATGGAAAAATGTTTAACGTGATGTCAATTTACAATTTTATTGTAGTTTTTATTGGGGATTTTCTTAATGTCACACTTATTATTTTATTGTTCCAGTGGACCGAATTGATTTATATAAATTATTGTGGAAGGTAAATTATACATAAAAAAAAAGAAAAAAGTAATTTAATAATCTGACAACAATAATAAGTGAATGCATTATTAAATGTTGCTAGGAAACTATTGTATTTAAGTGTAAGAGTATGGGGGATGTTTTTAGTCAATGGGATTTGGTTTAGAAAGTGAAGCTGTGTAACAGAGTAACTGTTCAAGAAAATTTTTCTTACAAAAAATAGAGGAATCTATTTCTTAAATATAAACCACACCTCTCCATTTGAAAAAATGAAGTTGTTGCCTGTATCTCGCTTCTGGAAGTACCAAAACAAATTTGCAAATTAAATTTGGTTTTCTAACAAAAAACTACGGGGACACGTATTTTTTAGTTTTTTTCTAGCTATCTTAGTTTCCGAGAAAAAGTCGTTATCCATATACCTTGGGACACTCTGTATATGTAGTCGACAATAAAATACCGAATTTCATAGTTTAAAATTTTCAGATATACTTGTGTATAGATATAATGTTGTAAAAAAAAAATTGAAAATTGAACCGAAATTTATGGTTTACCATCCATAAATTTACTGATGTGTAAATTTAAAAAACTTGCCTCTTTATTGTGGCAAATTGTCCACAGTTTGGGTCAAATTGTGGTCTAATGCCCCGTTGAAATAAGTATCTCAACAGTTTCGGATAAAACTTATATAATAAATACAAGCGACAGACCGGCGGTATTCATTTTCATAATCTAATACTTTCACCAAACATAATTATAAATTGTTTCCAGTATCTCATTAAACCATATCTCAAAATGGAAAAATGTTTAACGTGATGTCAATTTACAATTTTATTGTAGTTTTTATTGGGGATTTTCTTAATGTCACACTTATTATTTTATTGTTCCAATGGACCGAATTGATTTATATAAATTATTGTGGAAGGTAAATTATACATAAAAAAAAAGAAAAAAGTAATTTAATAATCTGACAACAATAATAAGTGAATGCATTATTAAATGTTGCTAGGAAACTATTGTATTTAAGTGTAAGTGTATGGGGGATGTTTTTAGTCAATGGGATTTAAAGCGAAGCTATGTAACAGAGTTTGACCAGATAGCTGTTCAGTAACAGAGACTGGAGAACAAGATGGATGAATACTGTGGATTGGTGCGCTGGATTGGACCCAACTTTGATCGTGAGTCAAGATAATGACCTGGAAGAAGGTCCGTATTATTCTACCTCGCTTTCAATGTCCTTGGGTGAATCAGCACGAACTATCAATTTGATCTTTATTCCTTCATCACTAAATGATATACTTGAATACAATATCCTTTTTATTTGATTCCTTTTGCAATAAAAGTTGTATCGTTTTCTTTTTCTATTTTTAATTTTTCTTACTAATGAAATTCACCTAAAATTCATGGTTTTGAGATCTTCTGTGCATGAAAACATTGTTTTTAACGAATAGTCTGTATATATGTTCGGATCTCAAAAAAATATCTCAGATAGTTTCAAACATTGTATTCTATTTAGGTGCTACCGCCGCATCTGACGCAAAGTTTCGGCCAAAATCCATCAACCGGAATTGGCTCTATACTGATTTTTTTCGCTTACGGCTCCAACAATTTTCTTAAAATTTCGTTTATTATACTTAAACACCTAAATACATATAACTTTTATTTGGAAAAATTTTTCCCGGGAAAATTCGGAGGTTTCCGGAGGGAACTGCAGCGTGGATTCCTTTATAGTGCGCGTGGACAGAGAAAAATATAGTGTATAAACTACACTGATTGAACACTGATATATCGGAGAAACGGAGTCCTGCAAAGATTTAAAGAACTGGTTCACTAGACTTAAAGATAAGAGTAGCGTGAGTAGAAAACGACAGACTGAACTGGCAGAGTGTTGATCATGGGGATGTTTATTTGAAGACTTTGTGTACAAGACTTGACTTTAAGGACGTCACTGTTTTGAGTATAACTAAGCCTTATATTTGCTTGTAGAAAACTTCCCTTACTTCTCCTTCTAGAGTTCCTAGGGATCTTGATCTCAATAGAAACCTTAATTTTAAGGTCCATTTCTATTTCCTGATAACTTAAATAAACTATCTTTGATATGGAATGAAAAAGCATCTGCCAACTTTGCCACTAACTAAGTTTTGATAGTTCAAATTAAAGAAAATGAAAATTCGACGATATTCGGTAATTACTGTTCAAGCTCCAAGATTTTGATACAATTTTTCCAAGTAACATATCACTGTGAAAAGACCTTCTAAAAATCAGTAATTATTAAAAATAAATACAGAAAATATTATGATGGTGCAAGTCATATATCTTACCATATTTTGAACTGAGTCCTTCTTTAAAACAAGTTTATGTGGTCGTCAAATATTAGTATTAAATAGTTCATATAATCAGCCATATTGATAATTCAACGGGAGATTTCAGAAATTTATGTGGAACACTATTAAGTGGAATTTATATAATAGTATATTCAATAATAAATAAGTTTTATAAAATAATAATACCTATTTTTTTCTTCCGTTAACTTCCATTTAACATTTTTTTAATTAATTCAAATTATAATATCTAACTAAAGGACTTGTTTTAAAATTATAATACAATGTTTTCATTATAATTAAAATGTTGCTTTCAAAGTGGTAATATCCCATTTTTTTCTTAATAAATTAATTCATCTAGATATTTCCGTTTTATTCCTTCAAGTTGTTACTATGAAATTTGTATAATTAGATGCAATCAATAGAAACTGTAATGTGATCATGATTTGGTCGGAGAAAAACTAGTACGCGGATCATTTTATATAAATGTTTGAATTGTTAACTAAGTGAATTTTTAGTTCACTAGATAATATGTTAATAATGACATTTCTTACTCAGATTTTATATGGGTTTCCCTATTTGTTTATGTTTTACAAGAAACAACAATCATTATAATTTAGGCAAACTATAGCATATTTGATGTAGAACTTGAATAAACAAACCACTGTGGTCCATTGGTCCAGTGTTTGTGGCTTCCCAGCCAAGCTTCAATACTAATTGCAGATTCCAACTGCTTTGGATGAAAACAATGTTCAATCTGGTTTAAAACCGGGATACTTAATAAAAGTCATTTAAAAAATTATAGATAAAAATTCTTATTCGGTTCAAATTAATTTCTCTTACTACTGAAGAGAAAAAATTTCGACTTTGAAATTTTGTTCTCCCTGGTATTATTATTATTATTATTATTATTATTATTATTATTAGTTTTGAGGTTTATAGAAGTTGGTGTGAACGTGTGTATGTCAAACACAATTAATAACAGAAAATTAAAACATGATTATATGGATTGGGAATGTACGAAGCAAAGATTTCGGTAAAAATCAATTAATCAGAAAAATATATTTTTTTTTTTTTATAGTTTTTTAATATTCTGTATATCATAATTTTCTTAAAATATATTCAACCTAAAATGAAAATATAATTCAATCACTTTTATTTGAAACAATTTTCTAAAATCAATAATTTTACTCCGACTAAATCATGAACATTATTTATAGTTTATATTGATTGCATCTAAATAAGCAAATTTTAATCAAGATTAGAGAGGTCTATGGCATATTGATAGATCCATTTATTTAAATATCATTAAGTATAGTGAAAATTTCAAATATTTGTTAACTGGAAATTGAGAAATACTGTTTAAATATTTCACACAGATATTATAGTAGTATTTTTTATAGAAAAGTTTCTAGCTAACCCATCGTTGCGGTGGATAATAAAGCAAATAGATAGAACTCCCTGCTGTATTAAATAAATATTATGATTAAGTATGCAAATTATTTCAATGAGTTCAATTCGAAAGCATCTGACTGGTTCTAGCATGAAATCTTTTATAAATATCTTAGCAATCAACTGCATACCATATTCTGAAATCTATCTATCCGACAATTTCTTTTTTGTCTATAAATTGCTGACCAAAACCATCACCCAGGAAGTTGATATCCCACTTCCCCTTTCACTCCCTCTTAAAATATACACACCAAAAGTAGTTCAAAAATAATCCGCAATGTTCCTCCCAAAAAAAAAAGCCCTGGATATAATCTTATCAACACCTGCGTCCTACTACAGCATCCACCAAGGCATCATTGTCGTAATATCCCCATACAATGCCTCCTTAGAACAACTCAATTCTGTAAACTTTGGAAATTTTTTTTCAATCCGCATTATTTCCAAACCTAACAAACCTGTTCATTTCCCTTCTCCCATTAGTTTACCACCATTACTGGGAAAATTTTCTTTTATCCCGCCTTTAAACTCTATTAGCTCCACTCAATATTATTCCTGATCACCAATTCGGTTTCCGCAATTATCATTCTACCAATTCACCAGGTGCCCAGAGTTGTAGACACTATCGCTACCTACGTTGAGCGGAAGCAATACTGCTCGGGAGCCTTCCTGGACATCTCTCAAGCGATTGATCGGATATGGCACCCAGGATTATTGTGGAAACATAAGGGTATCCTTCCTTCCACTCATTATCTCATCCTCAAATCATATCTCGCCGAAAGCCATTTCATCGTAGTCCAAGGAACCTCATTTTCCCCCATATTTCCTATTCACACTGGTGTTCCACAAGGCAGCTCCCTGCTTTACACAGCGTACACTGCTAACCTCCCACTACATTCTAATACTTCACCTACGCTGACGATACGGCCATCCTATCCCCTAATAATGATTCCGTCATGTCAACTCGCCATCTTCAATCCTCTCTCAATATTCTACAAGTTTCCCATTCAGACGTTTGTCTAGGAGTTTTTAGTATTTGATTCCTGTTGTTCAGTTCAGTTCTTTTTAGTGGAGTATGGTAGTGATACTCGACTAAAAAAGAACTGAACTGAACAACAGAAACAAAATACTAAAAATTTCTAGACAAACGTTTGAAATTTACATTACATAACAAACGACAACTATATTATTCTCTATTAACCCCTATTTGGACTTACGGAATCGAACTATATGGGGTACCCTCTAACCCATCTTGACGGCTGCAGCATCGATGGCCTCGCAATCATTTGTTTACGTAATCAGCTGTCTTGTAGGACAGTTGTGAGGCTCCATCCTAAATGGTTTATTACGACTGCCATCGCTGGATTACAGTCGTTCATGTAGATCAGGTCATTGTGTGCTGCAGCCTTCAATCAACGCACACATTGTTCACATGTTATCTGTTTTACTTATTGCATGCAACAATTATGCTGTTGTAAAAATCAAAAATAATAAAAAAAATTCCTGACCATCAGTTACAAACCTAACGAATCCAAATACATATATATAAATATCTGCTACCACTGTCGATTTAAGATCCTACACATAATGTTTTCTTGAAATGTATAACGCTAGCAATTAAAAATTGTACTCACCACTCATACATAAAAGATTTTCCTTAGCAGGATACATATTCTCCAATTTAAAATTCTTCACCGAATGCTCATTATTATGTCTTCAACTGTCCACACTGCCCTGAAGATTCTTTTCGTCTCTAAGATTTAGCGAAATTCCGCCATAAGAAATTCCTTGTTCAGATCCTATCCCTCAAGCTTATGTTAGGCAATCTTCCAATATGATTGAGGCTTTCTTATTAACGCCATTGTAAAGTGCAAATATTAGATTAGAAACTGCTTAGTTGTAGACTTGCATTGAACGGGATCCATTTTATGTAGAATGAAATTTCGCAGGCAACTTACTTTCTTTTTTTTTTGTAACTATCGCTGGGTGTTTACTATAGTTTATTTTGCACTCCTCTATTTCAAGTCTTACTCTATGACTTCTAAACATGGATTTAGTTGTTTAGGAAAGTCATGAGCATCTTCTATATATTCAGCTTAAAGCAGTGATTGTAAGTTTGGACTAGCCTAAATCCTTAAGTATTTACTTCATCAATGGATTCACTCCAATTCATGGGCTTGGTTCAATCGCATTAAGTGCACCAGGATTTTCTCCCTCTTCTTGAGCTAACTTCTTAAAGAGGTATGTTACACAGTAAGAGACGTCTATTTTAAAAGCGCTGCTGATTACAGTCCTTTGCCTGATATTTTCTAGTCAACACATCACTATCTGAACACTAAATACTTTCCTGTATTTTTCGCATGCTAAGTAGTCTACTTTATGCAGCCTTTGCAGGACATTTGAAGTTGAACTCTATTAAATTTGTAATAATAATGGAAAACAATTTAATTGATGAACGGAATATTCGAAGAGATATTTTTAATAAGAGCCAAATTAATGTAAAAAATATATAATCTGAAACCCCACTTATTTATTTAACTAAAAGTTTATTATTAAATAATAAAAAATAATTTTAGTGAAACCAGACCAGTATGCTTTCATGTGGGAAAGGGCCTTGCTTGTTATTTCCTACTTTCCTTCTATATACCTTCTTAGAAAAACTAAGTAACCTATTTTAAGATATTGCTATTACCTTTTAAGTGTACATACACTAGCTATTAAGCGGCCTTTTAGTGAACTATTAACCGTAATTGTTACAAAGGAACTGGTAAATTAGTTTAACGCAGCGTCATATATGTAGCCCACATTTCCTTTTTACCTAAAGGCCTAACTCAAATTATATATTAAAACAGTTAATTCACTTTTAGAAAATAATTAAAATTTTTTTAACTAAATATAATACTTGATAAATTTAAAATTTCATTTTGTGCATTTTGAAGAAAGTTATGCTGTAATGAGTAATTATTATTCAAATAAAATTATAGAGAGAAATAATTATTATCAATTTATATTTATTGGTAATCAACTTTTTATGATAATAATAGATGCCAAAGAATGAAACTCCTATAATTCAATGAAACGTGCCAGGCACTCAGAATAAACCATCGTAATTCACACTTGTATTCAAAGATGTTTGTTAAATTTGTTAATTTTTTTAAATAAATTACAAACAAAGAATAATATAGTATTCCTTATTTCTTGGAATATTTCATCCTCGTTTAAGCTGACTGTGTGGTTTAGTTAATATCCACAGGCTTTAGATAAATTCTGGCTGTCATCTGGACCTTCTTCAAATATGAGTCTAGTGAGACTGGACATTCTTCCCGTATACCCCTTTTCCTCCTGGTACTTCGGGGGATCTTTCTAGACCGTACCTACCCGTTCGGGTTTACCGGTCCCCCGTTGCAAGCAACGGGATCGTTTAACATGGAAGGACTTTTAGTGCAGTGCCCGACCATGGCAGAAGTGAGTGAGACTGGACATCTGTCATATTTAAAAATCCTAGTATTTGTTTATATAAAACACATTTATACCTGTTAAGGCTCCCGCAGATAGTTAAAAACATTCGCCGTGAAGCCTTAAGAATTGCGAGCTGATTACTTTGTCAAAAGAGAATGGACTGTATTAGAAAATAAGGGAAAACCAATCATAATTCACAGAATCACACTTCATTTTATTGGATTTCAATTATCAATTCATATAATAGAAATAATATAAATGACATAAATTGTAATTTTTACCATGGGCAGAGCATATATTACGAAAGACTGAACTGAATTTTTTATTACCGGTATGACATTATTACTTTTCTTTATCCGGATCCAAGTCGAAGCTCCTAGTGAATTAAATATTTTAATGTTGGTACCTGTGGCTCATGTCGGCCGGCATATACGCAATTATATTTGCCTGTAGAATGAGCTGGAAGAGTATAAAGCGACGGGGCGCTTGGTAGCGGCTGGACGCTGAATGGCGACTGGGCGTCCTGATGACGGAAATTCTGTGATGGGCGGTAAGACCGCAGAGAGAACGAAATTAATCAAGTATTGATAACTAGAATTCTCCCAACTGCATCCAGCTGAGCTGCCGACAGACAAAAAACTGATAAATAAACTAGTACAGCTTGGCCAAGTCTGCCTGTAGCGCCGCTCAACTTCAAACGTCCAAAGTCCTCTTGTTTGATAATACATTGCAGTAGTGGGGATTGTTTATATTATATTAAACTTAAAATTTAAAAAATATTATTTCACTAAATTAATCGAGGCTTTAACAATACCATTTCCTATTGCTCTCCGTTTCATCGACACAAACCTGACATAATATACTATATAAAAGATGAACTGAAATTATAAATGAGAATTAAGTTGAAACGTGTGAAATAGCTTGCAAACTCTCATATATCATTCCTTTATAAAATATGATATGAAAAATAACAGATGCGTCACCTTTCCCCTATATATATATAAAAAAAGACCTAATGGTCCACCTGCCCCTATCCACCCTGTCGTTATATTCCACCAGATATTAATGAAAAGTGAGCGATACAGCGATACGGGGATTTAATAATGAAAAATAAATAAATGAATGAATCTCTTGCCAATTTTTCCCTCCCTCCGCCCATTTTTCTTTCCACTTTTCATTTCCATATAAAAAAAAATAGTGACTAAAATTTTTATATTAAACTAAATCAACTAGATAAGTAGATTAAACATAATTAAACATAATTAACATAATTAAGCATTACAACAACTACGATACTGTTATGTGAATGAGAAAATAAAGTAAGTCTCCATAATAATACAATCGAAGGCCGCAAAATATTTCGATCACCATTTATATCAACAAATGTCATTCCTTAGGACACCATCTAAATCTATATCCATCCATTGGGTTCATGTGAGCTTTATATTTAAGAACCGCTACTAGTAGCTGAAAGTGATGAATGGTATGTGTTCACGACACATTCGAGCGCCCAACTTTCCACTTCACTCTCTGTATTTTCTTCATCTATCTGCACAACTTCTAACTTTTCTAAATCTTTTCACTTGCTCATCTGTCGTTTTAGAACGTTTTGTGACATTTCTTTCTTGTATTCAACTTGACCTTTCCATGCCTTTAAAAATTTTTGATTCTGTTAAGAGTATTGCAGTCTAAGCTTTATAAGAATAGAGTCTCACACTGCGAAAAGATCTGCGAAGATTATGTATGTATAACAGTTTAAATGATATTGCTTTTACAGAAGATAGAGTGCGCTAAACAATAATAATTAAAACCGCAATGATGATGAAATCTATTGTCTATCAAAAAATATGAATTTTACGAAATTTAGTTTTTTATTTTTTGGAAATACTGGTTTCAAGAAAATGCAGCCGATAGAGAGAATGTAAACAATCTTAATTTATAGTAGTAGAATTTTTGTCCGTTAATGTTCTTGTAGAGCTGATTGGTTCGTGATAGAATTCTCTATGTCAACTCTCCACTTTTCTTGAGTATTATTAATTTCTGAGTTGGGAGAAGCTAGGGCAATGCTTATTCCTCAAACATTTGACTGGCCTAGCATATAAGCCGAGTGACAGTAGCTTTTATCGTGCGGATTGAAAGGGAACTATAGATACCATATACTATCCAATCTTATCTCCTTTTCTTGTTTTGTTTAGCTTTTCTTCTTTGAAAATAATATATATATATATATATAAAAATTCAGCATCCGTATATTTGTGGCCGCAAAACTCGAAAAGTAGTCGATGGATTCACTTGAAATTTTTACACAACGTTGCATTTCTATATAAGAGTGTTTATATATACCTTTTACTCCGAAGTTCCTACGGAAATGGGAAATTCCGAGCGTTTCGCGAGGTTGGCAGAAATAGACAGACTCAGACGCGCTCTCTGAACCTCTTTCTCAACTACTTATAAGCACCTCTATTCCGAAATTCCCATGGAAACGGGAAATCTCGAGCTAAAATCCGTTCAAACGTCCACTTGCTTCTTCAAGTATTGCTGCTACGTTGATGGAAGGACGTAGAACAGCGCATTCAGCTCTTAAACTGTCACTAAACATGTACTTCACAGAAAAGCCAACATGTAACATTTCTAAAACATCAGGAATGGGAAAGGTTGTTCGGGCGTGCAAAATCATTGTATATGATGTGTGTACAGTGGCTCATAAGAAGTCATAGGAAGCATTAGACCATACATTGAAAGACTTGCGAAATAATCAGGTTCCATTTGGTGGAGCATTGGTGATACTATCCGGTGACTTCAGGCAAACGCTTCCAGTGATACCTCGCTCAACATCAGCAGATGAATTGCATGCCTGCTTGAAATATTCAACTCTTTGGAGCTCAGTAAAAAAAAATCATTTAACAACGAATATGAGAGTTCAACATCAAAACGATCCAACAGCTGCTGCATTTTCAAGACAATTATTCGAACTCGGTAACGGCACTGCTCCTACAAATCCAGAAACGGGAAAAATCACCTTCCCATCTAATTTCTGCAACATTGTACATTCAAAAGAAGAATTAGTAGACAAGGTATTCCAAAGCATCGAAACAAATTATCAAAATCACTCATGGTTAAGCGGAAGAGCCATTCTAGCGGCTAAAAATGTCGACGTACTCGATATGAACAACATCATTCTAAACAGAATCGCAGGTGAAACAGTGACACACAAATCCATTGACTCCGTGAGGGACCAAAGTGAAGTAGTGAATTTTCCAATGGAATTTCTTAATTCACTCGATTTCACGGATTACCACCACACATTCTAAATTTGAAAATTGGAGTGCCAATTATATTACTCCGAAACATCAATCAGCCAAAGTTATGCAATGGTACACGATTAGTAGTTAAAAAATTGATGAATAATCTAATTGAAGCACTAATTCTCATTGGACGTCATAAAGTGAAAACGTACTACTTCCACGAATACCACTCATCATTCTGACAGATATGCCGTTCGAGTTTAAACGACTTCAATTTCCAATACGCCTTGCGTTCGCTATGACTATCAATAAAGCGTAAGGACAAACTTTGCAAGTGTGCGGTTTGAATTTAGTAAACGAATGCTGTAAAGGAATATGTCGCATGGTCCAGAAAACGGGCAAACAAAAAATTTAGTCCATTCACCTTTACAATAAAAAAAGACTTCCAGTTAAACAATTGAATGATGTGTTTTGTTGCTGAATCTATGTTAACTATAATACTTCTATTTACTTGCCTAAAAATCAGACTGAGCCGCAGCGAACCGTGGCCGGGTTAGCTAGTATCTTGTAAATCCAAAAATTATTTTGAAATCATAGGATGAAATCATTAAAAACATGTTGCCGTTAAATTTTTGTTCTTAGTTTCCTCCTGGTTCTTTAGCTTCCTGAAGAACCAGTACAGTGATTTTTCATTAAATTAACAATAATAGATTTATTTTATTAGCTTTACTAAAGAAGTTTTAAACAATTTTTCATAAGAACTTTGATCTAAAATTCCTCTTCAAAACTAATTAACGATGAATTACAAATATTTAAACTTTTTCTGGATATGTTTATAAGATGCGCTGAATTGTATACTTAGCAAAATCGTAAAATCTAAGAATGAGAAATTTGGTGATGCAAAGTTTTTCTATTGCTTTCAATAAACACTTATATCAACAATTGATTTTTGTCAATATCTAATGATTTTTTATAAAATACTTGGATGGTGTTTGTAGGCGTGGCTATAGACGAAAACATTTTTTATTAATTCAGCTGGTCCCAGACATCCATTCAAAAAAAAAAATAAAAAAAGTCGTAAATGATTTAAGTTGAACCTGTTTAAAAAAAAAGACAAAATGAAGGACTCCTATTATGCTACTGAAAAATACTACTGAAACAAAATGCGGATCACTAAACACCGACGACCGACTAACGATTAATAAAGAAAAATAGAGAAGTGAGACAATGATTGATGGCTCATATTTTTATGTACAGTGGAACTTGGCTCTCAAGATAAATACACTTAATATAAGTTGACGAGTAGTTAAATGGCTACTAATGGGCGCACGATTAATTTTTTTTTTTTTATTGTTTCCGTTTTTCTCTTTTTATCAATATTTTTGCTTATTACATAATACAAAATTTTGTCATACCGCACTCCATCGCATCTGATAAGGTTTTTCTTTTCATTCAACTACACATATCAACAATTTATTGGTTTTTGTCAAAATCTAATGATTTTTATGTAATTCTTGGATGGTGTTCGCAGAAGTAGTGGCTGCTACAGAGCAAATTCAGCTTATTATCTATGAAGCTATTGTGTCTCCTTGGAAGTATCTACGTTTGACAAAGTAGGGAATTAGTGTGTAAAATGTAAAGGGTTCATATATGTGATGATGAGCTTAAAATTGTCTGTTTGTATGTATGGGGTATTTACAATGTCTGAAAAGTGACGCCATAAGCGTAAGACATCAATACATCATAATATAATATAATGTGAGCTACAGTTTAGGCTGTTGGTTGCTAAGCCCAAATAATTGCACATATCAACTCCTCTATAGGTTCTACAAAAAATTTGTGAATATTGGAGTGTCCATGTAAGTGTTGTTAGTGTTAGGATGTCCACAGGGATGTCAAGAAGAAGTAGTTAACCCAATTCCTTGTAGGTTCTAGATTGTTGTAGGGAATTATCGCACTGCGACCTGAAAGATCTATTGTGTCCCCCGAAGCCTTCTCAGTGCACTGCCGGCCTCCATGCAGTGTTCTGTAGCTATAGACATCACCGTACAGTGAGTTGTAAAGGTTCCTAGGGAGAGAAAATCTAAGGGCAGCATGCTGGATTCGAACCTGGGACCTCCGCGTTGCTAGTCCAGCGCGCTACCACTGAGCTAATCCCTTCCTTCTCCCTTGGCTTACGCCTATTAACTAGGAACGGAGACCCTAGTTTACATTGCCCTAGAGAACACTGCTTGGATGGAGGCCGGCAGTGCACTGAGAAGGCCCCGGGGGCACAATGGATCTTTCAGGTCGCAGTGGGATAATCCCCTACAACAATCTAGAATCTAGAAGAAATTGGATTAACCACTTGTTCTTGGCATCCCTGTGGACTTCCTAGCAATAACAACGTTTACATGGACACTCGAATATTCACAAATTTTATGTAGAACCTGTAGAGGAGTAAAATGTGTGCAATTATTTGGGCTTAGCAACCAACAGCCTGTAGCTCATATTATATTACATAGTATATACTGTGTTTGTCCTTGTCTGTAAGGTGTAGAGTGTATATAGTTTAAGTGTCTTGTGTACGGTTCTGACGAAGTGCATGCAGAACTGAGCTATGGTAACCCATGGGGTTGCTACTCCTCAAGTAACTGCATACAACAGATGCCCCGTGCGGGCAAATATCCCCAATAGAAGTAGGGCTATTTAACAAACATATTTAAATATAATGAACTCAACTGTATGGCTAAACCTTAAAAAAACTTAAAAGACGCGAATTAATAGGAAGTAATGTTTGCACCAAGATTTAATGTAATATCGTAATGTAGGTGATTAAAAATGGAATAGTATATTTTTATTGCTGCTTACACATATCTTTTGGCAAGGGTGGGGAATATAAAGAATTCTACGATTTAACAGTTAGCAAATTAAACTTAACTTCTAAATAAATAAAAAAATCTTGCTTTGCAAAAACCACAACTTGGTGCAAAGCCATAAAACAAATTATAGATTTGTCTGTTCCTTAAATAAAAGCGCTCTATTAACAAATATATAAATACAACTAATATGCTGCAAATTTTTAAATTATAGAACAAACATTTCATCGCTTCCTCCTCCTTTACATAGGAAGATGGCAGAAATCTGGAAAGATATTTCATTCTTAAATCTAGGTGATTAAAAATAAAAATGTGAAGACAAAAAATCAGTATAAACTTAAATAAATAAAAATATATGTAATAATAAAAATAAAATAAAATAATAAGAAGAAGGTGATGAAGAAATAAATAATATAGTTAGATCCATCCATCTCGTTTTCTACATATGATATGAGAAGCGAAAACTCCGTGAGAGAAAAGAATAAGTAGTGAAGGATTAGGTAAATATTGAAGTGGGAAGCTTCCGTAGTACCGTGTCATGGCCCTAGCAACAGTGATGTTGAGACAGTAATGCTGCTAGAGAACAAGAGGTTCTGATCCTTGCCCCAAAGGAATTGCCATTCCTCTGCTTTATCTCATTCTTTTTATAACACCTTCAGTTCTGGTATTACTTTTTTCCTTTCTAATTTCATCTATCTTCATTTATTCAATTAGAAAATATTTGTTCTAGATACAATTATTATGCTTATATTTTATTTTAAAAAAAATCTATGGTGGAACACTGACATAACTTTCTCGTACCGCACTTATTATAAGTACGTAAAATTGACAAATTTCCTCTTAAACTTGGGAATTTTTATTCATGTTGTATAAACAGAATGTGTAATGACAAATTCCACAAACATCCTAAAATGAATTTCCCCAGAAGTTCAGTTTATTCCCAACTTTAAAACAAAAGCATTGTACCAGTTTTCGAGAAAATTACCGAAAAAACCTTATTCTTGATCCCAATAAACCCAAAAGATTTTTTTTGTAATGTCGCACTGGTTAACCGATTTTTTTCACATTTGGAATATTTTCATTGCTTTTCATTTTTATAAGTAATCAATAATTTTTACTTTCTCTTATTCCTAGTAAGAGGAAGTATTGTAATCGTGTCAAATTTTCGATATCGAGTTTTCACCGGAAATTTCCTTTTTGAGGTCCCTGAGTCCAAAAAGTGTTCTTTAGCAAATGTGTGTTGTGTGTGTGTGGTGTATGTGTGTATGTATGTGTATGTGTGTGTGGGTGTATGGTGTATGTGTATGTATGTATTATGTATGTATGTATGTATTGTATGTATGTATGTATTGTATGTATGTATGTATGTATGTATGTATGTATTGTATGTATGTATGTATGTATTTATGTATGTATTGTATGTATGTATGTATTGTATGTATGTATGTATTGTATGTATGTATGTATTGTATGTATGTATGTATGTATGTATGTATTGTATGTATGTATGTATGTATGTATGTATGTATTGTATGTATGTATGTTGTATGTATGTATGTATTGTATGTATGTATGTATTGTATGTATGTATGTATTGTATGTATGTATGTATTGTATGTATGTATGTATTGTATGTATGTATGTATTGTATGTATGTAGGTATGTATGTATTGTATGTATGTATGTATGTATGTATTGTATGTATGTATGTATTGTATGTATGTATGTATTGTATGTATGTATGTATTTATGTATGTATGTATGTATGTATGTATGTATGTATGTATGTATGTATGTATGTATTGTATGTATGTATGTATTGTATGTATGTATTTATTGTATGTATGTATGTATTGTATGTATGTATGTATTGTATGTATGTATGTATTGTATGTATGTATGTATGTATGTATGTATGTATGTATGTATGTATGTATGTATGTATGTATGTATGTATGTATCTGATCAGCATAACTCAAAAACGAAAAACCGTAGAAAGTTAAAACTTGATATTCCGTTTAGATATCACTATGGGATCGGCAGAACTTTATTTGACAGTACGAAATTAAGCAAATGTGAAAAGCGGGGATTGCAAGGATAGTTCCAATTGTCCTTTCATAAACAGGCGTGATTCCTACTTCTGAAGAAATATTCAGTCGCCATCTATTGACGAAAATTTATATGTTAATCTGCAGAAGTCAGCTATATTAGATACATGACACATAGTGCGACTTTTTTTAGGTTTCTAATCTAAAATAGTTAATTTATAGCTGTTTGGAAAAATCCCCAGGATCTCACTGAGAATATATAATAATAATAATAATAATAATAATGATAATGAAAAACTGACAAATAGGTTCAAAATGTACTTTCTTTACTTTTTCTGACTGCTTGTAAATGTAATATATTAAACAAATTCTTTATTTTTTATAAAACAAAATATATTTAAAATCAATATCAAAAAAGTGAGAAATAACTGATGCGGCCCGCAGACGAGACATGCATTTTATTCTGAACCCTTACTTAAAAAAGGTTGCCTACCTCTGTTCTAGACATTAATTTGTTTACGTAAATAGAATTTGTGTTTTAATTTAGTATAAGGTAACTGATAGTTGGATCATATGGTATTATACATATATGTACCATAGAATCTGTAAAGAAATTGTCAGACTAAAGATAATGGAAAAAATAAGAACTTGGAAGGAATTAGAATAGATGTAACTAGAAATGTCATTAGGCAAGTTCAAAAGAGTAGGTTATAGGTGAACCGTGTAGATAATAAGAGCTCGTAGTTAATGGTCAGTAGTGTATATATCTGGCTGGGGGGTCTGTACAAGATTCCCACTGTGAGAGTGGCGGCGGGCGACCACCGAGTGGGTGGTCCTCTCTACCCGCCACACATCACAACACGTTCTCCTCCACGTTCTTCTCTTCTTTTCTACAACAAACACATTCACTCACACAGTTTTTATACTATGTACACTATACTCGAGGGATGATACAATTAAAATACAAGATGCCCTTGACTTGGTTTAACAATAAAACTTTTCACTAAGCCAGACCAAGAACAATGGCTCAGCATATAATGGATATCAAAACAACAAGAACTTCCTTTCTTTCTAATATTCCATTTTTCACTAACTTATAACCTTTCTTTTTTCTTTTTATTTTTTGTTATTTTTATTCAATTTCTTTATGATTTCAGTTTTCATTATTAACTTTTCTATTTTCATCACATGCGGTATAGATCAAAGAACACAATTTTCTTAAAATAATAACAACGGTAAAATATCTGGTATTTTATCCGTCGTAGCATGCATATTCATTTTGTTCCTGACCGGTTTCGAATTTTCATCCATCGTCAGAGCAAATTCACCAAGCTCGTGTAGAGTGTTCACTTCAACGTAATGTTTCTGTTACATTCACACTTGTTGGTTGTATATATGTGTGGAGGTTATCCCTCCATACATTAATAATTGATATAAATAAAGAAAATTCATATAAATAAAGACAACAAATTATAAATAGTACAATAAAATAACTATGAGTAAGTGAAAGTAATATATACAACCTCCATATATACAAATAACAAACCAACAAGTGTGAGTGTAACAGAAACATTACATTGAAGTGAACTCTCTACACGAACTTGGTGAATTTGCTCTGACGATAAATGTAAATCCGAAATCGGTCAGGAACAAAATAAATACGCATGCTACGACGGATAAAATACCAGATGTTTATCCATTATTGCGGGCTCATCCACATATTCAACAATGATAAAGTATTTACATTACGAAATTGCTTCCAATAATTGTCCATATTTTTTTTTTTTCCTGCACCATGACTTCGGCTATTCAGCCATTCTGCGTCGCGCAGCCCAAAATAAAAGAACCTAGGGTGATCCAGCGATTGATGTTGTTCGTTTAGTTGGATATCCAAGGGGCATCTGAGAACAATATCGGACGCGAACAACTTAACCCTCCCCCCCACATTCCACATTCTAATTTTGTGCATACACAGTTGAGTTTGTAATCATTTTATTAAAATATGAATTGAAAATACTACGAGTAATATCAACTTTGTCATCCAAATGACAAAGTCCGTTCTTACTCATTACAAATTTCAACTGTTCTTGCATATTTCCGCCTTTACAGCAATCGGCTCCCGTTCGATTATCGTTCAGGATTGAACATTGTATTCCCAGCATGTTGAGCAAAATTTGAGACTATGCATAAAGTATAATGTAAAAGTAAACCCACCTAGATTCATAGAAAATTGATAAATAAAGACATAGGATTCAAAAAAACATGTGTAAGAGAAAGTAATATATAAAACGTTATCTTTAAAAAATAGATTTGCAGTTACTCTCAGCAATAGTTTGCAATAAACCACTATAAAACTTTTAAATTATTATTAAGACCTTTAAGCAATTAAATAGAACATAAAAACGGTTACACTCAAATAATGTATTCCACAGATATAAAAACACAAACTAAAGTAAAATACAAAAAATTTAAAAATAATAACCATCTTTATTACTTTCTAAAGTTTACATTTCGTAAAGAAAGAGTTGGAAGTTACAAATTATGAATCAAACAGCACTAAAGAAAAAAATTATTGGATTCAATATAAATAAAAGTGTATTCACATATATAATAAATTAAATAAAAATCTTTCCAAAAAAACTGAGGAGAAAGCTTGTAACCATTTTAGCTAATAAAAATAGCAAAAAAAAATAGCATTGGCAAAAAATGCACAAGAAGAATACAAGAGAAAGAACTGTAGGTTAAACAAAAGTTCTACATATTTATATGCTGAAAGACAAGATAAATTGTTAAATATAGAAATTATTAAAATTCTTAACTAGAGAATGGAAATAAGAAGAAGAGTAAAAGATATAAATAAAGATCAGTGCAAAAGATCACTGCTGAAGGAAAAACACTTCAGTTTTAAAGTTTTAATAAGTATTTTTTTTCTTTTTGTTTCTGAGGGTCCTGTACCGCGATCATTGATGATCTATTCTACCCCCCTGGTGCCGTAGATGAGCTAGCTCATCTACAGTACCCTCTCCAGGTTGAGTTCTCTAAGGAATCCCAAGATCCTGGAGGGTTCTAGGGTGGATATTTTCTTCCACCCCTAACTGGTAACGACCCAGACTACTAAATAATAAATTTGGAAATAGATAAATAATTAATTTGTTGCAGGCTACATGGGACAGAGTAGAATTTCTAGTTTTCCATAAATATCGAAATGGGTGGCATTATAAAAGGAAAGGAAGTAGCCATTTTTCCCTAAAAGAAGGATATAAAGAACAATACATTAGTAATTGAAAAAAGTCTTCTGGTTTGTTCACAGTGCCGGATTTAAATGGCTCCATGGGTCAATATAGAAAGCATTCTCCATTTACTATAATTCTTATAAATCTTTTCCCAACCAATCTGACTAGAGCCAACAATCTTAACCCTGAGAAACCGCAGTTTAACTGAAAATATTTATTCTCCTTAAAATTCGTGGTACATATTGAACCTAATTAGTAAACCGAGAGTTCGGAAATCAGATAATTTTAGTAAGCAATGACCAATTACCCTTTGTTGAGGCTTTTATCACCGAGGAATCCTTCTAATTTAATAAATGTTGAAAACCAATAAGGGATAAAATATGGTCTAAATGTTACACCCAATTGAATGTGCAAATCGGATTTTAATAAACATAATAATCTGTGTAGAAACAATTTGGTATTCTGTGTTCAAGCATTGGGCAATGAAGTGAACCATTCTTTAAAAAATCTCAGCATAACCATGTTCTCTCCAATCTACAGAGAATGTTAGGAGTGGTTACGAGGAGGAGGAGAAGAAGTTGTTTAAAATAACACAGTTAACCACGCTCAATTAAGTCACTATACTGAGCGCCCAAAATTTCAGCTAAATATTATAATAAAACACTCTGACATAATGAACAAAAAAAAAAGATATTAGTATCCGGATTTAACATTTTTACTCAAAATAGTGGGTGTGTGTGTGTGTAGGAGAAGACTTAATGGTCTCGCTCAGAGGAGCAGAGATGGAGCACTTCTGGGAGCTGGACGAGCGAGTAGGGAAGGCAATGAGAGGGAAGGGCGAGTTGGTGAAGGAGGGATTCTCATTACCATTTTGTGGTCCCGAGCATAGTAGCTGTCACCAAGAATTTTGTAACTGGGAGTTATGGAATTTCGGATGGAGGCATATGGAACTTGAGAAGCAATGGAAGTACACGGAAAGCTATTTCCAAGCTAAGAGAATTATAAAAGATATAAGACAGTGGGACTTGAATCAAGAACAATAGCTTTATTACTATTAACGACTAAATTGTTAGAAACACCATAACTTTCCAATATACGGAGTTTCTTTGGGCTTCAAGCCAGAGAATAAGTATATTATCTGCATAGAACAGAAGAGGTAGATCCTTATTATTAGAAATACTTAAACCTCTGGCCCCGTGGATTTAAAATAACCTACTATGCCAGTGATAAAAAGACCAAAATGAGAAGCTTAAAATACAAAAAATAATTTTTTTTTATTTGGTAATATATCCATCTCAGCATGCATATTCCTTTAGTTCTTGATCGGCTAGGGATTTTAATCCATCGTCAGAGTTAATTCACCAAGTTCGTGTAGAGAGTTCACTTCAACGTAATGTTTCTGTTACACTCACACTTGTTAACCTTATAACCTTCCGCCCATATATACAACCCACAAACCAACAAATATAAGTGTAACAGAAACATTGCGTTGAAGTGAACTGTCTACACGAACTTGGTGAATTTGCTCTGGCGATGGATGAACATCCAAAACCAGTCAGAAACAAAAGGAATAAGCATGCTACTGCGGATAAAATACCAGATGTTATCCAGCATTGCGGATCTATCCACATATTCGAAAATGTTTTGCCTATAATTCTTCATGTCGGATAATTCTCTTAAATTTACATACTACCTACATACACACACACACACAAAATATATATACGAGTATATATATACATATATATATATATAATTTTTTTTTTGTTATTCAGAGCAGCTTATATTATTAAGAATAATAATAATTAATGGGTTCATCTCATTCCCAAACTTGAACGCTAATAAATATTATCGCAGGTGACTTTAAATTATTTAGTAAATTAGAAACTTCTAAAAGACCAATGAGAAAACTTGGAGTCACAGTCAGAAGAAACTTCTGCTTCTTACTTTGGTGATTTCGTTTACTATTTCAATAAACGTACAAAATTATTCAAAATTTTTGTAATATGTTTATTTTTAGATGTGAAACACTTTTTTTTTGTGATTACAATCAACAGCTTGTTCTAATCGTAATGAATTCTACAATATTTACATTAAA
Organism: Triatoma infestans; assembly: GCA_011037195.1. Taxonomy (NCBI): domain Eukaryota; kingdom Metazoa; phylum Arthropoda; class Insecta; order Hemiptera; family Reduviidae; genus Triatoma; species Triatoma infestans. The sequence goes on along the minus strand of JAAEAF010000281.1, from coordinate 199,769 downwards.
AAATTACAACTTATTCTGGAAAAATTACTGGAACAGATTGCTCTAATTTAATAAATTTTACAAAAAAAAATGGCGTGGAAAATGTAGGTATGAATTTAATCGTGTCAAATTTTCGATATCGAGTTTTCACTGGAAATATCCGTTTTGATGTCCCCTGAGTCCAAATAAGTGGTTTTTAGCAAATGGTCTCTCTGTGTGTGTGTGTGTGTGTGTGTGTGTGTGTGTGTGTGTGTGTGTATGTATGTATGTATGTATCTGATCAGCATAACTCAAATACGAAAAACCGTAGAAAGTTAAAACTTGATATTCCGTTTAGGTATCACTATGGGATCGACAGTACTTTATCTGCCAAAATTCCTCAACCGGAAGTACCACTTTACTAGTTGGTATTTTTACTTTATTGCGATTTTCTTGAAAATGATTCTTACGATTTCCTTCAAATCTGGTATATCAACTGCGGCATACAAAGAGCTACAACTTTTATTCGAAACATTTCTCTGGGAAAATTCATTTAAGGGCCCTTTTAGGGTAGGGGTGGGGTTATGTTTTTCTTTAAAGTGCTTTAATAATAGTTGATTATACAATTATTCTATCATCCAAACAAAATTAATTAGAAATAAATAGATGGCCAAAATTCCGAGTTTCAAGAAAATTAGAAAAGCGGAAGTGCGCTTTTACTGAACAGTTTTTTTCCGTTTTCCACGAATTTCATTAAATTTGGTACACAGATTATAAAATTTGTCAATGATAATTTTGAGGTTTGGAGTAAGAGAAAGTTGTATGAGTGTTTCACACCAGATTTTTTTTTTTTTTTTAACAATTTAAAATATATTTTTTTTATTATTGCCAATTTTAATTTCTATTCCCTTTCTTTTGCATTTGTTTAAGATAACATAGAATAGAATAGAATAGAATGGGGGGGGGAGCCTCATTCCACTGCGACCTACAAATTGAGGTCTATTGTGGATCCCCTTAAGTTACAGAACAGCCTCCAGCTTTGCCCTCCTAATCAATCCTAGCAAAGCTGAGAGCGGCTCCGTCATGAAGCTTTCAGCTTCGGGATTGCCCGTCCCCAATTGAAGAAACCTAATCCTCGCCAGGCAGGCGCACTCACAAAGGAAGTGCGCCGGGGTCTCCTCCTCTACCTTGCAGAATCGGCATACCGCACTATCCGCAAGTTGTAGGTGGTGCATGTGTCTATTCAGCCTACAATGCCCTGTTAGTAGACCCACGATTAACCTTATATCCCTTCGGGTCTGGTTCAGTAGGTCTTTGGTAAATTTAGGCAAATGTCTTTTAATGAAGAGCTTTGCCTGCCTCTGTCCTGGTGTTCCCTCCCACCAACGCAGACGCTGATCTTCTATCCACCCCTTGATAGAAGTTTGGATGAGGCTCCTGGACAAGCCGCAGAAGGGTTCGGGGCCTATAAAGGTATCCTGCGAGCCCTCCCTCGCTAGGGCATCCCCCCTCTCATTGCCCAGGAACCCCGCATGTCCCGGCACCCAGGCGAGTGTCAGTTTATTCCGAGTACCCACCTCGGTGAGGGCAAGTAGGCAATCCCACACCAGTCTTGAGACTATTTGGTGTGAGGAAAGTGCCTTCAGGGCTGCATGACTGTCGGAGTATATGGCCACTCTTCTACCCACTATCCTTTGCCTTATGATCTCCCTAGCGCAGAGTTGTAACGCCACGACTTCAGCCTGAAAGACCGTGGCGTACTTCCCTAGGCTGGCCTTAATTTTAACTTTAGGCCTGCCCCCGTAGACCCCAGCTCCGACCCCAGTCGGAGTTTTGGATCCATCTGTATACCAGATCGAGTTACCGAACAGGGGTGGATCGCAGCCCCATTCGCCTCTGCTCGGCATGATTATATGGAAGTTCCTTTCGAAGAAATACTTAGGAACCATCCTATCCGTTTGCATCCCCAGAAGATAGTCCGCCTTGATTTCCTCAATCAACCTCTGATTATTGCGATCATGCCTAGAGGTGATGGGAGGCGGCCCCTGCAGGAGCCTATGTATTCCCATTCTGGCTTCGCCTAGAACGAGAATGTGTAATGGTGGCAGATTGAGGAGGACTTCCAACGCCGCAGTCGGGGTGGTCTTCATGGCCCCCGTGGAACCAAGGCATGCTCGCCTTTGGATCCCACCGAGCCTTTCCACTGCCCCCTTCTGCAACGTTTTGGTCCACCAAACTACCGACCCATATGTAACCATGGGTCTGATGATCCTGGTGTAGATCCATAGTGACAAACTTGGGCGCAAGCCCCAGTTTCTCCCACAAAGCCGTCTGCATCTATTAAATGACGCATCGGCTCTGTGAGAAATTTTGTCAATGTGTTGGTTCCAAGTGAGTCTTCGGTCGAAAGTAACGCCAAGGTACTTTGCCTCCGTCGCAAATGGAATCGGAGTGTGCCCAAGTAATGGAGGCCTAAGGCCTTCCAACTTGTGGCGCAACGTGAAAGGAACTATTATGGCTTTGTGGGGGTTTATGGACAAGTCCTCCTCCCTACACCAATTCCTAACCAGGTTTAGAGCTGCTTGAACTCGCTCTGCAATCGTAGTAGGGTATTTGCCTCTTACCACGATTGCCAAATCATCTGCGTAACCCAGGCAGTCAAAGCCATCCGCAGATAGTTGGTGGAGGAGGTCATCAACGACCAAAGTCCACATCAGAGGGGACAAAACCCCTCCCTGTGGACACCCCCTCCCTACTTTTACCCTAAGGGTGGTCTGACCTATTGACGAGATGTTAATTCGACTACTTAGGCCAGACTCCATCCAGCCGCATAGCACTGCTGGTACTCCTCTTTTATGGAGTGAGTTGATGACCGAGGTGCGAAGATAACTTAGTGCTTTCAAAATACTCTGAGATATTTTAAATTTATTTGCTTGCATAAATATAACAAATGGTCCATTTATTAATTATGTATTTCTTGTTATATTATTGTGAAGCCGATAATTATTTCTTTGTTATGTCTACGTTCCTCTAAATCTTCCTATAACTTTTTCTTTTTGTTGAATGACTTTAATTGCCAAATTATAAAGTTTATGATTATTAAATGAACAGAACAATCTTTTGATAGTGAATAGGACTTCTTATTTTTACAAAACTATATATAATTATTATTATTGTTCTAAAATAAAGACTATTAATAGAATTACCTAAATGTTTGTGCAATTGTTATTTTCAAGTTTTAGTTAAACTATAGAAATCACTATACTTTTTTTTCCTAAAGGAAGCGCATTAAATTTATACAAGACTAACCTGCATGCTACATAAAACTAACAGTAACCAAACTAAACGCTTGGACTGTTATAACCACTAATTAACAGGCAGACGCCATTAAAACCACAATATTCCAAACGACTGAACACATCAATACTCTCGCCTAGAATTGATGGCAGCAAAATGATTAAACCCTAGGGTATTGCAAATTTGGTATACCAGCATTTTGTACTTCTACAACTGTAAAACGAAAATTGCGATTATTAGGGAAATTTATTAACAACAGAAATAATAGTATACTATAAAAACTAATGTGGACAGATAATGCATACTATTTTCAAATTGATCTGAAAATTAAAAGAAAGATGTTGACATTTCATAATATTATTTCTTCTTTATAAATTTTTATTTGTAAAAAAAAAAAAAGAAGTCAAGGATATAGCCTTAACAAAGATGTCTTTTCTATTTCTTTTTTTAATCATTCAAAAAGTAATTCGACCGAGTGTGTGCGCCAAGATAGCTTGTAGCCATTTTACCAAGAATATAATGTGTACTATTTTAACGATTTTGATGATATTAATGTTACTCATGAAATTTGAAGTGAAACACTCACATGACTTTCTCTCTGCACTGCGATTCATACTGACAGATTTTCTACAAATGGGGAATTTTTACTAAATAATTCTCAACGAAGGGGAACGCAAGACATTGTCCGTATTTGACAACTGTTGTATAAATGCCTAAGCTGTCAAAGGCTGGATGGAAGACTAGCGTCTGCAGTAGTGGGAGGGAACACCAGCATTTATTTACCAGAGTGGGAATGATACGAGGCATGTCCAGTAAGTAAGTGTACTGAGGCTCTCAAGGCCGGAGGAATTTTGTTTTCGGCATGTTGGCTACACTATCGTGTAGCCTGATTCCTCCCCTCCGCAACGAGAGCGGTTCGAGGTCAGTACGTTGAGAACTGTCGACGCAACAATACGTTTCGTGAAAAATGTCAATCCAATCTCCCGCCAGGTGTGATATAGCAAGAGTTTTTGAGACGCTACAAACTCCATGGAGATGAATTTCTCCGCTCCATCATTACTGGAGATGAAACTTGGGTTGCACACTACACAGCTGAAACCAAAAGGCAGTCTCAACAGTGGCGTCACAAATGTTCAAAACCACAATTTCAGCAAGAAAATCATAGCATCCGTGTTTTGGGACTGTCAAGGCATAATTTTTATTAAATATATGCCTCAAGGGGAGACCATCAACTCTGCAAGATACTGTGAGACCCTAAAAAAATTGCGGAGGGCGATTCAGAACAAAAGGAGAGGCATGCTGACAAAGGGAGTCTGCCTGCTGCACGACAATGCCAGACCACACACGGCCAACGCCACGAAGGAACTGCTTGCCTCGTTTAAATGGGATGTTCTGAACCATTCCGCGCATTCCCCTGACCTAGCACCTTCAGATTACTATCTCTTTACCTCCCTGAAGCTGCACATGGGTGGAAAAAGGTTTTCAACCGACGATGAGGTGAAGGGGAGGTGGAGAAGTGGACGAAGGGGTTGGCGGGAAACTACTTCGAGGAAGGCATCAAAAAATTAATACCCCGTTTCACCACCTGCATTGAGAGGAACGGTGACTATGTCGAAAAATAGCTTACATATGTACTAATGTAACCAGGTAATTTTTTTGTTCAAATAAAAATTTTTGTAACCTACAAAAATTCAGTACACTTACTTACTGGACATGCCTCGTATAAGGTTAATAGTGAGTCTACTAATGGGAAATTGTAGGCTGAACTGGCGCATGCACCAGCTACGACTTACAGAAGACTCGATGTGCCGATTCTGAAAAACTGAGAAAGAAACCCTAGTACACATTCTTTGTAGTGCACCGGCCGGCCTGATGAGGATAAGATTTCTTTAATTAGGTATAATGTTGTAAATTGGATGTTGAAGTTCGATCATACAAAAGAACTCTTTCTAAATTTCTACCGACGTTTCGGCAAATTTATTGCCTTCTTCAGGGTCTGTACAAAGGTTTTAATACAAATCAATAAAAACTAGAAACAACATAAAATATGAACTTAAAATAATTTTTTTTTAAAATAAACTATATAAATAAACTAAATAAAAAGTATGATATATATAGCACACTTAAATTTATTATAAACTATTGTAGAACAGATCAGTATTAAACTAAATCACAACTATAAAAACTTGACAATATGTGGCATATATAAGAACTTGATGAGAACTATTCGAAATTTGCCGAAACGTGGGTAGAAATTTAAAAAGAGTTCTTTTGTATGACCGAACCTCAATGGAAATAACATAGGAAATGTACTTACAAAAATTTTCAGTTAGAATTACAGTAGTAATTACTCTAGTTTAACCTGTGGCATACCATCATCAAGTGTTATGGACATTGGATGGGTCAAGGTTAGGAGAGCAGATGGGAAAACCGTGTCTTAGTCTGCACGTTGTTTTGGAAATTCCAGGAGATTGTTATAACTGAGGGATAGGTTTTTGGTGTCTGTTCTAAAATTGATAGATAATTTATCTTTTTTAATATGAATCATTTCCAATATATTTCTTTTTTTATTATTATTGTTGATTGGGTAGAATGTTATAACCACTAGGATACACAATAGACCTCCTAGTGTTAAGTCGAGGTGGAATGACGCTGATGCCCATCTCTTGTTTAATCTAATCTAATCTCTAGAGTCTGCTTAAAAATAATATTCCTATTTATCAGATGGTAATTTTTTTTTTTTTTTACTTCCTCTTATTCCTAGCAAGAGGAAGTAAACGTGATAGTGTCAATTTTCGAAATTGAGTTTACACCGGGAGTATGGAAATATATGTTTTGAGGTCTTCTGGAGGGGGGGGGGGATGTTTTTAGTCAATTGTCTGTATAATATGTCTCAGTGAACGATACATCTCAAAAACGAAAAATTGCAAGAATTATACGTAAGCAAAATCCATCTACCTAAGCGTGACTTAACTGAAAGTTTTTTTTTTCAGTATTTTTGCAACATTAGAAAGAAGGAGAAGTAAAAAAAATCGTTATCGCCAAACGATCAATCTTAAAAATTCTTAGCACAAAAACCATGAAAAATCAGAGTAATGTAAATAGTACTTTCAACCATGAATTTACGTCTCTTTGATATCTAATAAATTAAACAAATGAAAGATAATAAAAAAATATTTTTTGGAGCGCTTAAAATAAGATCCGGTAAAAAAAAAAAATATCGCACAGTTAGAGGAATAATTTGCCGGGTAAAAGGGAAATCGGGTAAAAAAAATCGAAGATCCATGTAAATAGAGGGATGTTATAATATATATTTATATATATATATATAATATATATATATATACACACCACTTACAACATATTATAAAGCAGCCAGTGGTGCCATCTAGGAGAGAAGGCAAGAACCTCAAGTTCTCTTAGTGGCCGCAGGAAACGCTGGCGACGCGCTCTAGTTCTTTGTAGAAGAATTGAGAAGATTCTACAAGATTCTCCACCGGTATAAATAGTGGGACCGCAGAGAGTTGAGAGAGTTTTCCAGTTACAAACGAAGTGAACTTTTATGGTTTAAACTGTGAAGTAATTATTACTAAGTGTTATTTTTTTTTGTAATTTATTGTGTATAACAAATAAATTGGTATTTTCTTTATTGAAGTTTAGAGTATTTTATCTATACGAACCCACTTAAAACTAGTTGCAGTAGCTAGTTTAGAGGGAAAAACGTTACAATATAGACCATCTTTTAAAAAGCAGCATTTTTTTTGGTAATCTGAAGATTTCCTCAAAATCTTCCATACTCAATTTCAGAAATTGGTCATGATTGCAATACTACGTCTCAGAGAAGTAATATGTGTTTTATTTTTTTATAAACAAATAAAACCATTGCCATTGTTGCGACTATCGCAAACTCTCTAGATTAATGAAGATATTCAAGTGCATCTAATATAAAAAATAATGGGTATCTACGGAGATCTGATGATAAGTGATTAGAAATAAAATAAATAAATAATATTTGCGCCAAAAAAAAGAAAGAATAATTATTAAATGAAAGAAATGGTTTATCTAAATTAATCTGTTATTGTTGAAACATGAATCCTACCCTGTGAATCAAGGATAACATTATTATTTACGACTGTATACTTAATTCTGTTTATAAAAGATATTATTTAAGGAATAAACAGAGTTACTGGAAGACAGATGAAAAATAATTGAATTTTCAACTGGGAAACTTTTAATTTGCTACATAGAATTATTTCTTCACAAATCAAGTTCCAAAATTGAATTTAGAGAGTTTAGTTTTTCGTTTTAACTTCTTACTCTTTTACTCGTGAGTGATGAAGTGTTATGTGCGAGTTAAATTTTAGAATTTGTGATTTTATAGGAAAAAGGAAATGTATATTTGGAGAGGATTCTTAAACAAGAAAAAAGTTTTTATTAGGGGCCCTCTTTATGTGTGTGTGAGAGAGAGAGGGAGTGACAGAGTGATGAGGGAATGTATGAGCATAACTTAAAAACCAAAAATTGCAAAAACCTGAAACTTATTATTCCGAAACCACAAAAAGTTTCGGTCAAAATCCAAAGTGAAACTTTACTGAACTTTTTTTCCAGTTGTTCACAATTTTCATTTTATTTAACAAACAAAAAATCATAAATTTGCCATTTTATATTTATTACTCATGTTTTAACAGGAATAATAGAATGTCGTGTGAATGCATCACAGTTTTATTAGAAACTGTGGCCTTTGTATGAATGTGTTGACATATGTATGTATGAATACATGTGAACAGTATAGCTCAAAAATGAAGATATATACAAAATTTTTACTTTATTTTTAGATACTGCCACGATTCCAAATAAGAAGCTTATTGGTCTAAATCCCTTAACCGGAAAAATTTTCCATTTCTTATTTTCTCGAGAAAAAAAACTCGTAACGATTTTCTTTAAACTTCGTATGCGTCTACTTACCTGTACCTCGTACATCTTCAACAATTTTTTAGGAAAATTGATTTTAAAAGTTGTGAGGAAGATTTGATGCTGTGATTATTCCTCAAGTCACCTGAGTGAAGCCATCTATTTCTGTTTAAAAAAAAAAATCGAGCAAAGCTGAGATTGTTTAATTTTTTTCCAGTTTCCCAGTTTTCTCGAAAGCGACACATGCATCGAAGATTTGTTGTAGCTTGATTTATCATTCATCCCACTTTACTTTCATCATCCTATTACTTTTATTTGAAACCTTTTTCCGAATAATAGTTTTTAGAAAGTTTGTGGCCATGGGTCAATTAGGCCATCATGCTATGCTACCCATTAAAATGCCATTTCATTATAATATATTTAATTCATGTGAGAAACATTGTAGGCAATCAAAATTTTAGTACAAATTTGTAATTTGAAGAAATTTGAAATTAGTAGAGGGAAAATAGGCGAGCTGGGCCACTTTTTTGTTTAAGATGGCGGCCATCCCCACTGCTCCCCAAGCCGGGGGGGCCAATCATCAAACTCGACGAGCATTTAAGCTATGCCTACATACCTCAAAGCGTATCCCACCTACCCTCCTCTCCTTAACTTAGCATTCATATCGATGGACACCGTTTTCTTTCCACCCCCACCCCTTAATCTTACATCCAACCGATGTCACCATTTACTTTCCATCTCCTTATCCATTGTCAATCAGAAAGCTCATCTCCACTTTATATAACAATATGGCGCAACATACCACTCTAAGACCGCTGACCGCCCCTCACCTTACTCTCTTAGCTGGAGGGGTATTTTTTATTTTATTTTAATAAGAGAAAACTTTTTATTAAGTAGGATTCGAGCCTAGAATCTTTTGTTTGGAAGGCCATTACCTTAACCAGTCGGCCATAGTAGTCCTCTCGCCAGCTATAGCTTTCAATGTACACTTCTACTCTTTGCTTCTCCACTCGGCGCCATCATCCCCTTACTCTGTTCGAAAGGGAAATTATTTTTTATTCTATATGAAAAAACTTGTCTTACCTGCCATTCGATCTACAATCTTTAGGTTGGAAATCCATTACCATAAGCAGTCGACCACAATGGTCCTTTCGCGTGCTATAGTTTTCAACGAACACTTCTATCCCCCCCCCCGCTCTTTATCATAATTTTATTCCCTCGCACCTCACTCACAAAAAAATTCAATTATAGTTGAAAAAAATATGGCCGAATGGCATTTAACTTTTACACACATAATAATAATAATAAGAAGCAGCAGCAGCTATGGAGTGGAGTAAGTACGTGTAAAAGTTAAATGCCACTCCGCCATATCATTTTCTTCTATAATTGTAATTTTTTTGTGTGTGGGGTGCTAGGGAATAAAATTATGATAGAGCGGGTGGGGGGAGTGAAGATAGAAGGGTTCGTTGTTCGTTGAAAGCAATAGCAAGCGAAAGGACCATTGTGGCCGACTGGTTATGGTGATGGACTTCTAACCTAAAGATTATAGATCGAAACGCAGGTAAGTCAAGTTTTTTCATATAGAATAAAAAATAATTCCATTCTCGACCAGAGTTAAGGTGATGATGGCACCGGGTGAAGTTAAGAGTAAAGTGTAGGTTGAAAACTACAGCCACCGAGAGGACTACTATGGCCGACTGGTTAAGGTAATGGCCTTTCAAACTAAAGATTTCTGGATCGAATCCCAGTCAATAACTAAAAAGTTTTTTTCTTATTAAAATAAAATAAAAAAAACACCCCTCCATCTAAAAGAGTATGGTGAGGAGCGGTGAATGCCGCCATTTTAAACAAAAAAGAGGGGCCAATTTTGCCCATTTCTCCACTGTCATTCAGTAGTATTTGAGAATTGAGAAAGATAAAGTCATATTTATGAAAAAACTCCATACATTAAGGCCAAACATATAGGGTGGTAATTTTTATAGGAAACTGCAATTCTCATTTCAGCTTAGTTCTAGTTTTTGCCACCAGTTTCGCTATTAACAATGGATCACCATTTTTTTCTTACGATACTGGGTGAAACTGTGGTTCGCGTCCCAAATATAATCTTTGCATCAGAGGCGAGAGCTAGTCACAATTCTATCGAAGAGCGATCAGCATATGTTAGAAATATTTTCTGATTATTATATTAAATGGCGAACAGAATTATAATTATATAAATATTGTTGATCCACATATTTATGCGATTTAAAATTAGCTATTTTTTTTGAATTTATATATTTAAATTAATTTTTTTCTCTTAATAAACATAAGATGGAAAGGTTAATAAATCACTAGTTTTCACAATAAAACATTGCGAAGGAATCACATAATTTAAAAATGATTGAATTTTTTGTTATTGGTTATGGAAGGGAGGAAATATTCATATGATATATTCTATGTTTTTCAATTTACTTAACGACATAAAAAGAAGAAATCCAGAAATTGGATGGTGTAGAGAGACGAAGCTTATAGTGTGAGGTTATGGGGGATGGGTTTTGCAAGCTTTCATATTTTCAATTTTTTATATTACCGCAATCAATCACTTACAAGAAATAGAAAGATTTTGAAGCGAACGGTAACAAAATAAAATAACAATACAGGGAATGCAAATGAAAATAAAAAAATCTGGTGTGCAACACTCGAACGACTTTCTTTTACGTCTATTGATTTTTCTTTTATAAGTTTAATTTTTTAGTTTCTCTTACAATTAATTATATATAAAATGATGATTTCTTTTTTTTTTAATTTCTAATTTTGTTCATTTGGCATTACTTGGGAGAGGGACAAGTACCTATTTAGGCAAGTAATAATTACATTTTAATCCAGAAGAGAGCGGCAGTAAATTTGATCTCATCTCATACAACATTTAAACTTAAACACCACAAATTCCGCACAATTATCTAAAAATCATTTTTTACTTTCTCTTACTCCTTATAAGAGGAAGTATTGTAATCGTGTCAAATTTTCGATATCGAGTTTTCACCGGAAATATCCGTTTTGAGGTCTCCTGAGTCAAAAAAAAGTGGTTTTTAGCAATAGTCTTTGTGTGTGTGTATATGTTTGTGTGTGGGTATATGTGAACAGCATAGCTCAAAAACGAAAAACCTTAGAAAGTTGAAACTTGTTATTCCTGTCACCACGGGAACTGACAGTACGTTATCTGTTAAAATTCCTTCACCGGAAGTACCACTTTACTAGTTAGTTTTTTTACTTTTTTGCGTTTTTCTCAAAATTGTCTCCGACGATTTTCTTGAAATTTAGCATATCAACTACACATACAAAGAGCTACAACTTTTATTTGAAACATTTCCCTGGAAAAATTCATTTAAGGGCAGTTATGAGGAAAGGGTGGGGTAAGGTTTTCATCTAAAGTGCTATTTTGAGGGACCTCAAAAAAATGTAATTACTCAATTTCGAAAATTTGACACGATCACAATATTTCCTCATACTAGGTGTAAGAGAAAGTAAAAATTATCTCAAAATAATAATGATTTTAGAAATTATAATATTGATGCATTGGAAATAGAAATTTTTGGTATGTAACACTCACACAGCTTTCTCTTACTCCAGTATTCAAAATTATAATTCACAAACTTTATAGTTAGTATACCAAAATTAATGAAATTCGTCAATATTATTACAGAGGAAATCGCAAAAACTTGAAAAACCTGTACAGTAAAAACGCACTTCCGGTTTACTAATTTTCTTAACACCCCGAATTTTGGCAATATATTTTTTTTCTAATTAATTTTGCTTGGATGGTAGAATTGTATAATCAACTTTGATACCACTTTAGAGAAAAACATAACCCCACTTCTCCTCCAAGAGCCCGCTTAAATGACTTTAATAGGAGCATTGTTTCAAATAAAAGTTGTAGCTCTTTATATGTTTAGTTTATATTCCTAGTTTAAAGGAAATCGTTGAAGCCGTTTTAGAGAAAATAGCAAAAAAAAAAAAAAAAAAAAAAAATACAAAATACTTTTCAGTAAAAACTCACTTCCGGTCATCCGATATTATTCAAACTCGTAATTTCAACAGATATTTAATTCTAAACTAATATTATTTAGATGATAGAATTTTGATGATGGAATAAACTGAAGTAGCACTGAAATAGCACAGGGAATCCTAACCCCACCCTTTCATCAAAAGTGCCTTTAAATGCATTTTCCCGGAGAAATACTTCAAATAAAAATTGTAGATCCTTGTATGTGTAGTTGATATGCAATGGTTGAAGAAAATCGATGGAGCTATTTTTTTGAGAAGATTGCAACAAAGTGAAAAAAAAACATTTTGTTATGTGATACTTTCGGTTGAAGAACGTTGACAGATAACTTACTGTCGGATCCCATGATGATACCCAAACAAAATATCAAATTTGAATATTCTGCGCTATTTCGTTTTTGAGCTATGCTGTTCACATATACACACAATTTGCTAAAAACCACTTTTTTGGACTCAGGGGACATCAAAACGGATATTTCCGGTGAAAACTCGATATCGAAAATTTGACACGATTACATTACTTCCACTTCCTAGGGAGGAGTAAGAGAAAGTAATTACTGGCATCATGCATGGAAAACTAGTATGCGTTCTATAGTTGAGCTTATAGAAAGGCCCTACTTCAATGGCAAAGAAATGCCATTTACATTTTGCATACGACAATTTCAGATAGTTCTAGCGTTTGCTGTAAATCTAAATAAATCTCAGAGACATAATTTCGTTCATATTAAAATATCCATTATTTATTTATTTAATATTTTTCAGGCGGGCTTAACGTCCAACTACCAAATTAGGTGTCGTGGACGGGGGCGGAAGCACCTACTTTACTATTAACATTTTTCAAACAAATATAAAATTTAGTTATACGCGGGACTCGAACTGGGGTCCTCCCACTTACAAGTCCATGCTCATAACCAATACACCAACAGCCACCCCTATTTATTTAATATATTATGTGGGTACTTATATGCAAATATACTTAGCGCCATCATATCAGTATTGATATAACAAGTGCGGTCATCATGTTACAAAAAGTGAAGATGAAAATTTAAATGTTGCTTGGAAAGAGATTTGCTAGTTTTTTTTTAATTTTTTTATTTAAAATTAATATTTTTAATTTTTATTCAATTTTTTTTTCATTTTTATAAATACTGGGATTAAATAAATGGAACGACAAACAGTGAGTGAAAATTGGTTGGAATTATCGTAGGCCTATATGCATTTTTTATTTATAAAGAAATTTCAAATACATTTTCATTAGAAGTAAAAAGTGGAAGCTAGATACACATCACGTTATTGTATATATTCATATATAACTTAGTCAAGTTACAACGAACTCACATTACTTTGTCAGCCATCTTGGAAATGTGGAATATATTTTTTCAAACAACTTTTCTCTAACTTTCCTGCATACTTGTTATTTTGTTTAAAGGTAGTGAGAGATTGGTTTTGCCAAAGTCGCATCACACTTCGATTCCATTATAATATGTATAAAGAGAAGAGACTGAGTTTAGTTCTGGTAAAAAATAAAGAATATAAAACAAACAGGGAGAAAAAAAAAACGGACCAGAAAAAGAGAGTCGCCTTGCGTATATCATTTATTTTATTTACAGAGCGATACTTCAAGTCTAAATTTATTCCTTTCAGTACCACTTCTCCTTCAAAGCCCCCCTCCCCCAAACTAAACAAAGTAGCGTGATATTAGGCTTTTTTTCTTTCCTTTTCATTATAAACCTCTCTGTTCTATTTGTTTTTCGTTTTATAAATTTATATTTAGGAAAAAACTAAACAGTTTAATAGGAATTACTAGCTACTTAAAATTCGCATGTTCGTTAATTCTTTATAATTAACGTAACTGCATATGTATACAATGTGAGAGATACAGAAAGTTCTTTTTAACCAGAAGAAATCTGGTTCACAATTTCTCTTTCTGAAATTTTCATTAGAGATGGGGAGGGCTCTCCAGTCTACGTCACCCAGACCCCTATGGATCTATTGTGGAGCCCCCATAAGTTGGAGTTCCCTCTTCGTTCCTGTCCCTTATCTGAACTTTGGGATCTGGGGAGACTCCTAGGTGCTCTTAACCGACCACCCTTAATCAGAGCACCCTTTCAAGTCCTGTCTGCTTTATTACACTTAGTAGTCCTGTGAGGGGTGAGGCTTGCAGGCTTCAGCTTCTCCTCTCCAAAGAGGCGAAATCTCAGCCATATGAGTCCCTCGCACTGACACAGAACTTGCAATGCTGTTTCCTCTTCTACCTGACAACACCTACACAGGCTATCCGTTGTCAGGCCTATGTGGTGCATATGCTTGTTAAGTATACAGTGCCCAGTGACGAGGCCAACTGCTATCCTTATGCCCATTTGGAATTGACATCGTTATAATTCTTATTAGAAGTCCAGTTTTCTTAATAGGGGAATCTAAATAATAGGAATGTTATATGAACGGGAGAATCTAAAACTAGATTGTAGATTGTTGTAGGGGATTATTGCATTTCGACCTGAAAGAACTATTCTGCCCACCAGAGCCTTCTTAGTGCACTGCCGGCCTCCAAGCAGTGTTCTCTAGCTACAGACAACACTGACCCTTCAACGGACAGTGAGTTGTAGGCACCCCTAGAAAGAGAAAATCTAAGGGCAAGGGCAGCATGCTGGATGATTCAAAACCGGGACTTCAACGTTTTTAGTAAAGAGTAGAGTGTTTGCTGTTTAATTGTGTTGTGCACTGTTCTGACGAAGTGCACGGAGTACTGAGTTGTGGTAGGTAACCCGTGAGGTCGCTACTTCCCAAGTAAACTGCATGTAACAGAATGCCCGTTTAAATAGGACACCCTATAAAAATGATCTAATTATATAATAAATTAAAATAGTACATTAGAAGAAAGCAAAAAAAAACCACCGATCCTCGAAAAACCCCTTTCTAAATGAATTTTCCCTTAAATGTTTCAAATAAGAGTTTAAAGAAAATCATTGAAATTTATAATTTTGGAGAATTGAATTTTGTTCTACATAGGAAATGCATTGGAAATCTTTCCTAAGGAATTTATAAAAATCTTTATCCAGGAGAAGAGGATAGGACGCTTAAAGATCTTTAGGTACTATGTGTGTGTGTAAGATTGGACTTTATGTAAATGTTAGGATAATCTATATGACATTTTATAAAAATTTTAGCGGGATTCTTTCTGAAACATCCGTTTATCGATCACTCCATATAGTTCACATGAATAAAATGTAACTTGCCTGTCCCATAATAAGGAAGTTAATGCATACGGTTCATTGTATGCAGTAACACTGCGGTATTTTACAATCGTTTTGATATAATTCATCATTATAACTCTATATAGTTTTGATATAATTCTTCTTTCCTTATATAGACTTAAAATCTGTGTAAATATATTTTTAAACAATTTTATATTATAAAACTAATATTGAATAAATTTAAAAATAAGTTATTTTAAAACAGTAAAAAAAGAAAAAAAAACAGTGAAAGAACAGTTGTTATTATTATGACTATACTACCAATATTTAACAATTCACTGTTACCATTTGTGCTTGCTATTGTATGCATGTAACAATGAATTCGAATGGTTGAGATGGGTTGGGTATATGAAAGAGAAAAAAAGAAGAGAAGATGCCCGTCCTCTTTAAAAATCTCTCGAACCATAAAGCGTAACCGGAAAGACAATAGCACACAGAATGGAGATATATATATATATTTTTTTTTTTAATTGTTTCTCTTCTTTAAGCTTTGTTTTCTTCATTATGAAAGAACGGCAACACACACACGCATATATATATATATATATAGAGAGAGAGAGAGAGAGAGAGAGCACAATGGAAAAAACATTTTTTACTTCCTCCTTAGTAAGAGGAAATTTATCGATCGTGCCAAATTTTCAAAATTATATTGGTACCCGAAATACATCTATTGTAGTACCGCTGTGCGCCAAAAAGCATTTATAACAAATGCTCAGTGTATTTTGGTACGAACAATTTCAAAAATGAAAAAAAAAAAATCTGGTGTGAAACACTCACACAACTTTCTCTTACTTACTCCAGTTCTCAAAATTATAATGTAGAAATGTTATAGTTTGTGTAGCAAATTTAATGAAATTCGACTAAAACTGAAAAAAAACCTGTCCAGTAAAAGCGCACTTCCGGTTTACTAATTTTCCTTGAAACTCGTAATTTTGGCCATCCATTTATTTCTAATTAATTTTGTTTGGATGATAGAATTGTATAATCAACTATGATTGTACTTTAGAGAAAAACATAGCCCCACCCCTCCACTAAATGTGCCATTAAATGAATTTTCCTAGAGAAATGCTTTAAATAAAAGTTGTAGATCAGTGTATTTTTAGTTTATATATGATGTTTCAAGAAAATCGTCATAGCCATTTTTGAGAAAATCGCGAAAAAGTGGAAAAAATCATTTAGTAATGTGGTAGTAAACGCACTTCCGGTCATCCGATTTTTTTTTTTCAAACTCGGAATTTCAATAAAATATTCAATTCTAATTAACATTATTTAGATGATAGAATTGTTTAATAAACTGAAATAGCACTTTAGATGAAAACCTAACCCCACCTCTCCACCATTAACTGCCTGTAAATTAATTTTTCCCAGAGAAATGTGTTAAATAAAAGTGGTAGCTCTTTTGTGTGTGTAGTTGATATACCAAGTTTGAAGAAAATCGTCGGAGCTGTTTTTGAGAAAAACGCAAAAAAAAAATGTAAAAAACACCAACAAGTAATGTGGTACTTCCGTTTGAGGAATCTTCCGGCAGATGACCCACTGTCAGATGCCATGGTGATACCTAAACGGAATATCAAGTTTCAACTTTCTACGGTTTTTCATGTTTGAGCTATGCTGTTCACATACACACACTCAGACACAGACCCACACAGTCCATTTGCTAAAAACCACTTTTTTGGACTCAGGAGACCTCAAAACGGATACTTTTTGGTGAAATCTCGATATCGAAAATTTGACAGGATTACAATACTTCCTCTTACTAGGAGTAAAAGATTGTAAAAAATCGCAATGAACTCAATCTACCACGGGCATCTGTGACACCCAGGTTATGGCCAAAATCCATCAAACGGAATTGCGACTTTACTGAGTAATTTTTATTTTTTGTCAGTTTTCTGCGATTTTCTTCAAAACGTATATAAACTCCAAATATATATATACCTATAATTTTATTTATAGGGGTAATTTGATTCTTTGAGGGAATGGGACCTTTCCGTTGATCTTTGCTTTAAACTAATTCAGATAATATATATGGTACTGTCATCTATTTAATATTATTGCATGGAAGAATTATTATTGCTAGAATTTCATATTTACAGAAAATCGATTTATAGAATGTGCAACGTCACAGAAAAGATTTTTGGTTTTTTGAAATTTTAATTATAAAAATAGATGTTTATTTTAAAACACCTAGTAATAATGATTGCAATAAAACTCCTAGTATACTTATTTCTTTGGTAAGTTTATAAAACGCAATTTATATAAATTGGAATAATAAATAAGTTAAATTTAATATATAATGACATGGCAAAGTCATTGACATCGGCAAAGTACGCCAAAGAAATAATTTACAAAAGGTGAAAACAGTAACACTGTTGGCCGCCGACAGCCGCGGTCAACCAAACAAACAACAAAGCCTTTTCATCAATTTTCACATCAAAGGCAGGCACCGCGTTAAGTATGGCCACTAAATAAGGTCAGAAAACTACGAAGGTCGCACAAGGCCGCACACTAAGACAGATATCTTGGTGTGAGTGTGAACAACAATATATATAAACTCTATGATATACGACTAGGATCATTATATCATCTACGACCAAACTATACACGAGCGGCAATTCACAGTTATATTCAACTAATCATTCTCGTAGTTGTGCACTTTAGTTCGTTATTTTAACCATTCTAAATTATCATCTATTTATCTTCTATTTATTATTGAGTATTTTATTATAGTTATTAGTTACCATTTATCACGTTTAAATTATTGTTAAAATACAGTTTATTTTTATATAAAAAACCGTTTAATAATTCGAGCACTAACTTCCAAATCTCTCAAACTAACTTCCGCCCTCTTCAAGCCATCTGCTACTCCAGGAATCACACATCAAACGATTCCATTACATCTAATATCTGACTCCATTACAAATATAACTCTTTAACTGTTAGTACTTCATGGGAAAGGAGTTTATTGGCTCCCTGGTTTTATCCGAATTATTCAGAAGAATGTAATAGAAAATTGTTCTTCCTGCTCACTCCTTTGGCGGTAAAGAATGATGATCACTTGGGATTAAGAATGGAAAATTGGTCACCCGAAAAGACAGACTTTTCGTATTTACTGCTTTTTGATATATTAGTTTTTCACTGAATGCAAATTATAACGTAAGGTAAAGTTAGATCTTATTTTTAGGCTGGTTCAAACGTCCAACTACCAAATTAGGCATTGTGGAGGAGTTGGAGTTACTTTATTATTAACAGTTTTCAAACTAATATAAAATTTAGCAACTATACACGAGGACTCGAACTGGGGAACTTCCAGTTACGAGTCCATGCTTATCACCACTATACCAAAACCGCCCCCCGCCTACAGGTTATATATTAACACCTTTAGTAACCTATAAACCTTTACTTCCACTTTCAGATTTTGTATTATTTATTTATTTCGTCTATAAAATTGATTAATTAAATAGTTTTCACCAACATATCAACTCCATATCATTTATAATCTCTTAAAAGACAAATTTGGTTGACCTAAATATAAAGTTCATATTATTTGATTATATTCTTTTTCCACATAAATGCTATGACAAAACCAAGATTTATTATCATATAACTGGGTTAATTTAAAAACAACAAACAGAAAAAAAAAAAAATAACTTGGCATCTCATTATAAACACTTAAATACCTTTCCCAACCAGAATAGATGCGTAAAAAACTTATTACATTTAATGAGGTTTTTTTGTAACTTAGGCGGTATGTTATTTATTTTTTATTTATTTTTTTTATTTGACTCTGTTGTGTAAGGTCGATGTGGTGCCTAATTTCTGTACTTCCTTTATTATTATATTATTATTTTTTTTTTCAGTCGTTTACTAAGGTTTTCTTCCTTTATCTCTTTGTTTATTTTTAAATCGTAAAATGTTTGTTATCAGGATATCATTGTAAGGGAGTTGTGAGGAGATGTTGGTTGTTGCTTGATGATGAGTGATAAATAACACCTTATGATTTGGTTAAGATATATAATTTGATATATATGTATATGACTGACTGCCAAGGACTTTACACGGTAGAGTTTAGAACTGAACTGAACTGACAGACTGACGTGGCTAAAATTATATGTACGGAGTGAAGTAAACTGATGTGTAAATCAACAGAATGATATCTGATGTGTAAAACTGAATTCAACAGAATGATGTCTGATTGCCTATCTCTCATATATATATATATATATATACTGGCGGAGCCTCTCTTCTCTTTGCGAGAGGGGCTGTTTCTCTCCGCTAGAGTGGATGAGTGGTGGGGGTTCACTACCCCTACATCATCTATAACCTGAAAGACTAAAATTATCGGTAACTGTGCATCGAAAACAATACAACAAGTAAAAAATATATTCTCTGAATCAGACATTTGACATGAAAACATAATAAAGATCCATTGAAACTTACTGACACCATAGAGCCCTAAAAAACACAAATACACAGAACGTAATAAAAAAACAAAACAAAAATAAAACAAAAAACAGAATTTTTCTATCTCACGAATACTCATAGACTAGGACTCTAGGACTAGAGAAAAACCCATAAAATGGCGATTCGCTTAGTCCACACCATATTCTCCTTTCTATTTCACGTAAATTAATTCTCTTTATTACCGCCTATCCAAATTTCTTGCTAATGCTTTATATTATCTTTCTAATGATATCTGAAACATTAATGATATCTGTTTTAAAATTAAATCTGTTTCACATATATAAATAATGTTTTGGTATTTTATCCGTCGTAGGATGCATATTGATTTTCTTCCTGATCGGTTTCGGATTTTCATCTATCGTCAGAGCAAATTCACCAAGTTCGTGTATCACCGAATGTTTCTGTTAAACTCACACTTGTTGGTTTGTTCCAAACAAACTTTGAACAAAACCAACAAGTGTGAGTGTAACAGAAACATTCGGTTGAAGTAAACTCTCTGCACGAACTTGGAGAATTTGCTCTGACAATGGATGAAAATCCGAAACTGGTCAGGAAGAAAATCAATACACATGCTACGACGGATAAAATACCAGCATTGCGGCCCCGTGGATTTACGCTCTGTTCCTTTTCACATTGTTAATAAAAGGTCACTTTCTGGAGAGTTTTTTGACAGGCGTACAAAATTGCCTCTCATTTATCTGGTCGACTGCTTCTTCTGAGCTTGTGTTTTTTGGGGATTTATATTTAAACTTTAATTGCTCCCAACCAAAAAACGGGAACATATTGAGTTTTTCAAGCTCCTCTACTGATGCCTTCATTCTTTGAAAATGTCCATAGATACGCATCCACCACTGATAGTCACCCTCAGGTTTTCCACAACCTGATATTTAGTCCTTGATTACTCACTTCTAAACAGGTGAGCTTTCTTTCGGCCTCATCTTCTTTCTACTTTCTTTAGGAGTTCGTTTCCTCCGAGGGTTTCAGTTTCGGAACAGTTTTCCTAATCCAGTCACAAATTACTTTGTCCGCACAGGTGACTACGAAAAATTCCTTTTTACTCATAATTTTCCACGAGAAGCTGGATAATAGGGTCGTGCACCCGACAAGAACCCCGCAAACGCTATATACTATGAGGCTTTGCCCAATGCCCCGGAGGCTCTGTTCGCGACATAGAAGCCTTGTGATATTTATCCCTTGGAATGGATCGTATAACGCCTTGGCTTGGGCCTACTATATGAGTTATCTCTATGTGTGTGTGTGTGTGTGTGTGTGTAATTTGTTGGGTGTATGTGTACGTTTATTTGTTCTGTAGCAAATCGTGTGAATAGGATGTTCACCCTGTTCAAACCTCACGATATGAACAGAAATGAATCCTCGGATCGGAACATACGTCCCTGCCTGTTTTACCCAACCTATTTTTGCCAGTGTTGCTTTGGTATTTATGTCGACACTACCTTGATGAAACCCTTAAAGTATGGACCCTTATAACTAACCACTGAGATGGTGTCAACTCGAAAACCTATGTGTTAGCAATTTTGTTATTGTAAAATGTTATTAGTTTTTTTTTAAATAATGTTTATTTTTTATTAATATTTTTAATAAGAAGCAATTTTTTATGTTTCCTGTAATTGCCATTGATAAGTGTACTTCATTGAGTGAATTGTCTGTCAATCATGAAAATTATAACTGTCTATTAATATTTTCTTGAATCAAAATGATCATTAATTATTACTTATCAAACGAGATCTCATCTAGCCAATAAATTAATTCTAGGTTGAATAATCGATTATGAAATGTCAAGAGAAATTATGCACCTGTTATCTAATCTTAACCTATTATATAATTAAAGTCATCGACTACTTCTTTACCAATTCACTAATTTGAAAATCATGGTATCGTGCTCTTTAAAAATGTAATAAATTTATTCTTGATATTGTTTACTATCCTTTTTTTTTCATCTATTTCGAACATTAATTCTTCTATTTTCGAAGCAAATGAATAATTTGATTTTTTGTACTTACTCTGTTATTATAAATTTTGTCTCAGACATACAGACTTTTCAATGTAACAGCGTTTGTCGACAGTTTCCTGTCTCAGACCCAATCATCATCTTTCAAGCTCTAGAGTTGTCATTTCCTTCTTCAATTCCATCTCCCCATTGACGTGCAATCTTGCTCCTCTTATTCCCCATGGGCTCATCACCTAATTCTGCTAGGTCATTCTTTTTTTTGGTTTACTGGCAAATTTCCAATCTACAACATACAGTCTACAAGAGTTTTCAACGTTATTTTCTTCGTATACATTTTTTTTCTTAATCAAAATTAATAATTGTTTTTGTCTATTTTATTTTAAAATAAAGCAATTTTAAATGTTCCTTTTAATTAACATCGCTGAATCACTAATGAACGATAAAAATTTTCTATTTTTCCCCCAAATTTTATTTCATTTGATTAACTCTAGAGTGTATCAACTAAATTTGATCAGTGAAAGTTTTATGTTATCAGGCTGTTTTGACAAAAACATCCTGAAGACAGGCGAACGACCGAAACTGGTCGATGACCACAAAAATGAGCAGGCTTTCGCGGAAAATATCACTGATATTAAAAGAGTATTATAAAGATGGAAATCTACGCAAGAGCCTAACTATTCAGTCAAAATCTAATACATCTTAATCAAAACACTCACATGACTTTCTGTTACTGTGAAATGGCAAACCTTCATCACACTTACAATTATGATTAGTGTTTAAAACCGTCGGCATTTTTATGGAGATAGTCACAGAAAACTGAAAAACCTATTCAGTAAAGTCGCACTTCCGCTCAACCGATTTTCTTCAAACTGGGAATTTCGGCAACTTATATGTAATTCTAATTAATATTATTTCGCTCACAGAATTGTATAGCACATTGCTGTACTGAAATAGCACATTAAAGGAAAACATAACCCCATTCCTCCCCTCCCCCCAAAAGTGCTCTTAAATCGAATTTTCCCGGAGAAATTTACAAATAAAAGTTGTAGCTTTTTTTTTGTCTAGTTGAAATAACAAGTTTGAAGAAAATCGTTGGAGCCTTTTTTTTTTTTTTGAGGAAAATCACAAAAAACTGAATTAAAAGAAAATGGCTCTTCCGGTTGATGGATTTTGCCCGAAATCTTCGTTGCATGGGGTGGGGTGGTAGAACTACGTAATACCAAGTTTGAGCTTCTTGCATCTATTCGTTTTTGAAATATTCTTATCACACATAGAGACCATTTTCTAAAAACCACTCTTTTTAGACTCAGGGGACCTGAAACGTTCATTTCCAGTGGAAACTCGATTCCGAAAATCTGCCACGATCACAATACTTCCTCTTAATATTATTTTAGTAAGAGAAAGTAAAAAAAAAAAACTAGACAGGTTTTTTGTTTTGTAGCAATATTTTACCATTAGTTGCAAGGAAAACACGTGACGTTGTTTCTGAATTGTCAAAGAAATTTTGTAGGAAAAAAATCCAATTTCAAATCCAATTTGCGATAAATTAGATTTTGTATAAAAAATTTTGCTTAAAATGAATATTTTATTTATACTTTAAAATTTTGTGAACATCCAGCTACTGGTTGCTTAGTGACTGTGTTGTCAAAGAGAATATTATAAAGATGTTGCCTTGCAAAGCCCTTTCTTATGGGTTTTTATAAAGTTCATCTGCATATAACTGTGTTGGGTCAGGTAGCGAGAGAAAAAGAGAACATAGAGTAGGTTGTTTCAAAGTAATTTGTATTCAAATCAAAGATTGTTGCACAATCACCTAAAAACATTATGAACTACGTTTCATTTTTGAAGCCAAATTTGATTTTTGTTTTTATAAACGAACTTGAAACCAAGAACTATAAACATCTGATAGGAGAAATTTCAGATTAGAATTTAATGAACAACAACTCTTGTTCTACTGTTGGGAAATGGAGTAATAGGATTCATTTTATTTATCCTGTAATTTTTGAAAACTCTCATCCTTTGGTATGCAATCGGCTGAGAACTCGTATCCGTCCTTTAGGGATAAGAGCGAGAGAATTGTTACATGAAGAAGGAGCTGAACTGGCACCAACTCTGAACATTGAACCCTGTCGTATACCACACTGGATCCTTTCTAAAGCTCAAATTTGCCTAGATCTTGCAATATTCGTAAAGAAAGAAGTAGCAGCGATGGTAAGAAGAGGTTTGTAGAGGTAATGTGTTGGTATAATGGTTATATAATCTTTTATACGGATGGCTCGAAGACACAAGAAGGGGTGGGAAGTGCTATATATGTAGAAGGAATAACGAAAGGATGGACACTTCCCCTTCACGCTACAGTTTATACTGCTGAACTTTTTGCAATTTATCAGGCATTACTCTATGCGAAGGAAGCAACTGAAGGTAACCTTGTAATATTTTCGGACTCGGAAAGTTCCTTGAGGACTATTGAAAACAAATTTTCAAATGACCCCTTAGTCCATATGGATCTATGGGCAGCTAAGAGAATTGCGTAAACGAGGAAGAGTTGTAGTATTTCTTTAGATTCCAAGTCATGTTGGGATTGAAGGGAACGAGAAGGCAGACGAAGCAGCGAGAGGCGCTGCTTCACAAAGATCGGATCTGGATATACGAATTCGACCAGAGGACCTGAAATGTTTCGTTTAGAAAGTTATCAATGAAAAATGGCAAAAGAATTAGGAAAATACAGAAGCCAAATTAAAGATAGTGTAGCCTACTGTAAGAGGAAGGAAAACTGAAACGTAATCAAGAAGAGAAGGGCTGATATTGACGAGATTGAGAATAGGCCACTCACGGTTGAGAATAGGCCACGAGATTGAGTCTCACACACTCCTATTTATTACAAGGGGAAAATCAAAAACAGTGACCAAGATGTCAATCACGCCTCACAGTGAAACATATTCTTGAGGAATGCCCCAGGCTGCAGGGCTATCGAGATAGAGTAGGTTTGCCAAATAATATGGTAGAATTATTAGGACCAGGTGTAAAATATAAAGATCAATTGTTTAATTATTTAAAATCTTTAGATATCTATTTTAATATTTAGGTTTTGGTTTGGAGTGTATATATATTGTTTTTTATCTAGGTGTAAGAGCAACGGGGTGCGAAGAATATAGAGTGGTAGGTGTGTATAAATGTGTGTAAATGGTGTTTATTTTGGGATGAATGTATTTATGGAATGAGTGTATTTGTGTGATTCTCGTATGATAGAGCTGTGTGGTTGAATGCCAAAGGCACGTTGTGAAGGCGGTAATGACCTTGGCAGTTGATGCGCCCCCCAAAAAAAAAACTCTTGTTCTAAACAATAGTTTGGTGCGAATTTATAGTAGTCAAGTGATCATAAAAATTGTAGTCAATTTGCATAGCATTGTATTATATAGTTAAGTTGTTCTAGCTTGCTAGCAAGCATTACGACACTGAATTATTGAGGAATCAACGTGTCCATTGAGCTGTCGTGTATTTAGTGCGTGCCAATAACAAAGAAACCAACCCCTTATATATGAAATTTAACGCTACAAATGCCACAAAAATATGTCGAATTTCATTGAGGTTTTAGGAAAAATATTTCAAATAAAAGTGACCCGTTTATGTTGTGCAATTAGCATTCCAAGTTTAAAGGAAGTCGCTATAATCGATAAAATTTAAAAGCCTATTCTGTAATATCGCACTTCTGGTTAAACGATTATCTTAAAATTTGAATTCTATTAAGATTTCTAATGTAGGTTGTAATAAATATAAAAGGCATGTTAATTAAACTCATTACATCAAACTAGTCATTTTAATTAAACTAGATTTTTAAATATTCACGCCAGTTAAAAATCATCTTAAAACATTGATCAATTCAAACTAGTTAGAACTAGTCTTACAGAGCAACTCTTTGGATGCCTATCTTTGGACATTAATCAAATCTTTAGCCATTGTAGTGGAATCAATTGTCGTGATTCCTGAGGTATGAAGTTAGATGTCTTGAAGAGGGATTTATTAGGCGCAAGTTAGTTTAGAGAGTTATTGCTTGAATTACTAACACTGAATTTATAAAAATAGACTTATATTTTTACAATAATTTAAATGTGAGAAATGGTAACTATTAACATGAAATAATTAGAAATAAATAGGAGATAAACAACAAATAATTTAAAATGATTAAAATAAATAAACTAATATGCACAACTATGAAAATAATTATAAGTTTAACCTTGTATAGGGACGCGCTCTCGTACTGTAATGATATATACTGATAGACTGAAGCTATAGTGATATAATGATAATACTAGTGATACTGATGATACTGTAGCTACTGATATAATGATCCCCTCCTCCAGTGGGGCGAAGTTTATATTAGTATTACTCACAACTCACACTAAGACATCTCTCGTAGTGTGCGACCTTGGCCAGGTCGGCGACCAATGTCATTTAGGTCAGTGGCCAGCTTTATCGGTGCTTGTCTTTGATGTAATGTATTGACCCTTGTATTGAAAAGGGTTTTTGTTTGGCCGCGGCCCTTGTCTTGAAGACAGCGGCCGGTTGGGCCACTAGTTATAAATTATCCTTTCTTCCTGTCATCCTTTGTGAAGATGGCAGCTGGCTGGAGCCACTTTGACATTGCTATGATCCTGATATGTCATTACTCCATCATTTTTATCATTCTTTTGATTACTTTTAATGAAGTGTATGTGCGTCCATTTCTATACGCACTTGAGCACTAATAAAGTTAACTTTAATTTTATAAGCTTGCTTATAAGCTTTTTTTCTTTTTTAACCAGTCAACCATTTGTGATTATGGGTGCCTAAAACTTCTGAAAGCACTTCTGCAATCTCTGAGCTGTGATTGTTATAGACAATTGCAGCTGAGAGGCTCCAAGGGAGAGAGTCAGCGCTTTATAATTCGAATCCTGGATCTCTGGCTTTCATTTCATACCCACTGAGTTAATTTTGCCCGTCTCTATAAGCATATTTTAAAAGTGTTGGCAAAAATTGTACAATATGCCTAGATTTGTATACAATAATGCCGAAATTAATATAATGATTCGATGGAATTTAGCAGATAATGAAGACTACGCAGGACAATGATATTATATGACATCAATCGTTCATGACTTTGACAACTCAAAAAGTGGAGCGCTATCACAAAATCCCTTGAAGTTTCCAAGCAATAAGATTTAGCCAAAGTTAATTCTGAAATCATTTCGTATATCAGATCTATATTAGGATTCCTACAAAACACCATTCCTAGATAGTTTATCATGGAATTTTTGAAATCACAAGTCTGGTCTATTGGACCAAGGAATATTGAAGATTTTATGGATGTTTTAGATTGAGGCAAAGTAAGGAACTCAATAACATTTCAATAATGTTCCTTCCATCTCTCTAAATATTAAATGAAGCAATTTAACTGGAAATAATATAGAATTATATAATAAGCCATATTTATATAAAAACGTTTCTATTTATTTTTCTAGTGAAGTAGTAGTTATATGGTGCTTCAGAAGATTACTTTTTCTAGTTATAGAAGAGGGGGAATCTTTGGATGGAATAACTTTTCGTGATCGTGCACCACGATACACTTGTCACGTCTTCACTATCAATCATTAGTGTACTCTACTGCTCTACTATTCTTCTTATATCTGCGCAAAGCTATTGTCCACTACCGTATTCTGATAGTATATGTTCTAGCAAGGTTATTTAAGTGTATGTTTTAGGAAGGTTATTTAAAAAAACTATAAATACTGTAGCTCATAAAAAATTGTTTGACTTTTAATAATCTTTTTATTTATTAAAAAATATATATTTATATATTACTTTCTTCCAGCAAAATTATTCCTTTAATACATAAATTATTCCTTTGGTATCACTGAAAAAAACAAATCTGGTGTGAAACACTCACACAACTTTCTCTTACACCAGTTTTCAAAATTGAACTGAAAAATACATTTCAGGAAAAACGCACTTCCGATCATCCGATTTTTTCAAAATGGGAATTTCAAAAACACATTTAATTCTAATTAATATTATTAGTGGTACTTCCGGTTGAGGAGTTATGACAGATAACGTACTGTCAGATCCCATGGTGATAGCTAAACGGAATATCAAGTTTCAACTTTCTACGATTTATCGTTTTTGAGCTATGCCGTTCACACATACATACACACCCAGTCCATTTGCTAAAAACCACTTTTTTGGACTCAGGGGACCTCAAAACGGATATTTCCGGTGATAACTCTATATCCAAAATTTGACACGATTACAATACTTCCTCCTACTAGGAGTAAGACAAAGTAAAAATCTTTTCAACAGTTAGTTAAACGATTTAACTTTCTTTTCAAGTTCGATAGTACAGCCACTTTCTCTCAATTTGAGCTACTTCTCAAATTTTGAGATTTGGATAAAGTCCATAGAATAACTTAATTATAATTAAGTGTGATGGCTTATTACATTTATCAATGCTTACCTTCAAAATCGCAAGGCATCTTCCCCGTCGTTAATTCTGCCCAATCAATATGCCCGCTGATATCATAAGTCTTTCATCAATCTAGCAGTCATTATTACTGATCACCAATCTATATCCGCTCTGCTCTAACAATCCACTCTCGCAACACCTTCTCCTTTTGAGTTGTTAATTCTTCATTTTTCACTTTTCTACATTTCTAAATTTAGTCCTTACAATAATTGGGCGATAACTTTTTGTCGGATACCCTGATTAAACCCAAAAGATTTTTTTGTTTTAATTATCCCGTTCATAAACATCACATACAAACACATCAATATGTTTAAAAACTACTATTTTGGGAGAGAAGGGAATAGCTAAGTGGTTAGCGCATTAGACTTCCATGCGGAGGAACCGGGTTCGAGTCCAGTGCTACCGTTAGATTTTTTTTCTTCCTAGAAGCCTATACAGCTCACTGTTCGGTGATGGACAGTGTTGTATGTAACGACAGAACACTGTCCGGAGGCCGGCAGTGCACTGAGTAGGCTTCGGGCGCCAATGACCATAGATGTTGACGCGCCTTAAATAAAAAAAAAAAAATTCGTTTC
This sequence comes from Triatoma infestans, assembly GCA_011037195.1. Classification (NCBI taxonomy): domain Eukaryota; kingdom Metazoa; phylum Arthropoda; class Insecta; order Hemiptera; family Reduviidae; genus Triatoma; species Triatoma infestans. The sequence continues at coordinate 170,807 of JAAEAF010000281.1, read as the reverse complement.
ACTAGTATGTATGAGAAAAGTAAAAATTACTGCTTCTGCAATGAACAGGGGATAACAACGTTTCAATAATTACATCACAATGATTTATAACCATAAAATTCTTAATTCTAAGTAGATATAATGACAGAAAATAAGAATTTTATAAATTGAATTTACTTGATTTACTTGGGCAGATTATTTTATCTTGTTGATTACAACCCTAAAAAAAAAAAAAAAAAAAAAAAAAATTCAAAAGTCAGCGCAACGTCAATTATTTCTATTATTTTAAGTGATTTCAGTCTGTGTAGATGTGAGAAGGAGAGAATGGAGAGAAATTAGGAATGTTAAGAACTAAACTTGTGAATGCAAGGACTTTACATTGTTAAATGATATTTCAGAATAAAGGCAGCGAGAGAATAATTAAGAGAGAGACAGACTGGCTGAGTATTAGAAAGTATGTAGAATGATGTTGATTTGACTGGTGTCAATAACTGTTGTAAAACTGTTTTTCCTGTAGAGCTAGCTCGGCTATATATATAATATGGAATTCTCCCACCCTAGTTTGGCCCAGGTAGGAAGTAATTAAGTTCTTCGGATGCTCGTGAATCTTAATGATTCGGATTCCATTATATCATTACACAGGCAGATCCTTAACTAGTCGGCTTTTCCAATATATGTGCTCCCCATTTGAAGAAGGTAGTATTGAGAAAAGTAAACAAACTGCAAATAAAGTGCTAATAAATACATTATTTTAGTTTTATACAACCTATTATTTGGCTCCATCTTTCTATGCTAAACAAAACAAATTTGGAGATCTATGATAGCCGGTTTGTTGAGCTAATGGACTTCATGCACAGGAAATAGTTTCTAATCTGATTTTAGGCAGAATTTCACACCGTAGCCATATTTTCCTAAATAAATTAAGAAGAAATAATAATTGGTCACTGAACCTCTAAAATGATTAAAGTTTATATTCTTAAGGAATGTCTCAAGTCTACTATAACTTATGTCTTTAATATTTTAAACAGTTTCTCTACAAGCATTATTATATACTCTCTTTAAACTAGGACGGTATTCAGGAACACATTAGCTAAGCCATAGATGTTATAAGAAATTAAGTATCATACATTCTTTTTAGTACATTTAATTTCCATTACGATATTATAAAAATTTACCTAAACTCCTCATAATTATCTTTTAAATAATTTTCAATTAAAAATATTCAATGAACTATAAAAAATAACTAATTAAATTTCTAAAAATTTGGTTTTATAATAAAAGTTTACTTTGTAAAAAGAAAAACGAATATATTCATGATTTCAATTATAAATAAATATATCATTATCAAGAATCATAAAAGAGTTTCAATAAATTTTTTGAAATTCTCCTTGAAAATAGCAAACGTATCACATAATTCGGAATTATTATCTATATTAAGCTGGATACACTCGTAACTGCATGTTTGAACGGTATACATGCGCAGTCGGCTTGTATAGGCATACTTGATCGTTTGTATGAAAAACTTGCCCAAGTCAGAAAATGTTTAAACTTTCATACTGCATACTTGTTCATGTTTAACTGAACGTGTGTAGCAGACTTGTGCTACCTCTGTGTCAGTTTCGTGCATGCCAAAGCAAGCGTTTGTTTTACTTTTCGAGTCCATATAAAGGCGATATTATTTTATCATTATGTCGGTTGATTATTGATTGATTTACACTTAATAAATTAATGTGTGAATAGCTTTTTCGTTTCTTCAGCCATTCTTTACACCACAAAGAACGATCTTTTCGTTGACTTTTTCTTTTGTAAATTAAAACAAGAGCATTTAAAGCGAGGGCGTCGTCTTCGTCCATCGTCGCCATTTTTCAAGCATCTGCTAACACTCTTCAAGTATACATGAGCCGTGTGGATCACATGTATACTTGCGTAAAAGACCTGTGGCATGTATACCGTTCAAGTATGCAGTTACGTGTGTAGCTACCTTTAGTTAAACTTTTCGCATTGAAGCATTTAAATTATTTTAAGAAACTTTCAATAGACAGCCAATGTTATATTTGCAATAAAAAAAAAAGTACGATATTTCGTCTATTCTGAATAACTTTCGTTATAATAAAATTTCTGAAAGATTTTGTTTCTTGTAGTCATAGTGTATCTGTGAAGATAACTGCAATGGGCGAAATATTGTACTTATTGAATATGTAGATGGGTCCGCAACTCTGGATAACATCTGGAATTTTATCCGTCATTTTGGATTTTCATCCATCGTCAGAGTAAATTTATCAAATTCTTGTCTAAAACTGATTTCAACTTAATGTTTTCATTATCACTACACTTGTTGATATGCACCAGACAAGTGTAGTGGTAACGAAAACTTTAGTTATATTCAGCTCTCTACAAGAATTTGATAACTTTACTATGACGTTGGATGAAAATCTGAAACCTGGTCAGGAACAACGAAAAAAAATCACGCTTACTATACGGATAAAATCCCAAACCATACTTATTAATTACAAATAAATTATTTTAGATACACTTAACGCTCACTTTGGGATTTTTTTCCTTTCACAATTTCATCCGGAAATGACATATATGTTATTTATTGATATGGATAATTATCAAGACTTTCTTTTTGACTTTTTGTTTGTTTCAAAGTTGTTTGACATTCTTTAACAAAAAGAAAAGTCGCCAAAACTGGAAATATTAATAAAGCACATTTGGTTTTACTTTCTCTTGATGCCTGTGCGATGATGTCAAATTTTCTATATCAAAAGTGGTTTTTAGAAAATGGTGTGTGTGTGTTTTGGGCGTGTGAGTATGTATATGAAAGGACAGCTCAACGAAAAAAATCACAGAAAACAAACTTGACATCACTTGCATCATGGGATCTGATATGAAGAGTTATCTATCAAAATTGCTCCACCGAAGGTTCACAATACTGGATAGATTTTTTTGGGTTTATTGCAATTTTCTTAAAAAAGGCTGCATTTAAAAATTTTTTCCGGGAAAAATTCATTTAAGGGGGTTTTTGGCGGAAGTTTAATGTGATGTTTTCCTCTAAAGTTTTAGTTTAGTTCCTCTAAGTTTTTAGTTTATTATACAATTCCTTCATCTAAATAATATTAATTAGAATTAAATATGTTGCCAAAATACTGGATTGGAAAAAACCTGATTGATTGGAAATGTGTTTCTACTGAACAATTCTTTTAGTTTTCTACGATTTAAATTTGAAGAAACATCGTCATTCATTACGTGTAAATTGAAATAAGTGAAAGTCATATGAGGGATTTACAGCAGATTTTGTAACTTACGTACATTGATGAATATATATTATTATTTTTCATGGAAACGCTGTGATGAAATACCTAATGGGTGCAGGTCAAGTTTCAGTCAACAAACGCAAGCCCCAACAGGATTGATACTGGTTTGCTAATCATTGCACTTCCTTGGCTATATTATTGAAATCATCTTTAAGTAACTGGATGACTAAAATGCATACTTTAAGGTATTAATAATTTGCAACTTTTTCGATTCAAGAAAATAATTTTTCAGACTATCGATTTTTTTTTTTTAAAGACACAATCATCAAAATCTATGGACCTTAGCGCCCGAAGCCTTCTTAATTACACTGCCGATATCCGGTCAATAATTCTCGCCACAGACAACATTGCCCATCAACGTTTAGTGAACTGTAAAGGCTCCTAGGGAGGAAACTTTAAGTAGGCTTCCTAGGTATTATAAATATGAATTATGATTAATTTATTATTTTGTAATATATTTAATATATCACTAAGTGTAAAGTGTAGATGTCCTCACGCGTTGATCTAGTGGCTAGCGCACTCGCCTTTTGTACGAGAATTCAGTGTTTGATTCCCGTGAGGGCAAAGTCGTTGTTGGCCCAGCATCGTGATAGAAAGTGGGAAGCTACAGTTTGTAGCTCCCTAGGTAGCGAAGGCCGAAACTAAACGGCCTATTCAAATCCCTTCATGGGCTGTAGCGTCATAGGGGTTAAAGGGGTAAGGTATAGATAGTTTGAAATTTGATTCTTTCAAGTTTTAAACAATCATTCTTAAGCCCAAATTAACAAACATGATCTGCCCGCTTTAATTTCAATATAGGGCTAAAATTCTGCCGATTTTATCTCTTATATGAAGAACGGTATTTTACCTTGATTAACCTTTTATTCAATGTTTCTTTTTCTTTTTTTAATTTATTTGTTGTCCAAGCAACGTTTGTAAAAACAAAAAAAAATAGGGACAGCTATCAGTATAGAGACACTTCACGTGGGTAGTTACTTGATGGAAAAAAGCCATCAATTGAATCGTCTGGTGCTGACAGTATATTCAATACCATTGTTATCCATACGCAATTTCTTGGACTCCTTGTAGTATTCTGTAGTTATAGATTAATATCGAATTACAGAATCGTTATGTTGTGCTTGCCATGGACTATTGCAAATCTAGTTATAACTTTCCATTTTACAAATGGCCGTCTGATGTGAGAGATTTGAAACTTTGCCAGTCTGAATATTGGAATGGTCCTGTACTCCGGACTGTTGATGAAATTTGGCAAATTGATTTGTTTTCAGTTCAGCTATTTTGTCTTAAATTGTAGAATTGTCTGTTACGTTACAATGCTTATTTTTTGAGTTAGTAATCAAAGTTTCAAAGTGGCATATAATTAAAGGATATCAATGATAATAAAATTCCTTTTGCTGTTATTTAGATTTGCTAAAGCTTTGTTACATACCGTCAGAATGTGTCTATAAGATAATGTGTTTGGTTATGTTGAAAGAAGGATGACAATGTCGTCTACAAAGGTTGCAGAATTTGTTGTGAATGTGCTAAGTCACTGAAATTTTAAATAAAACTTGAAAAAACCTTCTAAAACTCAGTGTTTAGAATTAACCAGCTAGTGAGGTAACTTATAGTGTTCTAAAAAGTAAAGTAATGCCTATTTTTTTCGGCAGAGATAAGTCCAATTACCAAGTTGGATTATTTTGTAAAATTATATTTGATTTTTCATTATTTATACTTTGCTGAATTTTTAGACATAAAAGACTGGTTATGTCTGATTATTTCTGGTTATATAGTATAGAAAATTTCATATTAACATATTTTTAAATGTAAATAATTAATCTGTTTCAGGTAAGATAGCGGCAAGAAATTCAATTAAAAAGAGGTATTTATATTTTATTTATCTGTATTTAAACCTATCACGCTTATTGGTTGAACAGTTTACATTGCATTAGTTATTTATCTATTGAATCGCCAATAGATTTAATCAATATCAGATTTCTTAGAAAAGAGCTATTGTGAGGAAGCAAGTAATTGGTAGGGTTGACCCTAGTTTGGTTTAGGAACTCTAACAAAACCTTACCAAGCAGTGTAAAGGAAAATACATTCCCTGGCACAATAACCTATTAGCCGTTTAGAAAAAAAAATGTAGACCATAAAAAGTGCAATAAATTTTCCTTATATTTTCTTTTATCTTGTTTTTTTTTTTTATATATAAAATTTATTTTGTTTTTCTATTTATTTTATTTTATTTTTCATTTAATATTTTCTTATTATTATTTTTTTTTAATTTATTTTGTTATATAAATTATGGCAGCAATAATGTTACAAATGATTACTTTGTAGTTATCAGAGTGCAATGTAATAGTTTTAGAATAGAAAATCACGTTAAATCAAAGTCCATTCCATTGACATTAATTTTAGTTTCTAATTTGTTTAAACCCGTGAGTTCTCTCATTTTAAGAATAACACTCATTCGACTGTCACTGCAATGTTCTAATGACTTTTTTTTTTTTATCGAATTTTTAGTGAAAGTTTGTTCCGTTAACTCTCACCAGGTGATGGTATTGAAATGGATTCTAACGGAAGCCTAACGTCTCGGTTCCCCACTTTTCCAAAAATGTTTTTTAGAATAATGTTTCAAATAAAAGTGATACAAGTTTGTTTTTTTTTCGCTTAATATCATGAATCATGGTTTTCTCAGGATGTTTCTGCCAGTCATCTCTATTTATAGTAACCGCATCCACTTGCGAGTTAGGAGGATATTCTTGGTGCATTTAAAAACAGATATATTCTCTAAGTGAATTTAAGTACTTTACAACATCACAACGATATCTTAATAAATAAGTTGTTTATCTAGAATAAAACTGGCATTGATTCCTGTAGTGTTCTGGTTGAATGTCTAAAAAAGACTGTCCTGAAAGAATGCCTTCTAATTGTTCGTTCAAATCTTCCCCTGTGAGAAGAAGAGGAGACAATGCTAACAAGGTTCATGAACTCTTCCTGTAACTGTACTCTTCTAGTTACCCTTTTTGCCAACTAGCTTGCATTTTTCTCATAATTTTCTTCAATTAAAATAGATATAATTTCTTGCATCCATCACATTAAAATATACGTGGTTTCATTTGGATTTGTAAAGTCTCTCCCACCCTTTTTACATGTAAGTAATATGGACTGTGTTACACGTTTTTTATCAAAACGGGTACTTTTAAGGAACTAATTTAACGTATAAATATATTAACAAATAAGTGTAATTTTTAATTAATATTTTGCTTATATTTTAAATCTAATATTATTTATTAATATATAAATGTATATTTTACATAATATTTAATTTTTTGTCCTACATATTGTTAACAATCATTTTTATGGATTATGCCGCATATTTATTAATCTTCATATCTGTCTATTATATAATAATGAAAAATAAGAGAAAGTAATAATGTATCAGTCAATATGTCGCCTGGGATTATGTAAAAAATATTGAAAATTTATTTAGCTCTTAAGATTATATTATAATCCTTACAATGAGTTGATTAAAATGGCTTAAGCTATTAATACAAAAATTGACATACATGAAGCAAAAGAAACCAAAACAAACTATTTATTAAACTAGTAAAAGAGAAAATAGAAAGGAAAGAGTTTATTATTATACTTATAAACTTCCTTAGCCTAAGTTATTGTCCAAGGTTGATTTTAGTTACCGTAACAATTTCTTGCCAGGCTGATAGATCCTGCGCTCTAATCCACCAGTTGATTGTTCTATTTTCTGATCTTTCATATCTCTTCCTAGAGCATCCCGCCTTCCGTAGTAGTCTTCTCCCAAAATTATTTTGGACATTGTTCCATCTGCTATTCATCCACATGCTCTATCCAACTTCTATTTTTTATGAACTATGCGATACCCGCATAAATCATTAACTCGATCACTCATTGTTCGTTCTTATACGCCAGATACCTTGTCCACATAACGGGCTGAAAATACGCTTTGGTATTTTTGTTTTTCTAAAATTCTCAGCGCTGCACATTTTTAAACCTACCTTTACCCATAGCAAAATTTGGAACTCACCAAAGATTTGTACAGTTTTATTTTTGCTGATTCTGAATTTCTTTAAAAGATTTATGGTCAAACCAACTGTCTTAGCACTCCTTCTTCAATTTACAATTCCTTCTCAATATTGCGATGGCATCGCCAAATTGATGATGCCCTTTGTTTATCGAGTTAGTTCACTCACTAATATCGTAAATTTATTTCACTCTGATGATTTGATTAATTGATTAAACAATATTCACTTTAACGAAAGAAGAATGTTATATATGTATATTATGTACTTAATTTAGTAAATTATTCGGGTTAATCTACACAGAATTATTAGCAATCTTGAAGGAAAATTTCAGGAAGGAGATATCGGAGAAAGGGAAATTAGTTAATTTCCTGGATTCCAGACTATTTATCTAGATTAACTGCTAGATTTCTTGAGAAAAAAAGAAAAAGTTATGATATAAACAGCAGCCCCTTCTTATGATATTTAGAATACCCCCCTTTTTTTTTTTTTTTATAAATTGATATAATTAAGTATTTAAAAAAATTCATTTATAATTCATGTTTCTGCTATAACTTATGTTGAAATTATACAGTAATGTGCTTTATTACGCCTTAAATTATGTTCTATTGTTTTCTTCTTCCATCTTATATTTCGTAATGAACATATTTCTCATTCCACAACCACTTAGATTAAATTGCTGCCTCAATAATTCTCATTCATCGCAAAACCTCTTTATGCACAAGACTGGAGCATTCCTTTGACTTAATTGACTATCACAGCCTATTATGTCTTGCTAAGATATAACATTTTTGTAGAATTTCGACTAATTTACTATATCCAAAAAGGATTCGATAATAAGAATTGACAGAATTATTTATGAAGTAATTAAAAACAAATTGGATAGTCTAGATTAACGATTCCTTTACTTTGCTTTTCTAAGAAATTATGTCTCAGTAATAAAACACAAAATATGCCTAACTTATGAATATCTTTGGAATTAAAATGTAATAATCTATTGTCGAAGACCTGATTAGTCACCGATTGTTTTTTTCAATTATGGAGCACGTGATCAAGATTCGACAGTTCTTAGTAATCGTAATTGCTACTAAAATTAGTTAGTAATGGTTTTCCTCTTTTTTACTCAAGAAGCTGTAATAGAAGAAGCAAACGGAAATATAGAAATAATTTAGAAAAATGTGTTAGTTTTGGAAAATGGAAATATAGTGAATTTAGAAGACTTTAAGTGTAGTTAAGAGCAGTAAATTGAAGGGACTGAGGTCTATGCTATTCCAAGACAAAGGACAGGTAAAAAGAAATCGTTAGAGAAAGTCAAACCACTTGGCCAACTCCATTGTACAACCCCGTTGGTATCCAAGAAAATAATATATAAGGTTGTAAATTGGATGTTGAGGTTCGGTCATACAAAAGAACTCTTTTTAAATTTCTACCGACGTTTCGGCAGATTTATTGCCTTCTTCAGTGTCTGTACAAAGCTTTTAATACAAATTAATAAAAAATAGAAACAATATAAAATATGAACTTAAAATAAATATTTTCAGAATAAACATTTTTTTAAAATAAACTATATAAATATAAACTAAATAAAGAGTATGATATATATAGCACACTTAAATTTATTATAAACTATTGTTGTACAACAGATCAATATTAAACTAAATCACACCTATTAAATAATCTAGATCACAACTATTAAAAGATATGTGGCATATATAAGAGTAAAGTATGGAAATAACTTAGGAAATGTACTTACAAAAATTTTCAGTTAGAATTCCAGTAGTAATTAATCTAGTTTAACCTGTGACATACCATAACAAAGTGTTACGGACATTGGATGGGTCATGGTATATAAAGGGCTAGGAGAGCGGATGGGAAAACCATGTCTTAGTCTGTATGTTGTTTTGGAAATTCCAGGAGATTGTTATAACTGAGAGATAGGTTTCTGGTGTCTGTTCTAAAATTAATAGATAATTTATCTTTTTTAATATGAATCATTTCCAATATATTTCTTTTGTTATTATTATTGTTGATGGAGATAATTTTAGTGTTTTCCATGTCAAATTCAAGTTTGTATTGTATGCAGTGTTTCGTTAGAGCCGTAGTCAAGTCAGTCGGTTTTTTTAGTTTTACAGTCGTATTTATGTTGGTACAGTCTATTTTTTAAATATTGAGATGTTTGTCCTATGTATGTAGCTGGGCATTGTAAACAATTTATTTTATAAATTATATCTGATAATGAAGTTGTAGGTGTGGGGTCTTTTAGTTTAGGAAAGAGTTTTTTCAGAGGATTGGAGTTTTTGTGGGCAATGGAAAGGTTATATTTCTTGAAAATTTTAGCTATTTTATCTGATAGACCTTCTATGTATTGGATAGAGATATAGGATATTGGAAGTTGCTGTGATGGCGTAGAGAGAGTCAGGTTGATCACATTATCTGTGGATCGTTGATATAATATTTTTTGTATAATATGGAGGGGATAGCCATTATTTTTAAATATATAACTATCCCCATATATAACGGGGATGGCTAAGATGAAGTACACGTTTGGTAAAGGATTTAACAAAGTTGATTTTCTGATTATTTGGATGATTGGAAAGGAAATGGAGGAATGTGCTATATATATCATACTCTTTATTTAGTTTATTTAAAAAAAAATTATTCTGAAAATATTTATTTTGAAACGTCGGTAGCAATTTAAAAAGAGTTCTTTTGTATGACCAAACCTCAAAATCCAATTTACAACATTGAGTACAGCGGTCGTAACGAACACCAACAATATAATATATAAGGAGCGAGTTTTAACTCCAAACATAGAGTATCATACTGATAGTCGTATTCAGCACCTCATTCCCTGATTTTAACTTCAGTACCAGTTAAAAGAAAGAATATTTGTGTTTAAAATCAATTTAGTAAGCAAGAAAATTTAACTGCGAGAGCTTTTGTGTGTATGTAAGCTTAATTCATTTATTACAATTAACTTTATTACTAATTGTTATTTTATAAAGTATCTAATTTCAGTTATAGTCCAATTATTTATGGTAAACAAGTGGTGACTTATTCACTGTTTCTAAACACATATCTCTTAACTTATACTAAGCGCTAGTTTAAGCCCTTCGGAATAAAACCTAGACTGCTGTACCAAAAAAGCATTTATAACAGAAAAACTTAGTTTTGTTATTTTTACTTACATATGCCATCTATACTGATTAACTGCTATGCAATTGACGCTGCCAATTGGTGAAGTTACAACCGATATGAGAATTCAACCAAAACATTGGCCGTAACCACTACTTCAGTTATCTGCTTAGAATTGCAGATCCGCAGTACGAATCGCAGAAAGTATTGTAATTTTTCGTTAAAGTCCATATGAAATGACTATATTATTTTCAGTAAGCATCATTTGTGGTAAATTATTTCATATTTAGTAACCTTTGTAGTCTGATAAAACAAGTACTTTGTTGCAGAATTATATTTGCCAGACAGACCAAATTACTATTGGCTGTGTTCGGTAGCAGAACGTCTGGGTTACAGGGTTAATTAAACAAAATGGAGATTAGATAAATATAACAATATTATTATTGATATACTACTATGATACTAAATTAAATTCTTGATTTGTGATAATATTAGAATAACGGCAATGGCCAGAAACATCTCATTATAATTTTAAGGCCTGACGATTTGGAAACCATTTTAATTTAGAATACTTTCTGTAATTGAATTTGTTTTCATATTAATATCTTGAGAAAGTATCTTAAAAGGATTTTCATATGTTCCTTTAACAACAATAGCTTGTTTCACAATTTAAACCATGGAAGTAAGTTTGTTCACCAGCTTAGTTTTTAAACAAAGGCGTGAAACTGTAACAGTCACGCCCTTTTAATGATAAAACTGTTTAGGAGAAATGTAGTATGCATTTTCTTTTTATTGATTAAGCAACATCTGTAGTTACAGTAATTGCTTCTGCGGATCTATGCTTCTTTTGGCGTCTTGTGGCTTGAATGGAGAGCTGGAATGTCATCCAGTAATGACAGTCCTGTCATTGGTCGTCGGAACTTTAGCAATTGGCAAGGTTATCCCTAGGTCACCCCCTTTTTAGTCTTCTTTTTGTGGCAGTGAATTTGGGCTTAAGCTTCTTGAGATGAGGGAATTGTTATGTTGGAATAGCGTTTCGTGGAAGTTCTTGTATTTCCGTTGGATTGTGTCTATCACGAATGGCATGTTAAGATCAGTGTGTAATGTAAAGTTTGAAATGCAGTGAGGTGCGTCAATGATTCGGCTTAGCAATCTAGATTGGTAATCTTTCTGTAATCTATGCAGATTGGAAGTCTTGGCTGTTCCCCAAACTTTGCAACCTACAGCCATATTAGTCGATTTTTTTTTTTGAACAGTAATATCATGTAGAGGTTATCGTTATGTTTTCCGCCCATTAGTCGTCATAATTTTTGGAATTTGTGGTTTAGTGCCAGTTTTTTCAGTCTGGTATGGGGATTCCATGTTGGTCGGCGACCTAAGAAAAGACCGAGAAAGCGTGTAACAGTTTTCTATGGAAGTGGCGTTTCATTTAGGAAAACTGCTGGACATGTCTGTTTTGTTAAAGTGAATGTCATGTGTTAAAATGAAAAATGTAAATTAAAATTGTTAAGTATTGAGAAAAAATGTTGATGTAAAAATTCTTTGTGTAATTCCTACAATTTTAATTGATAATTTTGTCAAGTCTGAATTTTTTTGACTGCCTGTCAACTTGCATATGTACATTTGTATTTGTGTATGAAAAATCTGGTGTGAAACACTCACACAACTTTCTCTTACTCCAGTTATCAAAATTATAATTGACAAATTTTATAGTTTGTGTACGAAATTTAATGAAATTTGTCGAAAACTGAAAAAACTATTCAGTAAAAGCGCACTTCCGGTTTACTGATTTTCTTCACACCCGGAATTTTGGTCAACTATTTATTTCTAATTAATTTCATTTGGATGATAGAGTTGTATAATAAAGTATGATACCACTTTAGAGGAAGCTGCAACCCAACCTCTCTCCTAAAAGTGCCCTTAAATGAATTTTCCCAGAGAAATGTTTTATATAAAGGTTGTAAAATCTTGAATGTTAGTTTATATGTGTAGTTTCAAGAAAATCGTCGGGGCCATTTTTGAGAAAATCACGAAAAAGTGAAAAAAAATCATTTAGTAAAGTGTAAAAACAAAAGCACTTCCGGTTTTTCGATTTTTCTCAAACTCGGAATTTCAACAACATATTTAATTCTAATTAACATTCTTTAAATGACCGAATTGTGTAATAACCTGAAATAGCACTTTAGAGGGTAACCTAACCTCACCCCTCCCCCAGAAGGGCACTTAAATCAATTTTCCCAGAGAAATGTTTCAAATAAAAGTTGTAGCTTCTTGTATATGTAGTTGATGTATAAAGTTTAAAGAAAATCGTAGGAGCCATTTTTGAGAAAAACGCAAAAAGTAAAATACGTCAATAATAAAGTGGGTACTTCCGATTTTTTTCCCTTTTTTTTTTTTTTTCTTTTTTTCCTTTTTACCCCGGTTGAGGAATTTTAACATAAACGCACCGTCAGATCGCTGGTGATACCTAAACGGAAATATTAAGTTTCAGTTTTCTACGGTTTTCGTTTTTGAGCTATGCTGTTCACATACACACACACACACACACACACACACACACACACACACAGACCATTTGCTAAAAACCACTTTTTTGGACTCAGGGGACCTCAAAACGGATATTTCCTGTGAAAATTCGATATCGAAAATTTGACACGATTACAATACTTCCTCTTACTAGGAGTAAGAGAAAGTAAAAAGCCGTAAGGGGAAACGCTGGCAAAACGCATGCACACTCACACACATACACACACACAGAGTTAAATTAAATTTCCGGTTAAAAGGTTTTTGATAATTTATCGGATGATGCATTTAAAGGTCTCTAATTTTATAGTGGTGTTGTTCTCATGAAAATAATAAATGTTGTAGCGATCGAAATTTTACGTTGGCCATCGACCGGCCTTGAGCGTTCCCTCTTGAGGATATATCATAGTGAACATAGTGATCCTTGGTCTAGCAATAGAAAGTCAGGGCAAATAATCAAAAAAGCCAAAAGGAGCAATTACGACTCCTTGTTTTCTATTGTCATATTGACCAAACCTCCACTTTTCTACACTCATTTTGCGTACCATGTAGTTTTTAAACATGTTGACAGTTTCGATATATCAATATATTCTGAAGATAGGCTAACGACAAAAACCTGTCAAAGGAATAGGTACACACAAAAAATAGATTATTAAGGAATTTGTTATTCCCCCTAGGCTTGGTCTTTTAAAGCAATCTGCCACACGACCTCTAGCAGCCCAACATATCCTTGACATCTTTGTCCATTTGTCCGCAGTCAGGAGTAAAGGAAGTTCGTATTTCCTCTAGTTAAGGACAAGTGTCAGGAAGTTCAAAAATTACTGGAGATTGGCCACATAGAGTACAAGTTGGTTTTCCCAGATTCCCATCCGATGGAGATGGAAGTTGAGGTAGTCATGTCCAGTCAGAGCTCTGAAACATGCTACTCCATCTCTTGTTGGTGTCCATCCATCCACCTAATACTCCATCTAATGCTTTTGCAGTATGAAATGTCCTTACCTTTCATACTGTAAAAGGTTTAGTCTGAAAAGAACAATATGAAAGCGCAGCAAGAGGGTATTGGCGGCTGATACAGGACAATACTTGGGCAGTTCTGGTGGATAAGGGAAATCGCGTACCACCCACTTTATTAAGTGTAATAGCGTCCCCTTGGACGAATTGGCTGTGCCTTTTTGCTCCATTTTTCGCTAACTGGGCAGCTTTTTCATCAACTTATTACTGAAAATTGACATTATTCAATCTCATTGAAGCTAATTATTGGTTCATCCAATTTCAAGCGATTGAACCAATAACCATCAAATTTACTGTACGAAAGTTGGACTTAATTGTTCCATTGAGCCTCCAAGGGCGCGACAACTATGTATTACCTTCTGCAATAATATACTGGCAAATGAGCTTCAACCTCGATATCGAATATCTCACCTGAAAATTATCTGCAACAGTAGGAAAATTGGAAAAAAATTTATGAGATTAACAAATAGTCGCGAGATAAACTCTGGACGTGTTAACAAGTCTCACGATTAACCTAGGAAAGTACACAAAGCTAGCCTCACTAACTCACTGGTAAAACATGCTAGAGATCTTCTAAATTGCCATATCAATCTTCAAACGGCTATATCATTCTATATTCACCATGCCAGTAACTTACAATCCACATTCTTCGCTCGGTCACTCTACTACCTTTAAACGCTTCATAAAGTAAAGTAACATAAAATATAATTGATGAGTTCACTGTCTGCTCATTATCATTTACATCAACATTTACCATCATATTCCTGCCATCATAATATTACACGTCATAATGTGTTACAACTTTCAGAACATTAAAGTATTTTTTGTTTATATCAGTTTTCCAATTTAAAACAAGTATATTTTTGTTCTGAAACGAAATAAAAGAGAACAAAACATATATTTATATGTCCAAAAAGTATTCAGAACATATGAATATTAAACAGTTCTACAATCAGTTGTAAAAATAAGGCTACTAACAAAAGTTATGTAAAAACTTTTTTTGTTTTGTTTGTTTTTTTGTTTTTTTTTCAAAGGAATTCAATTTCTAGTTTTTTATTTTATTTATGTTATTTTTATAATTTCATGATAAAATTCTTAGAGCAGAATGTCTGTTTTATTTTTCAAATATACGTACCTGTTTATTTATTCATTTTTGCTTTTTAAAAGTTATTTTTTTATAAGAGAGACCTTGAGAATTTTCATTTACTCAGAGAGAAATCCCTAAATTTTTTTTGTAGAAATCGAATTATAAAAACTTGGGTTTAATATTTTTATTTATTTTCTAGAATGGACCTTCTATATTCATTTCAACTATTAATAAGCTTTTTATGTACCTTATTAATAAGCTCAACTCTTAATAAGCTTTTTATGTATCATACGGGCATTAGTACCATCGGGATGATCTAATTAAATATTCAACAACTATGAGGGACATTCCGTAACAAAGAGACAAAAATCTGTAAAATGGAGAATATCTTTATTTGAATGACGACATTTTCCGTATCGTAACTTGGCATATTTCTCATTCGTTTCAGCAAGCTGTTTGTCCACTGATTCTACGTATATACACAGCCGTATATACTTATATAGGTATATATACGTATAAGTATAAGTATATACGTATATACTTGACAACGACGGCAAATCCTTTAGAAATCTGACTTGGATTAGAAAAACGTTTAATGATGTCTTGTTTCTAAGGACTGAAACCGTCTGAAATTTACTAAACAATGATAAAACAATAGATTATTAATTATGTGTAATGTGCGAACTTCTACATGTTGATCAGTTCTATGTGGCCAAAAAAGATTGCCTGTTTTGCAATGTACATGACGACTCAAAATCGAGGATTGAACTCATTATTAAATAATTGACTTGGTTTGCAGAGGGGAGAAGGTACTCTCTTATTCTAGGCCAATCCACCAAAATTAGGACACATACAATCCACATACAATCCACCAAAATTAGGACATATACAATCCTGCAAAATCTCGCAAAATTAGGCTGGGAAGACTGGCGTATCCGCCTTACATCTCTAATCTCTACCATCAACATTCCTTTTTATTTTAGTCCTCTTAAGGTGTAACAGCAATCAAAGAGAGATCAGCAACCACTCTCTCGGACTGGAGTGGGAGAAACTGTATAAATACAGCGACGGACAGTCCATGAAAAAGTCAGTTCGATATAGTTAAATATACAGCTTAACACAGTTCAATAAAATTCGTACTAGCCAGTCACTTCGTGTCATTTTCATACCACTCTTCCTTAACCATCCTCTATTGTAAAGTCCAGGCAGACTGTGTCTCTTTATTATTATACACAGTTAACTAGTGTTAACTCCGTCTTCTTATTTCATCAACCAGACCCAAATTCTCTCCACCTAACACATCCATTATGTTGAACTGTATCGAACTGACTTTTTCATGGACTGTCCGTCGCTGTATTTATACAGTTTCTCCCACTTCAGTCCGGAGAGTGGTTGGGTTTGTTTCTCTTCTCTTTACTCTCTTTGGTTGCTGTTACATAAGGAATCAGTTGAAATGGATTTTTGGCGGCGATGTTTAAGGAAGACCAGAGCAGATCGTGTGACAAATGAAGATCTACGGCGGGAAATAAATATAGAGGAATCCGTGGGACAGAGAGTTATGAGGAAAAAGCTGAGGTGGTATGGGCATCTCAGGCGGATGGGCCCTGAAAAATGGGACCCCCACAAAGAAGAAGGCGGGGAAGACCAGCACGTCCATGGGAAGAGGAGATAGAGGAGGAAATGGCGGCCAGAGGATTGCGCCAAGGATACTGGTCGGACAAGAATTTGTGGAGAGAAATGACCTGACGGCAACCCAATAGAGGGAAACGCCGATGTAAGTAAGTAAGGAATCAGTAAATGGTGTCACTTTTCACAGCAACAAAGGAATTAAAACAAATGTGCAAAATTGGCTCGCATTTCAAGATAAAAAATTGTTAACTTCCGGCAAGAGTGATAGGACAAGTGTATAAAAAATGTATTAGCGACTTATGATGAAAAATTGATGAATTGTGAGTTTCAATTTAATAAGCCACTATTAAACTATAACATTTTGATTGAATTTCAATGTCACAGAGATGTATGCAAATAGCTTCAAGGGTGATTTCATCAGTCTTGCTATTATTGGTTTTTACTTTTATTTAGTTTCTCATTGTCAACTCCTCTTTCAGAACATATCTTTGGTATATTTGTTAAGACTTTTTATTCTTATGCTTCGCGAAATCTTAAGAATTAGAAGTGACTTTTCATTCCCTCTACAAACATGTCTGCATAACAGTTATATTATGCAAGACTTACTGGATAATTTTGTGTGTTAATGTTGCTGTTTTTTACGGAGGACCAGGTTAATTGTGTAACCAATGAATAAATTGATACTGCTTTTGTAACTGAGTATATTTAATAGCTGTACAACCTGACTTGGCGGTGGTATGCTGACAACTGACTAATCTCACATCTCAACATTTCAATTTTTCACACCCAGTCGGCGTTAGTATCAACAATAAATACAATGTACACCCATAGATGGCATTCGCACTACCATTCCGCCCACCTTGGAATATGCATATATTTCGAAATGACAATAATAATTACTTCAGGAATAACATGACAATGAAATCAATTAGTAGACAAAATATACAAACACATACAATGTATATCCATCACAAAATAAAAATAAAGGAAATTGAACAAAGTAGAACAAACAAATAATTAAATGAATTATATAGTCTTTGAACATGATGTGTGTGTTGCCTCTAACCCTTGTCTTCTTCATTGATGGGCAGAGGGCAGATTTTGGTGATTGCTCGTTTGGTTTTGCCAGTTTGGGTTTTTAGAGTTACAACTCTTACCTGGCGGTCTGGGCCTTTGTGGACTTCAAGGACTCTTCCTAGCCTCCAATTTAGTGGAGACGTCTTCTCCTGGATCAGGACGAGAGTGCCAGTCTGAATATTTGCATGTTGATCCTTCCATTTCAATCTTTTCTGTAGCTCAGAAAGAGATGACGTTGACCATTGAGCCCAAAATGTTTGTTTCATTTGTTCCACCAGTTTCCACTGTGTTAGCCTGTTCATTGGAACGCTTAGCAAGTCTAAATCAGGAAGGGAATTGAAAGATTCTCCAATTAAAAAATGTGCAGGAGAAAGATAGGTTAGGTCAGATGGATCATTTGAAAGAGGAAGGAGAGGACGAGAGTTTACACACGATTCAATCTCTACTAATAATGTGTATAAATTTACATATGTTAAAATGGTTGTACCCATGTTCTTCTCAAATGATGCTTTACTAATTTAATATTGGCTTCCCATAATCCGCCCATATGAGGTGAATATGGCGGGATGAAAGACCACTGAAATCCACATGATGATGCGAATTTTAGGATGGAGTCTTCTGTTTTCTGGGTTTCTATAAATCTTCGAAAGGCCTTCAGTTGATTAGCTGCCCCTGAGAAGGTGGTCGAATTATCAGAATAAATGGATGTTGGTTTACCTCGTCTCGCTATAAATCTTCTGAGGCAGGAAATAAAGGCCTCTACTGACAGATCTTCTACAATTTCAATATGTACAGCCTTAACAGCAAGGCAGACAAAAAGTGCCACATAACATTTTACAGTAGATGCCCTTCTTGTTTGATTTAAGCGTATATGGATAGGACCTGCATAATCAATCCCACAATGGGTAAAAGGCCTGGATTTCTGCACTCTAGCAGCTGGAAGCTGACCCATGATTTGAGTGATACCCCTTGGTTTCGCCCTGAAGCAGGTGATGCAGTTTTGCACAATGTTAGTAGTCAAATGACGACCATTAATTGGCCAGTACCTTAGTCGCATTGCTGCTAACAACGATTGAGGACCACAGTGCAACAACGCTAAGTGTCTCTCTCTGGCGATGAGTCGAGTTATATGATGCATTGGCGGCAGGACTATTGGATGTTTCTGTTCATGTGTGATAATAGCTTTTTCTATTCTACCGCCCACCCTAATCAATCCATCATCTCCAAGAAAGGGATTAAGATTTGCAAGTTTACTTGACTTGTGGACTGGATTCCCCTTGCTTAGTGCCTTAAATTCGTCTGCATAAACTTCTTGCTGACAGCCCTTAAGAATCAAGCAAAGAGAATCGTTCAATTCAAAGGCAGTGAGAGGGCCAGTGAGACGTACCGTTTCACCTTTCTTGATTTTAGAATTAACAATGAATCGACGACAATAAGCAATAATCCGTGTAAGTTTCGTAATGGAGGAATATCTTCTTAGAATCTCCCACGATGAAAAGATAGTTTGGAGGGCCATCATGTTCCTTCTTCGTTCCGGCGGGTCCAATGGATAATCCACTTGTGATTGATTTGACCAATCCTTTGTTAACCCAGATGTACTGGTCAAGAATTCTGGACCATTCCACCACAACGACGAAGCTGAAAGTGAATCTGGATCCATGCCTCGAGAAATTATGTCTGCTGGATTGTCATTGCCACCAACATGCTTCCAGTGTTCAATGTTGCTTAGCTCCTGAATTTTCGCCACTCGATTGGCTACAAAGGTTGCCCAATGTGTAGATGGGGAGTGGAGCCATGCAAGGATTATTGTGCTGTCTGTCCAGTAATAAATACGATTTCTGTCAACTGCTAATGACGTGCATACTACATTGGTAAGCTGGGCCATAAGTAGGCCTCCACAAAGCTCTAAACGTGGAAGAGATGTAGCCTTAAGTGGAGCCACTCGAGATTTGGAGCACAATAAGTTTACACTTAATACATTGCCTGAAATGGTGTCAATGCTTCGGACGTACACGCACGTTCCGTATGCGGCCTCTGAAGCATCAGAAAATGCGTGTATTTCTATACTTGCGTCTGGAGGGTTAATTGTTACTTGTCTTGTTATCCTTATTTGTTGAAGATGAAAGAGTGAGTTTCTGAAATTGCTCCATTGTTTTACTAACATGTCAGGCAATTGTTCATCCCATCCTACACCTTCACGCCATAATCGTTGCATGAATATTTTTGCAGTCAAGATGATCGGACCAATCACTCCTAATGGGTCAAATATTTGACTAATTTCAGCTATAACCTTCCTTTTAGTTATACTTGATTTATCTGGATCCTTGACATTAAATATGAAGCAGTCATTTTCTATATCGAACGTAAGACCCAGTGTTTTAACTGTGGAGCTAGTGTAACCGTCAAAACAATGAATCTTCAATTGCTCTCTATCTTCAGGTGAAATTGCTTCCAGAAGCGTTGGAGAGTTCGCACACCATTTCCTCAAGTGAAACTTGCCTTGTTTCAACAACGTGATCACTTCCTTTTGGATTTGCAGACCTTCGGCAATGGAGTTGCAGCCGGTCATTAAATCATCTACATAAAAATCCCTTTGTACCTTAGCAGCCTGTGGAAGATTAGAACATTCATCAAGAAATAGCTGATGAAGGGTTCTCGTTGCTAAGTATGGGGCACTTGCTGTTCCATATGTGATCGTCGTTAGTTTGTAAGTTTTGATATCTTCGCTGGGATTATCTCTCCAAAATATTTTCTGAAGGCTGCATTGTGCTTCGTGTATGTTGGTCTGTCTGTACATTTTTTCTATATCTGACATCATGACATAGTTATACATTCTAAATCGAATAAGTATATCGAATAGGCTGTCTTGTATTACTGGACCAACCATCGATATTTCGTTTAAAGACAATCCTGTTTCTGTTTTAGCTGATGCATCAAAGACGACTCTCAGCTTTGTTGTAGACGACGATTCCTTGTAAATTGCGTGATGTGGAATGAAGTATTCCGGAAGTTCAATGTCATTTGAAACCTGCTTCATGTGACCTAGCCTTTCATACTCCTGCATGAATTGCCTGTATTGTTCATACAGTAATGGCTGTTTAACAAGCTTGGATTCCAAATTGTAGAAGCGAGATAGTGCAGTTTTTCTTGAGCTTCCAAGCACTATTGGATCCTTTCTTAATGGGATCTGCACTGTGTATCGCCCATCAATACCACGATTTACAGTGTTTGCGTAGTGAATTTCACAAGCGAGGTCTTCCCCGGTACATGTTTTCTTGCTGGATGAGTCTTCCAATTTCCAAAAGGCCTGCAGATGTTCATCGACGTCGCTTAATGATGCTACATGACAGTGATTTAAATCTTCAGAATCCTCTTGACCACCTGTGCTGCATACTACCCACCCTAAAAGGGTTTCTTGCAGAATGGCTGAAGAGTTAGGAATCTTAATTCTTCTTTGAAGAAGCAATTGCCAAAATAGCTGAGCTCCTAGAAGCCCATCTACCTTGGTTGAGTGATTCCAAGTTGGATCTGCGAGCTCAACTTTCGGAAATTCCCACTGTTCACAATCTAAGGTGCTGGAAGGAATGTTGCCTGTAATTTGAGGAATTATCAGGAATTCAGAAGTTGCTTGGAAACTTGTTGTTAAAGAGCTAATAACCGCCTTTATTTTGAATGAAACATTGCTTGATGAACCGTTAATCCCTGAGATTGGTAAGCTGGTTTTGCTGCGGCTTAATCCAAGGAAACGGCAAACCGAATCTGTCAGAAAATTAGGCTGAGATCCACTGTCTAATAGAACGCGAATCGTAACTGAATTACCGTTAGCGTTGTTCAATTGAATGAGAGCTGTTGATAGGATGACATTTGACGAGATCCTATTTCCATGACAATCCGACGTGGCTGAAATAATTGGTTGATGCTGTAAAACCTTAAAGGCCGCAGCTGGGGGTGAAACACATGCTTGAGATTGTCCGGATATGCTGTCTTGATGGCAAAGAGTGTTATGTAGACAGTTACATATCTTGCATTTTCTGGAATTACATGCTGATATTTCATGATTCTTTGGTTTGAGGCAATTAATACATAAATTGAGCTCCTTCAACTTATTGATGCGATTTTCTGTTGCTAAATTCAAAAACATTTCACATCTATATATGGGATGTGGTTTGTTACATAGTTTACAGTTGTGGTAAGCCTGGGAATGAAAACAAGAATTATTTGTAGTATGGTGCCGCTGTTGTTTGAAATAATTGGCTTGATTACTTGAAACTTGGATTTTCTTTTGAGACTCAGATGAAGAGCTTGATTTTTGTTGTATACTTAGCGAGTTGGATAGTGCTTCCAAAGTTTGGCATTTCTGATTTAGAAATTTTAGCAGGCACTCAAATGTTGGAAGTGTGTCCCCAGGAGAATATTCTTGCCATGCTTTGAATGTCTGCTGATCAAACTTGCTAGAAATCAGATGAATGATTAAGGAATCCCACGAATCAGTGGGCTGCCCCAATGCCTTAAGTGCTTGTAAATGCTTCAACGTGTTGTCATGAAGTGAGCGAAGTTCCTTGGCCGATTCTTTAGTGACCTTTGGCAGATCAAACATGACCTTCACATGTCTTTGAGTTATGAGCCTTTTGTTGAAAAATCGCGTTTCTACTAATTTCCAAGCACCAGTATAATTTTGTTCAGTTATTTCTATATTTTTTATGACATTCGCTGCAGGACCTATGAGGCAACTTCGAAGAGCATAGAACTTTCTTATTACCGGGATCTTTGGGTTGTCATGGACTGCTGACTTGTATATATCTGCAAAGGATAACCAATCCTCATAGTTTCCATCATATTTAGGTAGTGATATGGCCTGCAGTTTTACTCCAAAATCATCGGGAGTACCTAAATTATTTTCTGATAACTGATTACTTCTCTCATCTATGAACAATTGTTCGGTCTTAGCCAAACACGAAAAATATTTATTTTCAAACTTGATTCTAGTTATTTGCTCTAACTCAATATCATTGTTTGAAATTTCTAATTCTGTTTGTATTGAATTAAATTGTTCGAATAATTTCTCTATTTTATTCAATCGCAGTTTCAGTTCAATTACGTTTGATCCATCAAATTGATCAACATATTGTTCGAAACGTTCTAAATTTTTAATTATTACTTCTCGTTGCGTGAGTAATGCTTGTTTACCCTTTTTTGACATTATGAATTTATTATGAGGAAATGTAATTATATTTTGAAATTATAAATAACTTGAAAATAAAGTATAAATCAAATGCATGCAAGCAAACTAACTCTAACTTAACGATCTTAAAATATTATACAATTTAATTAATATGAACAAAAAACTAAAAATAATTAACATCAAGAATAAGACAATAACCTTAAACAAACTAATTTTAAATTCAAGTCTGACAAAAATGCTCTTCAATTGAATTAATTTAAATGACTCAATAATTAACTGTAATTAACATAATATGTAAACAAACATATAAAAATATAACCTAAACTATTTACATTAATCAAAATACACCAATTTATTAGAGTTTATAAAAACTGACTGAAAGGATATTAAATGTTCCAAATACTGAATAAAATGTTCTTATTCTTTTAAATAATAAACTGTTTTGTTTCAATAATTTGTGACAATTATTTGATGAATTAAATCAACAATTTAGTTACATTTATTATGAATCGTGTGCAAAGAAACACGAGAAAAAACGTGATTATTAGGAATAAACAGAATGACAAACGTATTGAAATTATGAATGGTAAAGATGATCAAGGAGTTAGGGTTTAATTAGATAGTAAATTGGGAACAGACCTGCTAAATTTACTGCGTTGTTTCAATGGCTGCTGGTAGCTGATATAAGTGTGGCGTCCAAAGGTTTTCTTGGCTCTGTATCCTAGCTCGGTGGACCAAAAATGGATAATTTTGTGTGTTAATGTTGCTGTTTTTTACGGAGGACCAGGTTAATTGTGTAACCAATGAATAAATTGATACTGCTTTTGTAACTGAGTATATTTAATAGCTGTACAACCTGACTTGGCGGTGGTATGCTGACAACTGACCAATCTCACATCTCAACATTTCAATTTTTCACACCCAGTCGGCGTTAGTATCAACAATAAATACAATGTACACCCATAGATGGCATTCGCACTACCACTTACCTATAGAACTTCCTGCACTTTTTCTAGAAGATTTCGGCCACATAGAAAACGGAAAAAAAAGGGGGATAAATACAATTTTTATCTAGTAAACAATCAATTTTTATTCTATCTCATGTGCAAGCGCAGAGTACTTGAAACTTCACCCTAGAAATTCTGTAGTTCCTGTGTTGATGTAGCAAGGAAAACAAGGGTGCTGGAGACTGCCGGAAATTGACCAAAAATTCATTACCATTTGTTTAGAAAACCACAACGAAACAAAATGTTATTTGGAAATTATGTTAATAGTAGAGATTAGTAAAGACTCGTACCGGCTGTTACCACTCTACTCAGAGATCTTTCCCCCACCGGTAAGGCCTACTGTGGAGAAACCTTGTTGAACTAATAAGGAATAAATATATTGTTCAAGCACTGTATACTTGGTTCTAAATTGATACTATACAACATCACGATTCCAGATTTTTTTTTTTTTTTAAATTTTAATTTTAATTTCAAGAGGGCCTACTATCTAATGTTTTAGAAACAATTATCTGTCGATTTTTGCCCATTATTCTTCCTATTTTTCAAAGATAGCTTATTTGATGAATTAGTTATTGACAATATTTTTTTTCAACAGAATAAACTTGAAACTATAAGTGCCAATTAGGATCGAGGCTTGAAGCTGAAATCAATCAAGGAGATTAATATTTTTCCCTTTGAACCAACCTTATTTCGGCTGTGAAAAAAATAAAATTATATTTTCAACTGAAGCTAGCTAATCTTTTTTTTCCACGTGGATGTATATTTTATTTTCTATTATGTAAAAACACTTTCTTTAACACTTGAATCTTTCATACAACAACAAAACTCGATGCTACCTATCCACATGTTTGACGACTGGACACTTGGCCTGGGTACAAACTTATTTCCTTCCTTCTTATATAAACTACACTTGACGCGCCAAAAAGCTGCGTAAAATGTCTAAGAATAAGAGAAAAATGAAGCAGTCTAAAGTTTCCTATTCTCTTTTCACAACTTTACCCAGAAATCTCAGTTACTTTGGGTAGTCATACTACTTCCACCACTCTAATGTTAAGTTTTAGCCAACTAGATTTTTCTCAGTTCATCTAGATTCATCTCAGTGAGCCCAGCCCACTTTTTCGCTTCACGCCTTATGAATCCTTTCTCACACAACTTCAAATCGAGTGAGCTGGATTATAGTTGGGAGTTAACAGTCGCATTGAGAATTAGATAATTTATTATGAAAAATAATCCTTTCTTTATTTTTAATCAATTAGGAATAAATCTAATTTTGAATTGGGTACCGTTATTTTAAAATATTATTGAAATATTGATAAGGAAAAGAACTTAGCGAATAACTGTAGAGGTGGGGAAATAGCTAATCGATAAGAATATGAAAAAGAACAATTACAAAAAAAAGAAGTGATCCTTTTTTTTTAGTAAAAGTTAACTCGTTTGATCTTCTTCTCCAAGTACCAGCCAGTGACCTGTAATACTGAATGCTGCCAACTTCGGCTTAGCAGAATTTGTTACAAACTTTTCTTTTCTTTTCTTTACTTCTTTTGTTATTCTAAGATCACAGTTTCTTTTCTTTTGTTTCCTCACCATCTGCTCGTCCCTTATTTTATATTTTTTTGTCATTTCCACCCCCCCTTAAACTTCTATAGACAAGTTTAAAGTTACATAATTTTTTTATTTAATTAAGAGTTTTACTTTTTCTTTATTATTGTTTAGTTTGTTTTTTTTTAATGATTATTTCAAAAAAACAAAAAACAAAAATATAGTGAGAGGTTTTTATAATGAATACGCTGTTTTTAAATTTTTGTTTTTTTAAGAAAGATTTCTATTATTATTATTATTATTATTATTATTATTATTATTATTATTATTATTATTATTATTATTATTATTATGCTAATTAATAATTTGTTTTTAAAAGTTTTAATTAGTACCCACATATTAATTAAACTCTTCTAATTTTTTTAAGAATTTTTATAAGTCTTTTCAAAATAAATCGAAACTGTCCGTCTTGTCGTCCTTATTGTGAAATAGCAACAGAAAACTTTACTCAGCTCAAGATAGGTGCTTTATTTGTAGATTTAGTTGTTGACCCTATTAAAGTTCTAAGAAAAATTTAACAAGAATTCTACCTTAATAATTCGGGATTTCTTGCATTATTTCAGGTTTCTCAAATAACATTTCTTCCCAATATTTTCCTCGAATGCATCATACTACAATAAATACCATTAACAATGAAAATAATACTATTGCTTCTTCACTATTTCTGTTCTTGAGAGCGTTGCTAGTTTTTAACAGTTTTCCTTTTCACGTTTTCCAAATCATTCAATACTAAATATTCGTTCTTACGGAAGTACATTATCTATTCCATTATCTATTTCAAATTCTTCAATTTATTTTAAGCAATTTCACGACCCTCTGTTGTTATTCTCTGCTCATTCGCAAATTTAGGTATCACAATTTCACTTCTCGCCATTCTGGTCCCTTAATCTAGTTACTCTCAGTGCCTTATTGTTCATAGCTAACCGTTTCTGTGACTTATCTTATTTTAAATAATAACTGTCATTGCAAGTTCCAATTATGCTAAGTTCAGCGTTGATTAGCTGAACCTTTCATGGACTTCAAAAAATTTTATTTTGTATAATTCTAAAAGTATTGTGGTAATGCTTTGGTAATGCAATAACTTTGTAATTTTTACAGAGTTTATTAAGACATTGGCCAGAGTTGCTTTGGCATTTAAGGCGACACTATCCTGAAGAAGCGAATTGCAATATAGGCGAAGCGGCGGTTTTATAACCGAACCATTGAGGCTGTCTCAACCCTATCCATCTAGCCAACGTTTCATTCATTCTACAACACCATATCACGACTCTTCGCCATTTTACATCTCTATTTATATTTTATTCGAATAAATTGCCGATAATGTATATTACAACAACATCAACAGTAATTATTTTCTACCATTCCATGTTCGACGACAATTCAAAACTTTTAGAAAACTCAGGCCAATGTCTCCAGTATAGTTAATAGCATGTCAGCTTATTACCCTAATCCTGGAAAAATCTATTCTGGAGGATTTCTCGAACAAAAGCCACATTTTTTTTTCTTTTTAATCTTTATTTTTGGTTATTTACAACAACATGATAATGTATCTAATGAATATGATGAATGACAAGATTCAAGCAGCTGTCCATCGACATTCATTCCATCCAAAATATTAATAAATACGTGAGGAACGAGATGTGTAAACGGAAAATAGGGAATATGGAAGAGAAGAGCTCTGGACAATTATTACGAAGAATTTAGTGAAAAGGATTAATAGGAATGTTAGATTGAGAAGGGAAAGATATCGATGTATTTGCATTGTTTGTCACTCTGTCAGAAGTGGCTCTCTCGGCCAGTGACGTTTCAGTCTTCTGAAGGATTTCCAGGAATGGAAAGGGAAGAAAGTTCTTGGATTAAAGGGTTATGATGGGCTGAAAGGGATGCACGGAATTTTTTGTATCGGGATAAAATGAGGTCACTAACAAATGGGGCATTCAGGTCTTTGTGAATAATGGTGTTAGAAACATAGAAAGGAGCGTTTTTGGATTGGAGGGCTTGTAGTCGGAGGTAATTGGAGCGCTTGGTTGAGCCTCACACTTCGATTTCGTACGTCCATAGAGGCTTGAGTACAGTGTTGTGGATTAGTATTTGTTGTTTAGAGAAAGACGAGAATGCCGGTCGAGTGAATGTGAGAGTAATTTGTAGTCGATTCAGTTCCTGTCTCTTGAGTCTCGTATGAGGATCCCAAGTCAGTAAAAACCACACGGAAAAAGTAGATGTCAAATATTCATTAGCCATTAATAATATTAAATAATTGTAATTAAAAATAAGTAATTTAAAAAAAAGAAATGCAAAATTTATTCAGTGCTGATGACCTACTTATATATGAACATATGATTTAGTATTTATTTGCGAACTTCTTTATGATTTACACAAAACTATTAAGGAAGAATACGAATGTTAACATTATGGAATATAGTTATGATATACTGGTAATATTACCATGATATAACAGATAGGCGGCTATATAATGTATGTTTAATACAAGGCCATTGAGTAGGAATACCGTTCCCTAGTCTTGCGCACTTTACTAGTGAAGCGATGAAGGAAACTAGATAGGAGGAAATTATCAGAAATGATGGCCCCATAAAAGATATTTACAAGTCTGGCTGGTTGCTATCCTTTCGGCTGTTAACTTTTTTTTTTCTGCCGCCTCTTCTTCATCCCAGTTTTAACTTGGAGACTAGTTGGATACTTATACTAACTAGCATGATACGAGACTGTATAGACTTGAGACGAACCCTCCTACTGGTCTATTGAAATCAGCATAGCATCTCATTATATTCGTCCATTATAACGTTAACCAGTTGGCCGGCCAGTTATTTCCTTCTTATCTTGTTAAAAAAAGATTTAATGATCGGATAATCTTTGCTTAAATTTAATGATTGTTTATTTAAATCTAAGTAGAGGAAAAATAATTATGATAATAATAAAGATGATTAAAAATAAAAAAAATAAAAAAATCCAGCAATACAAAGGTTTGCTACCCAAATTTTTCCCGCTGCCTCGGAAGTACGTATTCATGTGAATAGTAATTATTGTCGTGCATAAAAATAAACAAAACATTTTATACGTCAGGATTAACTTGATAAACATATTTCTGCAATCTTGATTATTGTTTGTTCTCTGTCATTAAATCCAAATATTGGAAAATTTTGTAGGCAGCAAGGATTAATTTTATATAAATATGTTGAAAAAAATCTAGTAATATATAATAATAATTATATATTAGTTGCATAATTGTTTTAATTATCCTATATTTCTAAATCATAAATGTGTATTTATATCAAATTATCTAAGATATTTAAAACTGTCCAGGCCTGTATAAATTTTTACGAGTCATTAAGTAAGTGGCCTGTAGGTTACTTGATTTCGACGTCGTTGATATAAAGGTATGTAATGGTAGCAGTTGTGATTGATGTTGAAAATGGCACACAAAATTATTGCATCTGGTGGTTCTAACAGTCGATTAGCCTAGCTTGGTGAAGGTTTTCTGGACTGAAAAAAAGTGCTTTTACAGAGAGCGAGTTGTGACAGTTTTTCGTTTGTTACAAACAGTTGCATGTGTAACTATTTAGAGTTGTATAAATGGGTTTCTCTATATCATGAGCTTTTGAAACTTGACTCATTCTTTTCTTCTTAACAATTTCTTTAGACTTCTTTAGGTGTCACTTTTGAATTTGCCAATCTTTTGAAGGGATTTAGATACAGCTTGTAGAGGGGAAACTTGACTGTCGAAAATTGTAGCGTAAAGATAGTGAGGCATGAGACTTGATGAAGGAGTTTTCGTGTTGGCAGCGCTACCGCATAAACGGCTGGTATCAGCAACATGGAGTTTACAGTGTTACAGTGTCTAACATTCGCTGTAATAAATTTCATCAACAGAAGGGTAGTACCATCACAATACATTCTGAGTTTGGAAGAATGCGATTAGTGTGAAAGTGGCTTCAAGAGAATAGTGTTTTAGTTTATTATGATTTTCTTTAGAGCACCTATATTGGTACTATTTTGCGCTGGGTTGGTTCTAGGAAGAATATGGAGATACTGTGATTATTGGCTACTTATTGTTGGCAACTGAATTTTTGTTAAAAACTATATCTTTGAAAAAAATATGCCAGTGGAACTGCGCGAAATATAGTAAGAATAAGTCATGTTTTACCTAAGAATGTACCTCATTGTACGACTGTGCGAGAGTTCGAGACTTCTGAATTTTTGTATTTCTAACTGTAACAGCAAGAGAGCAAACAGCAACCAAAGAGAGCAAGAGAATCTCAACCCCTCTCTCGGACTGGAGTGGGAGAAGCTGTATAAATATAGCGACGGACCGTGCATAAAACACAGTTAAACACAATGGAAATTAGTTCAGTATATCCAATCGCTACGATTCATTCTCTTATCACTCAACCTTAAACATTCATCCATTGTAAAGTCCAGGCAGTCTGTGTCTCATTATTACTATATCTGTTAACCAGTGTTAACCAAGTCTTCTTTTTAACTCATAAAACAAAGCCCAGTTCTCTCCATCCAACACATCCATTATACTAAACTAAAGTATTTTTATTTGTTTCCGATTCACACAAAAACTGCCTGAAATTCAATGGTATCTTCTAAAACTAAGCTCAAATCCAGCCGACATTGCCACTGCTTCAAAGTTTTTGGCCGCGTTTGAAAATTGGCTACCAACTTTATCTTGGCATCCCTCCACCAGTCTAGCAACATTTACAATGCTCATATTGACATCCTCACATAACAAATGAAAATCTACAGAGTTAGTTGATGTTAAGATTATTTGGGATTAGCGTATCCAGAATCAAACTGTAGCTCAGTTTACATGCATACTCATTACCACTTGCCCTTTCCTATTTACTTGCAGGCGACTACACAGTATACAAACAAAGTTAATTGAGATTATTGTGGGAGCAATTTGATTGGATTTTTTGTAGCCCTGCACTTCCATTCTTTTGTATACTTTATGTATTTATTTACATGAAGTTGGAAGTACAACTCAGATACAATTGCATACACATTAGTTTCTCCAAGTCCAAGTAAGAGGAAGTATTACTTATCGTAGTTTCTGGCGAAACAGTAATGTTAAACATTCCTCTAAAGTACTACTTCAGTACAATATATGGTTGTACCACCTATATAATATTAGTATACCTTAGTAGTATTGCCAGAATCCTAAATCTGAGGAAAATTGGTTAACCAGAAATGCAACTTTACAGAATAGTTTTGGCGTTTTTGGAATTATTTCTAAAACGAATTTGACAATTTCATTTTAATTTGGCATGTTAATTGTACAGTTACAACCAATAACTACTTTTATTTTTATTTTTTAGATAATTTGCGGAATTTGTGGCGTTAAATTTCAATTTATATTATAGGGTTTGTTCTATGTTTATTGGTGGGCTCTTCACGTCCCTACCCACTTGGGGTAGGCTGTTATTTGTCCCCACCACCACCTCTATGTTATTCATGTAAAGATAATTGAGCAAAATTTGAAGTTTATTTATATATGTATTAACATAAGTGAGAGAAAGTTATGTGAGTGTTTCACTCCGGATATAATACTTCTTGCTCAGACCTGTAAATTTATATGGTTAAAGCAGACTTATTTAATCTATAATAAAATACAATTTTTTTCTAATCATGCAACGAAACAATTCTATTGTTCAATAATTAAAACAGCATATACGTATATGAATGTTTTTTTTTTTTCACAAAATTACTTTAGAATATTTTAGAATATCAAAGCTTATTTACAGTATTAAACAATGGTATCCAAATAAAACTGAATGAAAGGCTTTATGTACAGTTTTGATTAACGCTTTAACTACATTTCATGTACAAACCTTTCACAATTACTGTGTATGTGACATTGCTTTTTGTTACCATAGAACAAAAGCTTTATATAATTCATTTAACTATTTACTTAATGTAAATATGTTATTTGATATTCATTTATAACATTTCAGAAAATTATTAATACTATTCTATTAGCTAGTTTATAACTGTGTAATAATAATAATAATAATAATCCTTGGCTATCCAGGACCAGGTCATCCTGACTAGGTATTATCTTGCTAGAATTGTAGGGGACCCAAACGTACAAGATGTAAATTGTAGATTATGTGGGACCTCTACAGCGACGATATACCATTTGATTTCTGCGTGCCCTGCAATGGCTCAGCACGAGTACCTGAAGCGACATAATAATGTGGCCA
Organism: Triatoma infestans; assembly: GCA_011037195.1. Lineage (NCBI taxonomy): Eukaryota > Metazoa > Arthropoda > Insecta > Hemiptera > Reduviidae > Triatoma > Triatoma infestans. The sequence continues at coordinate 138,994 of JAAEAF010000281.1, read as the reverse complement.
AAATAGTACACAGTGCGCTGTCTAGGCAGGTAGGTCTTCTACCTAACGCCTCGCCATATTATTTTACTCCCCTGATAGAGTACTGGAAAGTGACCGTCATCTGCTATACAGGGACCGTACAGTATTGTCAGATAGGTTAGTTGCGCACAACCGACCGGGCATAACATGGCACGACAAACAAACCCGAAAGGTGTGCCTTGAGGACGTGGCCATCCCCAACTCTAATAATCTGACTTCCTCCTACGAAGAGAAGCGTAGGAAATACTGTGAGCTCTCCCAGGTGATTCTAGCCCAGTGGAGGCAGGTAGATCAGCTAGACATGCTACCTATTATTATTTCTGCACAAGGTCTAGTCCCCCATACACTTCATACAAGTCTAGCTAAGCTAGGCCTAAACGGGGGATTAATTAAGGTGATACAGCAAGCTGTAATCCTGAGCACCTGTCATATTGTAAGAATTGCCCTGGGTCAACCGGAATGAGTCAATCTTGTTTGTATTTATGTGTGCATGTATTTATGTATGTAGTTATGTAAAATGTATATGTGTACAGATAAGTGTGTGTATTATAAAATATATATGTATATACACGGACATATATGTATATATACATGTGTGTGTGTGTGTGTGGTGTGTCTGTATTTGCGTGTTTGTGTGTGTGTGTCTGTGTCTATTTATATTTATATAAAATATAGGCAAAAATATGGATATTTGGTTCGCCTCTTGCTATTGGTTAACTAATATTTTTCTTTGGTAATAATAATAATAATAATAATAATAATAATAATAATAATAATAATAATAATAATAATAATAATAATAATGATAATAATAATAATAACTATCAGAAGGAAAGATTATCTCAGTAAGGCGCTGGATTAGAATGTCACAGATAACTTGCACATAGTGCGTTCAGATTTTTCTCGCCCTAGGAGCCACTTATAGCACACTGCGATGATATCTGTATAATGACATCGTCCACGAGCCTCTACCAACTATCAAGTATAGTATGTAAAGAGGGGGAACACCGCCCGCCTCTAGGGGCCAATATCACAAACTAGACAGGACTATATATATATATATATATATAATTTTCCTTATTATTTTCGAGTATTTTATAAAATTTAATTTAATTTAATCTATTCTATATATACGTATAAAAAAGAAAGCAATTTTGTGTCACGATTTTGTGAAATACGTTATTATTGCAAATTTGACGGCGGATATTCAAGCAGTTTGCACCATTTAACATAGAATTTTCTTGAAAATGTTAATGGGATGGACCCCACCCAGAAGGTTGACATAACTGACATGCAATGCAAAAAAATGTTCATTATTTATCAAAATGTAACACATACAGGCAAGGTTGGTTTAGTATAACCCTCGATTAAGGTGTTAGAGTTTAAATTGTTTGTTTTGTTTAGTTATATCAACCAAATCTTCTAATAATTACCTAGGATATAGTTCTGTTTCAAATCTAGTTCAACCAAAGATATTGCTTCAACATCTCTTTACGGCTCAGTGAGGACTAATAAATGTTATTATTGTGGTTAGATTTATATGTATGAACCTGACGTTGTTTTAAGATATAGAAAAAAATTTCCAATCATGTACTAACTTACACCGATATATTGGTGAAATAAGGAAAATTTTAGATAAATATAATCCTTATGTTCAGAAATATAGTGCAATGGATAAATGTAATACATGAAAATCAAGAGGTTTTTGATCATGCAGGAGATGTTGTTTTTCCTTCCATGCATTAAATTGTATGCAGGTGATGCCACTATAAGTAGGCTACCATTTGTTCTACATAGTGGGCAGTTCTCTGTAGTTTTAGTATTTACTATAACTATTAATAAGTCTTTAGGGTAGAGTTTGGATTATGATGACCTAAATATAGATAGACCCTTATTCATCCATGAAAAATTATATGTTCCGTTGTCGACATGTCCTTCAATAGAAGTATGAATTCAAAGTTCTGAATAAAGTTTTATAATGAAAAATTTTGCCATCAGTTTGTGTGTTTTATTAGTTCTTACGTTTTTCGTTTTGACAATCATCCATCAGAGGGGGGTTGGGCGCTGAAGATGTGAAGGGGCGGAGCCCACCAATATCTATATATTATTAAATTTAATGTAATATTGATGTTATATGGATTTATAATGCAAAATATTAATAATTTATTATTAATTATAATTTTTTCATGAATATTTAATAAGTAATCACTTGATGGTAATAAATATGAAAACATTTTTAATATAGTATTAAAATATATAAACTAACAAAGACTTGAGATTTTGTTTAGTCTATTATTAATAATATATTATATAAATTTATGCAAACTGTAAATTATAACTAATAAATTATGAATATTGAATTTTTAAATATCTGTATAAAACAGAGAGAACATTATTTTTTAGACAAGCACATCTTTCATTGTTACACTGTTTTTTACATTAGTATTTTCTGAGGTCTTGACCTGTGCTGGTGGGGTTGGGGTGGCTTTAACTGGTTATGTTCATCATTGATATCATTCCCTGACCTTTATTAACTAAAACAAATTCTATTTCATAGTTTAACGTAACGGTGATTCAGTGTAATACTTAATTATAGAATGTTAGAACATTGAACACTTTTACGGGCCAGTATAGCTATCATTTTGAAATTTTTATAGGAATCATGTTTTCATTCATAACTTGCAAAATATCGCTCGCAGAAAAAAAAAAAACCATTCAAGTAAATTTTTCTTACAAAAAATAGAGGAATCTCTTTCTTAAATAAAAACCACACCTCCCCATTTGAAAAAATGAAGTTGGTGCCTGTATCTCGCTTCTGGAAGCACCAAAACAAATTTGCAAATTAAATTTGGATTTCTAACAAAAAAAATCTGGTGTGAAACACTCACACAACTTTCTCTTACTCCAGTTCTCAAAATGATAATTGACAAATTTTATAGTTTGTGTACCAAATTTAATGAAATTCGTCGAAAACTGAAAAAACTGTTCAGTAAAAGCGCACTTCCGGTTTACTAATTTTCTTGAAACTCGGAATTTCAGCCATCTATTTATTTCTAACTAATTATGTTTGGATGATAGAATTGTATAATGAACTAGGATAGCACTTTGATGAAAATCTAACCCCACCCCTCCCCTAAAAGTGCTCTTAAAAGAAATTTTCCAGAGAAATGTTTTAGATAAAAGTTGTAGATCTTTGCATGTTTAGTTTATATACGAAGTTTCAAAAAAATCGTCAAAGCCATTTTTGAGAAAATTGCGAAAAAGTGAATAAATCATTTAGTAAAGTGGTAAAGTAAACGCACTTCCGGTTATCCGATTTTTTTCAAACTCGGAATTTCAACAACATATTTAATTCTAATTAACATTATTTAGATGGCAGAATTGTCTAATAAACTGAAATAGCACTTTAGATGGAAACCTAACCCCACCCCTCCCCCAAAAGTGCCCTTCATGCATTTTCCCGGAGAAATGTTTCAAATAAAAGTTGTAGCTCTTTGTATGTGTGGTTGATGTTTCAAGTTTAAAGAAAATCGTCGGAGCCATTTTTGAGAAAATCGCAAAAAAGTAAAAAATCCAACTAGTAAAGTGGTACTTCCGGTTGAGGAATTTTGACAGATAACGTAGTGTCAGATCCCATGGTGATACCTAAACGGAATATCAAGTTTCAACTTTCTACGATTTTTCGTTTTTGAGCTATGCTGTTCACATACATACATACACACACACACACACACACACAGACCATTTGCTAAAAACCACTTTTTTGGACTCAGGGGACCTCAAAACGGACATTTCCGGTGAAAACTCGATATCGAAAATTTGACACGATTACAATACTTCCTCTTACTAGGAGTAAGAGAAAGTAAAAAACTACGGGGACATGTATTTCTTAGTTTTTTTTCTAGCTATCTTAGTTTCCGATAAAATTATCCATATACCTTGGGGCACCCTGTATATATATATTTTTTTTAACAACATATTATTTGACTTGTTGCACTTTTATTTTAATAATTTTTAACTAAATATATAATCAATAATTTTTTTGAGACAGTGTTCATAAAAAGCTATAATGTTATAATATACATATATATGTAGTTACTTATCGATTGTTATATTACTGTAGTTGAGAATTGGTCGCAATGTTCATAGACGAATTATCCGTCGATAGAGTTTTGATTTGGCCATTTTATGACAACTAGTTCTGCACAATATACGTCGCTATAATGTTAGAACATTACTTTTACGACCGACCAGTTAGTTATATAGTAAACATTGTCCAACCGCTATTATTGTAACTGAGGTTGTAACACCAATCAGGGTTATAACTATTCTATATGATAGGACAACTTTTTAGTTGTTTTTCTGTATATTTTTTTTTTATTAGTATTGTCCATATAGTACACCAGACACATACACAAACACATGTATATTATATAAAACACTATTCTGCTATTCTGTAGCTCTACATAGCAGTTTAACTGTTAAAAGATTAATGTAACTATGACTTAAGAGTTTTGATTACTTCAATGTACATTTTTTTTTTTTTACTTTCTGTTGCGATCGTGTCAGATTTTGGAAATTGAGTTTTCACTGGGAATACAAGATTATTCTATAAGAAAAATATGTTTTTAGAATAAAATAGTATGTGATCGTTAACAGGATATCTCAAAAAGGAAAAGTTGCCGAAAGTTCAAACATGGTATTCTATTTGTTATTTTGTCTCAGTTTTTCGTGATTTTTTTTTTTTTTGAAACGGTTCCAACGATTTTCTTTAAAGTTCTTATACTATCTACAGACATAAATAACTAATCACGATTATTTACAGCATTTTTCCAGGAAAATTGATTTTTGGCGGTTCTGGGGGAACAGAAGCCTCTTATGCTTTTGAAATGTAATTGGTGCAGGTGTGAAGTTGTAGTAGTAGTAGTCGTAACACGAGAGGTTTAGTAAAGGGCTTGTGTGTATGTTCAAGGAGAAGAGAAGTAATAAGAAATAATTGAGAAAACACTGGTAGATTAAGTTGAATATATTATCTTTAAAGAGATTTAAATACTTTTCAATAACACAATAATATGCTTATTAAAATATAGAAACTGGTTTAACTTATATAAACTCTTATGTTTTAACTTATAACTGGCACTGATGCTAGGATAGCGATTGCGATTTCCTGAAGCCAAGTGTTCTAGTTCAATGTCTAATACAGACTGTCTTGAAAGAATGCCTTCTAATAAATTGTTAGTTCAAATCTTCCCCTGTGTGAAGGGGTAGACAATGAATGCTAACCGAGTTCTATGAACTCTAAGGGTAGGCGCAGACATGCAATTTTTAAGTTTTGCAATAGTTGCACAACAGTTTGGTCGGCGAATGACGAAGTGCGCAGACATATGCAACTAAACCGTCTTGTACCATCACCTTAGCAAACATGCAATTAAACGATTCAGTTTTAAGATGAACTAAGTTCCGGTCAGAGTGCTCGGGCAGGCTGGTATTATAAATTGGTGGTCTGCTTTGAATTTCCTGGATGAACCTTTCCGTCCAATCAGAATCATCTTCAAACTCTGAAATAACTTAATTTAATATAGTACAATTATTACTTTTGTTTTGAACATTTCTTTTTCTAATATAATAATAACTGTTCATTAAATTGTGGGTAACTAAATAAATAAATCGAAATTTATAATAAAATGGTATTAAAGCAGTTTTATTAATAAAAGTCCGAACAAAATGAATTCCTTACTTACCCTGTCGCTCTTGAGAAGACATCTCGCTTTGGGCACTATGTATTAAGCTTGCAACTGTTTGATCACAAGTGTGCGCAGACACATTTAAACCTGTATGATACAAAACAATTGCAACTAGTTGCGCAATCGTTTAGTTTGTGACAAAGCACAAACTGTTTAGTTGCTTAAACTGACAATTGCACATCAGCTACATGTGTGCGCGTTATCATTTAACTGTGTAGGACTCATTTTTGCAACTAAACTGTTGCACAACTAAAAGTTGCATGTCTGCGCCTTTCCCTAAAAGACAATGGTGGTCTTCTACCTGAATAGTCCCTTTTGCCAGCAAATGTTACATTTTCTTCACAATTTTGATAATTTTTAAATAAAATATATGTTTATATTTCTGGCATCCATCACGCTTTCCATTGAACTACTACTTCACTATAATATAATATGGTTTTAAAATCTACATAATATTAATACATATTACAAACATTTGTAGAATTCTAAATGTAAAAAAAAAAAATAATTACGATTTTACAGAATTAACAATGCTACATTGCAATCTTCATTGAATAAGCACGCACAAAGTGAACGCAGCTTTTCATATTGACATCATTGAACATTAACAGTATGTTGCATATATATACACATATTATAATAAAGAAGGGAATGAGGTAAAGTTACATTAAACTTTATTATGAAACTTTAGTGTAGATACAAACGTGACATATTCTATCTAGCCTTACAAACCATAATGCAATTGTGTGGATCCCATCCTGTAGAACTCCGGAGATTACATCATTGTATAACAGCTGAAACAGCTATTACAGTTTACTATTTAATCTTTATAGGCTGAAGGTAGGATCTTCTTTGTTACAAATCAGTATGATATTCACAATATATATTATAATAATACTGTATTTGTACGTTTATTTCTATTGTCATTAGCATTATTGTATTATTATTATTATTATTAACTAGGTACTTTTAAAATATAATGTACGGTCTTTTGGCTAAAGTGTCAGCATCACAAATTTTACCGCAATAATGATTAAAAAATCATTACTTTCCCATAGCAACCTAATATAGAATTGCTATTTATTTTATAAATAATAGTTTTGGATCAGTTTGTTGTTTTACTGCCAGTGAAAAAGCTATTGAAACGTTTGCATCTTTTATCGACGTTTTATGTTTTGATTGAGCTTGGATATTTTCTTAATTGCTTGTGCATGAATTAGGAATTATTTGTAAGTATAAAATCTCTTGGTAGTATTTGGAAGTTGTAATGGAAAGACCAGTCACAAAAGGACTAATAAAATCAACTTTCAAAACAACTGAAAGAGTTCTAATGATGTCTTGATGAAAAAAAATTATTACTCTTTCATACAGTAATAGAGTGGCAAAATTCGGTTTTATAGTCTGGGACCAAACGATAATAGCCCTTGTCAATATTTTTTCTGTGTTATAATATTTTAATTAAGCTATGAAATTTATTTCTTAATATTTTTTCATGTTTTAAAAAATTAATTAATTCTTTCCACTTAGATGCGCTTAATGAAGAAGATTATCTAGTGATGTCTGCATTAGTTCATAGAAAGTTTCTATGAAATTATCGCAGTCAAAAGAAGGAATAAGTAAACATTATGAGATCTTAAGGCTAGTGTAATAGTATCCAAAAAGAGTATTCGTAGCAGATAAAGAGAGACAAAATGACAGGACTACTCTCTCGAACTAGAGTGGGAGAAACCACATAAATACAGCGACGAGACACAGAAATAGAACAGTTCATACTACTGAGTTCATACAGAGCTAATCAGTATTGTCATTACCCTTCACCACTCTACCACACTCTATCATTTCAAGTGTAAAGTCCAGGCAGTCAGTGCCACTTATCATATTATACAGTGTTGACCATATTTAGTTAATTCATTTAAATCAGACCATTTTTCTCCTTCAATAACTCCATTATATTGGAATACATGAATTGTTGAAGATCATTACGTTGGGGTGAGTCCTATAGAATGTTATTTTCAGAATGGTCAATCATTATTGATAAATCCTGATGATGGGCGAAAGCCCGAACCCGGTTGATGACCACAAAAAGAAGCAGGCTATCACGGAAAATGTCTGTGATGTTTTTCAGCTCTGCGGAACCAATCACCACAACATCCTTGAAGACCATCTAATTTGATTTTTTTTAAATTTTTTATTATTGGTTGTTCACTCCATTGGTTGATCCAATGTACATGTCTGCGAGCAAATAGCTTTCGATGTTCTTTGTGGGTAATTCTGTGATAGTGCAACTTCTTTATTTTCATTATTCAAAAATGAGAAGCTGCTCGGAAGGACTCTCCTGACTTTTTTTTTTTTAACTTAGTTTCTACTCCAAATCTTTATGCTATTTGCCTAGCCGCCAAGGAAGGAACAGTTTGATGCTATGCGTAAAATTGCCCGTGTCAGTCTGTTTGTTAAAACAGAAGTTCTACCAGGAATTTCGTTCATCTAATAGGGTTTTGGTAAGTTTTAAAATAACTTTCGATATATGTGGCGATTTCGAAAATGGACAGTCCTTGTTTTAAACATCCAAAGAATATCATTTTGTTCACTTTCCGGTAAACTTACGGCACGTCCCATCATATAGATATTTACAGTTTACTACTGGAAACTAAACCCCGACAAGTTTACTTTATAGTCTTTGCTTATTTATAAATAAACGATTTGGTTATCTTTTTGCCCACCTGAATTCTAAAGATCACCAATACCAGCTACAAATTGGCTTGAAACAATAGTAAAAATCAGTATATATATTGTATTTTATTGGGCATTATTTTTAGTGATGAAAATGCCAACAAAATTTATTGAATTCAAGAAAAAATATTCATTAATATAAATAAGCTCTCTTCAACGTCATATATCTTACAATTCAACGACATGATACAGACGAAAGAAATAAAAACAGAAATATGGTTTCATTGTGAATGAAAAAAAGAAGATTATCTAGTGATATCTGCATTGGTTCATAGAAAATGTTTACGAAATTATTACAGAGCAAAGAAGGAATAAGTAAACATTATGAGATCTCTAGGCTGGAATACATGAATTGGTGGAGATTATTGCATTGGTATGTGTGCCCTATAGTTTTATTTTTAGAATTTGTCAATCGTGCTTGACAAATAAATGAAAACCATTTTACCACAGTGGTTGATATGGGGTTCACTACTTACAATATTTTGTATGACAAGTTACATTACGACTTACAGTTTAAGTCTTGAATATGTCAAATTGTATGAATATTGATTGATCGTTCCTGGGAAAGTAAAATTCCCTATTCATTTTCATGAACGATAAGGCATATAATCACTATGAAGAGAGTCCATCAAAATAGTGAACGTTTAAAAAAAAACTATCTCTTCTGGACATTATTATAGAAAATATTCTTTTCAGAATAATATTCAATCTTAATATTTCTATTAATATTAATTCTGCTTAAATATTTTAATATTAATTCTGCTTAAAATAAAAATAATAATAATTATTAAAAATGGAAATAATATCAACGTATCAAAAATAATCATTCGATAAAATCTTTTTGGAACACGACAGCTGTGTATATATGAATATGTATTATTTAAAATAGTTTTGATATTCCATATTCTGTTATTGACAAAAGTTAATTCAATATTTGTTCAATAGCAAAATATTATTTTTACAAAGAGTACAACAATATATGATCTGCTATCTGACATGCTTCACTGAAGAATCATACAATAGAGTGATACGTATGTATACAATATTTTAGATTCCCTTGGTAGGGCCTTATATATACGTATATAATTTGGCATGTAACAGATTCTTTTTTTATAACTTTATATTTTTGACAACTTCACAGAACGGAATTAAAATGGCAAAGTGGTAAATATTTTTAATGTTATTAAATAAAATTTTGCTGTTGATTTATTTTTATTTCAATTCTATTAATTGTTTAATATTATCTCTCTTATCTTTATTTTTGTTGGATTTAAATCTACCTTGTAATTCGAGGCTAGTTTACTTACTCTTACTCCCTAGTAAGAGGAAGTATTGCGATCGTGTTTAAAGTTAGTTTTCACCGGAAATACATGTTTTGAGGTTCGCTGAGTACGCAAAATTGTTTTTAGCGTTTGTGTGTATGTTTGTATGTATGAACAAAATATCTCAAAAATAAAAAAATCCCGAAAATTCAATTTTGGTATTCCGTTTAGATATTGTTAACAAATAGATGTTTAAAAACTGCACAATTTCAGGTGGTGGCATTTTGTAGGAAAGCTCAACAATCAAAGCACTAAAATGAATTTACCTGGAAAAAAGAGTGAATAAAATCTCTTGAACCTTGGCGGCAACTGAAAGAACTACAGCCGATCAAGGTCGAAATAATACGAAATTCATTGAGTTTATTACTATGGTTTGCGAATGTTTTAGGAAAATTTCAGGCGCAAAAATGAACAATTGTAATTGGCCTTGCATCTATTTATTTATTTGTTTTGAGATAATTAAAAATACATCATGAAATAAATAGATAAAATTTTGTTACATTTTTATTTATTTATTTGTAACATATTTTTAATAAAACAAATACTAAAGAATCTTGAATATAAATACAAAACTGAATACAATAAGAGAATTATGAAACTATATATTGTTCTACAAAACACATCTAAAAATAAATGTTAATATATTTTAATGAAAAGTTTGAAACTGTGTCTCTCATTACATATTTCAAAATCAATTGTACATTTGGACATAGATGCGCTTAAACAATAGGTTTTAGGTTTCCGTTTGTTAAGGGAATTCTAAATGTATCTTTTATTAACTGCATTGATGAAAATGTGGGTTTCCTTATATTGTAGATAGTTCCAAAGAAGAATTTAATTTCAAATGAAAATTTAATTTACTATTCATATTTTCTATTTCACTGTGTTTATCATTTTGTGATTTTTATTACCAAATAAATCATTCAAAGCTATAATAATAAAAATTCATTCTTTTTTTAAAATTAATAAATAAGTTACAAATTCATAGTAAAACAATTAATTTGGAGTCAGATATTTTTGGATCGGTTTTGAAATTTATGAACAAAAATAGGTTGGACCGACAACAGGCAGTTTGGTAGAAATAGCTAGCTAACGCTAGCTCATTTAGCATTTTAAAGATATTATTTAATTTAAAAAAAAATGATTAATTTTCGGTCATTTCCGTCTAAAAATAAAAATAATTATTACGTTAGAATATGAATAATCATTTTTTTTTTTGTTAAAAAAAAACTAAAAAACATGGTTAAAAATTGTTTTTAAAAAAGTGATTTTGGGCTATGAGATTAAGGGCGGATTGAAAAATTTCATGGGCGCACGTCGCCCATGGCACGACGGTTTGGCAACCCCTATCATAAAGATTTAAAATACTGTATAGTGCAGGGAGATTTATTACACTATGTACTGAGAAGAAATCAGTGTTTTGCCTAAGAAACCATCATTCTGTAAAAAGGCTTTTAATATGAAATTAATTAAATCAAGCTTGAATAAAAACAAACTGCTCCCAAAATTACATTTAAAATGGCAATCTTACCAAGCAACTTTCCTCATACATCATTGACTGTACACGGACGGTTTTTAGTACAATCTTCGATGTTCAAGATAATTTGGTCCATCTTACTCATTAAAATTTAGTTTGAATATAAAATGAATAGTAAATAGTTGGGGGCACCGCCTTCGGTGGGTTCAGCAGACAAAGTACCTGGGGATAATCTTGGACAATTAGCTTAGTTTTGCCCCTCATGTGAGGTTCCTTCGGGAAAGATCAAGGCACATTGGGTATCGGCTTAGGCAAATCTCGAGAGAGGAATGGAGAGTTAAGCGAAGGGTTGCGAGAGCTTTATACGGGCGGTCCTGGTTTCCCAGGTGGTTTATTGCGCCACAGTCTGGGCGCATAAGGTGCACCAGACCCGGATATTACAGCAGCTGTCGGCAACGCAGCGCTCGTTGCTGCTCCCAATGGGAAGGTTTAGCCGCACCGTGACGATTGAGGCCTTGCAGGCTGACGGGTTGCCTCCCCTTGGATCTGGAAGTGGTTAGGTCCGCGGGTAGCGGGGTCGGGCGGTAAACTTGGGTAATATTAGTTTGGATATCACCCCACCCGAGAAAGACATAGCGGTCTGGGCCAGAGACGTAGCCTTTCGAGATTTGGATATGTTATTATTGCGGGTGTGGAATGAAAGGTGGAGGAATTCTACCAAGGGGAGGACAACGTTCTCGTTTTTGCAGGAGGTAAGATGGGGGTGTAGCATTGTTTCTGACGGTTGGTCACGGGACATGGACAGTTGAATGGTAAATTGACAAGGATGGGCTTGGTGGGAGATGGGAGCTGTAGGTGTGGACAGGAGGAGCTAATTGAGCATGTGTTGTTGGATTCCCACCGTATTCTGATTTGCGTCAGCGCTTGCAGAGGGAGGTTGGGTTCCAGGTTGCCTTGGAGAATAATAGTGTGCCCCTGCTGCTCGAAAACAGTGCCGCATACAGAGGTTTTAGGCGTTTTGCGGAAGAAGCATTTAAAAGGAGAATGGAATGGATCAATAGGGGCGGATTGGGTAGGTTGTTTACAAGTTGGAATGGAAGTAATTTATTGCTGAATGTTGCATGAAAGCGGGTTTTAGGCTAGCGGTGTGGTTATAACCATCAGTTTTAGGCTAGTTTGTAGGATTAGTTGTAGGATTTCTCATACCCCCCCGGGAATATTGTGTACTGAGGGGCGTAAGAGTGTGAATGGTTGAATGGACGAGCTTAGAGTGGAAGTATGTATATAAATTTTAACCGTATTGGATGGATGGAAGATATGTTGGATAGGGTTAGGTAAGGTTCTTTGTCCCCCCAGGAATATGAGTAGTGGGGGGAACTACAGGTTAGGATTAGCTTGGTTAAGTTTCAGGGCGTCCCGCTCTGCGTTAGGGGCTTCTATACGGGCGGGTATGCGCGAGAGCCCAGGGACCCCCCCCCCAGTGTGCCTTACAAAAAAAAAAAAAAATCGTTGGTGGCTTTTTTTGAGAAAATTTGGAAAATATAAAATTATTTAGTAAAGTAGTTATTTTCAGTTGATCAATTTAAACTAAAACCTTATTATTGGGCCTCCATGTACAATCCAACTGAAATATCCAATTGAAATTTGAACTTTCGGTATTTTTACTTATTTGAGTCTTTTCATTATGAAACCCATCTACACAGATTTTTTTTTCTACTTAATCAGGAAACTTTAAAATATATATTACTGGATGAAACTTCATTTCGAAAATCTGACATGATTGCATTCCTTCTGAGAAAGTAAAAATACAGCAGATCACATTAAATAATTACTGCAGGTGAAAAAAAAAAATTACAAAATATTGTAAAAATAAAACTTAATTAAGTAGGTATATATTTAATATATTATTTTTTTTATTACCTATAGACATATTACAATTTTCAAAAAAAAAAAAAATAATAATCTCTGATTTATTTATAATTAATATGTGTATAAAAAAAAAAATTTTTTTTTTAATGATATCGATAATGATAGTGATATCGTATTTTGAGCGAAATTTCTTTTAATTTTTATTTTTGCCAAATCAATAAGTTCTTTGGATTCCAAAAGACCGATCAACGCAGCAATAGCTATGTAAATAATTATTTTATTTTGAATTTCTTAATGAATGATTAGCATGGAGTTTAATTGGAGTGTAGATAATTAAGTATAAAATATTTAGACTTATCAACCTCTCTGTTAATTTAGAAAAATCCAAAATAATGATATTTCGAAAAGGAGGTAGATTAGCGGCTTCAGAAAAGTGGTTCTACAAAAATTCCCGGATAGAGGTAGTGAACCGCTATAAGTATTTGGGTATCATTTTAACTCCGCGTATGTCCCTGGTCCCCCACCTTGAAAATAAAGTGTCGATAGCTAAGCTCGGTTTAAACCGGGTTTGGGCTAACTTTATTCTTAATAAGAACGTTCCTCTCGTCGCCAAATATAGGATTTTCAAGAGTGTGTCACGAGCAGTTCTTTCATATGGTGCCCAATCTTGGGGATTTCAGCGTTATGACATCCTTGAAAAATTCCAAAGATTTTTCTTAAAAAAATTATTCTCTCTTCCCTCTCCAACGCCTAATTATGTGCTATCGATTGAGTGTGCTCTTGAACCGTTGGAGACCTTCACCCTTGCTCTGCACTTCAAATACTGCCTCAGAATTCTAGCTCTTGACAATCATCGCCTCCCGAAAATTGTCGCAACTGAAATCATTCAGAAGAAACTGTTTTGGTTTAAACACTGGCTTTCGATGGCGCGTGATTTTTCCAGCGACCTATCTTGCACTCTTAATGATCGTGATAAATGGAGTGATCAACTTTCGAACCTACTTAATAAAATTAGATCAGTTCGCATCGAAGAGTTATTCTGTCGTGCAGGGAATTCTCAGCGCTTTTCTTTGTATAAAACTTTAATCACTGACCATAAGTCATTTGTAACATCGTCCCTATTCAATAACCTCAGACTCTCAGAGATATGCTGGTTGCTGAAACTAAGAGCAGAACTGTTATACCTAAATTATTCCCCTTGGTTGGAGAAAGATTCCGAACGAGAAATGTGTCCTCTCTGTAACTGCCAAGTACGGGAGGATTTGTTTCACTTCTTGGCAGAATGTCCTGCTTTATTGGATGTGCGGCTCCTCCATCTCGGCAAATGTTCACTTTCTGGAGGAGAAATTATTGTTTACCTATCCGGACAACGGCCTTGTCATCCTTTAATTGCTTATGCCCGCCACGCTTGGAGAGTTAGGCACGTCAGGATCTCAGACCCTTTAGGTTAGCTTTTCAGTTTTTTGTTGTAATTTATAAAACGATGTTTGATTTATTTAACCATTAGTTGTGTTAATACTTTTTTTTTTTTCTCTCTCTCTCTTTTACTTTGATATCTTATCCCAGTTCTGTTTCAGTTCTAGTGTAATTCTTGATGTTTTCATAATTTTTCTTTTTTGTATTTTCGTAATTGGTTGTAAACTCTAGCAGACGGCTCTTTACCATGCTTTTGTACTAATGTATTTTAGCATCTACTGTATTATTCTTTTTAAAAAAAAATAAAGTACTTATAGTAATAATAATATTTGGACTTATCATCCATATTAGTCAGTTTAAGCTTGGGAAGTCAAAAAAGTTCATGTGATTTTTTTAGACATTAGTATATATTTACCTAATGAAGCTTAGTAATATGTTAATAATAATAATAATTGAAATGCCTTGGTAAATGATGTTAGAAAAAGGTAAGGTTTGTTGCACTTAACTAGTTCGATTCTTAGTTTGGCATCCAATTTTATTCGATATGCTAAGATGAATCATTTGCCTAAAGTATATATGCTACTTGTCTCCGTCCGCGACACTGATTTGTGCAATAATTGTACCTAAAAATATATGAACTACTTTACTTAATCTTTCTTAGATATATATATAAATTAGAATCAGTTAACCTTGTCTTGAATCTAATCGACGGTTTTTTTTTTTTTCATGGAACGATTGGTAAATCCTTTAAAGTAAGTGGGGGTGGTTTGTTTTTATTCTAGAACCACCAACTTCTGACTTATCTAGTTAGTGTACATGTATAGTGCTTGCCAGCGCCGGCTAAGTGGGATGGAGAAGAGCGCCTAATCTTAAATGGTAGGTGGCAGACCTTTATCTTAAGGTAGTAAATTCTAGCAATGGAGGCAAATCGGTTAGGGACAATAGGTGTAATTACAGAAGCAGGTTAAACCAGATAAGTAGCTAATTGCCGTGTTTCAGAGTGAGCGGCTCGCCTCTTGTACACCATATACTTAACCTCAACTTTCACATTTCTCCTTTTCTTTAAACTCACAACAGAATAAATCCTTAACTAGAATTCATTGCTGGTTTTTAAAGACAAAACAATATATTTAAAATATCGAATTAAACAATTTATTTAATTTATAACTTGCTTCAAATAAGCTGCTACTTATATTTTGAGCACTTATTTGATAATTAATATTAAAGTATTAAAATGGATAAATAATTTAAAAAGTTTTCTATTTCATAATGACTCTAAACACTAAATTAAAAAGAAAAGTCAAGAATATGATAAGCTATGATAATGCTTAACTAGTTCTGATGAATGCCGCTTTTTATAAATCAGAATGTTTATTTTTAACTAGGCTGTGGTTTCAGATGCTTAAGTAGCTCATCGTTTAGTCATTTAAGAGCTCAGATGTAAAAATAGAAACTCAGGCGTTTAGCAGCGTCTGAGCTCAGGCTCAAATGAACAAAGTTCGGGGTTTGAGGTGTTTAATTAGGCAGGAATGTGTTATTTAACTATACTCAGATTACTTTGCGCTGCTATCAAATGTTTAACTATAATATGGTTTCAAATGTTTACCTAGATTACAGTTAGACCTATTTAGGCATCCTTCAGATGCTTAAGTAGCTCATCGTTTAGTCTTTTAAGAGCTCAGATGTAAAAATAGAAACTCAGGCGTTTAGCAGCGTCTGAGCTCGGGCTCAGATAAACAAAGTTCGGGGTTTGAGGTGTTTAATTAGGCAGGAATGTGTTATTTAACTAGACTCAGATTACTTTGCGCTGGTATCAAATGTTTAACTATAATATGGTTTCAAATGTTTACCTAGATTACAGTTTGACCTATTTAGGCATCCTTCTGGGATCCCGCATAGTTGCATTGAAGTGGTTCGAGCTATGGATGGACCACTTCATATTCTATTGAATATGAAGATTTTTCCCTCAGGTTTCTTTTTTTAAATTATTATAGCCACCCTACATAATTCACTATTAGCCACCCTACATAATTTAGATTTAATGCCAAAGTGGCTAAAAATAATTGTTCCAAAATTGAACTAACGTCCACTTCCGTTTTACTTTGAAACTTTTTATTTGGTATCTTTATTATTCTCGTGGTCTTTAGTTTCTATCAAATTTCTACACATTTCACCATTTCCGTTTAATATACCCATGCTAGCTTAATAGTCAATACATTGATAAGAGAGATACCATAGATAGAATTAGAGCAAACACTTTGGCCTAGAACGTTTCTATCCTGACAATTCTATGTAACTGTTAATGGATGTAACCGGTCTTTCTTAATGGCCCTTTGAGGGATATACTATTGTTTCATGCTGGATACCCCTCTCTTGTATCCTTAATCTGACCGAATAATCCGCATTAACTGTGTGTTTTATGCTGTTAGCTACAGGCTTTAGAATGAACCTCTCCATAGAGAGCGGCACTCTATCTGCTGTTCACTACAGACTCGTCCATTTTGACCCTGATAATAATCAATAGTGGATGATATGTTTTCCTTTGTTCAAATTGATGAAAAGTTTCCTGGCTAGTACAATCAAACATTGAAAATGATTAAATAAACAATCCAGTGCTTGTTTAGTACAAATTGGTTCCATCAAACGTATCTGTTCATTCTTCCAAAGCCTCTTGTTTAATGTTATTAGTAGGTGATGATAACAAAAGTATGCTGTTTAAATAAACAATGAAATTGTTTTCATACAGTAAAATTATGTTTCTTTGTTTTATCAAAGTCATAAGTATTATTATTATTCATTTAGAGATGCGTAGCACATTTCTAGATGATTAAGCCTTGGAGTGCTTCGATTGTTCATCATTGCTTCACCTCCACGTCCTACTTATAAAGAAACCGTTCATAAAAACTAAATTCATAACAGAGTACTTATAAAAAACTTAATTTCAATAATAATGTACGCAAGGAAGGTATTTTCTGTCTCTACCTTCCGTGTCGTGGAGCTCATAGTGTCCGTCTTTAGCGCTTCCTACACCACCTATGTGCTCTTCAATGTATGAACATTTATATATTATATCGTAATGTTGTATTAATAATAATCAATACAACATGTTTCTATTAGTTTTGAACAGGTGATGTAGATTAGATGGTTCACCATCCTTAATCTCAATACTCTCTTAAGTTCAAATAGAGATTTCTTTGAACAACTTCTTTAACCAGACAGCAGCTGTCAAAATTGTTCCTAAACATTGTCCCTGATGTTTGCTTATGGTTGCAGCACACTTTAATACTATCGCAAATTATAACCTTTTATAAAAATAAAATTTGGTTTTCTATACGTTCTCATTAATTGTCGAAGTTTTTTGAATGTTTCAAGTGTTTGATGCTTTTTTTAAAAAAACCGTGCCTCTCAGAGTTGCCTGATCGCAGTTCTCCACTGAAGTCTGCTCCATTTGCCTTCCTTTGCCCCAACCAGCCACTATTTCTCAGATATCTTGTAGTTAGTATTTTCTTGGAGACCCTCTTTTTTTTTCTTAAAAGGTAGTCTCTCCAGCCAAAGCATTTCTAAAGCCCAAGAATAAGTACTAAAAAAATATATGATAACAAAAGTCTTTTATGCTAACTTTTAATTAATTCCAAAAATTATTGTTTTATTATTATTATTATTACTATTATTTTATTTTTAATTGGCATTAGCACGAGCTATAGCCAGCTTAACTATTCTTATTTATACATTGAAGGTTTTTTTTTTTATTGTCTGTGGGGAGGGACCAAGCCCTGTGCTATCCAAAGCCCTTCTGGGCCTATATAGCTACCCCAAAGTTCGGAGCCTTTCCAGTGCACTGCCGGCCTCCGGATAGTGTTGTCTCATTACAGGCAACATTGTCCATCATCGGACAGTGAGCTGTAAGAGGTTCCTAGGAAGAAAAAAATCTAGGGGCAGCAGCTGGACTCGAACCCGTGACCGCCGCATTGCCAGTCCAGCGCGCTACCACTGAGCTAATCCTTTCCCTACATTGAAGGGTTAATGATTAGTATGTACATTACACAATAATGATAGGTAAGTTCTTCTTACACTTTCCTTTTGGTGGAAAAGAGAAAATCATTAACAGCATTACATATTTCTAGTTTTGGTGCTTTTAATATTGATTTTTAGTCAAAAGAAGTAGCCATTGTTTTAGAGATTCTATCAAGCATTATTTTCCCTTCGCTCATATATGTGGGGCAATGCATAAATAAATGTTCCATCGTTTCAAACTCTCCGTATTCACTACAAAATGATGTATCTGTTATACCAAACCTGTGATTGTAAGCTTTACAAAGATCTAATTCGCTCTCACTGGACACACAATGTTCTAGTGCTTCTTTTAAGGAATTCTTTAATGCTTCTTTTTAAGGAACTAGTTGTATTAAGGAATTTTCAAACTCGACCTGCCATACGTTTTGTTTTAATAATAGGAAATAAATCCTTTGTTGTCTCAGATATACATCAATTATCAATCTTTCGATAAAATAGCTGTTTAGCTAATGAATCAATTCATTCGTTGCCGGTTATGTTTGCATGAGCCTCTACAATGTTAACTAAACCTCCTTTGGAAAATTATTGTTATAAGACTAGAAATGATAAAATATACGTACATAAATGATTATCCTTCATTATAAATTTTGAAGACATTGTAATTTTCCATGAACTTTCCATGAATAATTAACATAATTAAATTTGAATAAACACACAGTTCTTTATCAATGATAAGTTTTCTCATTGTTTGACATTTGTAGTGGAATCGTTTATTGGATGATCTGATCCCACCGTGATACTACAAGATGTAGAGGAATCGTTTAATGTGATTCCTGAGGTATGTAGTAGATGTCTTGAAGAGGGCGGAAGTTAGTTTAGATATGTTTAGAAGTTAGTGCTCGAATTATTAACACGGATTTTATAAAAATAGACTGTATTTGAACAATAATTTAAACGTAAAAAATGGGAGCTATTAACAAGAAATACTTAGAAATAAATAGAAGATAAATAACTAATAAATTAGAATGATTAAGATAAATGAACTAAGATGCACCACTAAAGTAATAAGTATAAATAAAAACTGTATAGGGACGCGTAAACTGCTGCTCGTATATGAAGACGTACTCAAGTATAATCGTAATATCATCCCCTCTTCCAATGGGGCGAGTTTATATATTAGTGTTGGCCACACTCACATCAAGATATCTGTCCTAGTGTGCGACCTTGGTTAGTTTGGTGACCACCGATTTAGGTCAGTGGCCAGCCTTTGCGGTGCTTGCTTTGATGTAAGGGTATTTACCCTTGGTTTGTTTGTTTGGCCACGGCCTTGTCTTGAAGTCAGGCAGCTGGCTAGGCCACTAGTTGTAAATTATTCTTTCTTTGTTATCTGTTGTGAGGGTTTGACATTGCTATGACTTTGCCATGTCATTACACATTCAACCCAATATACTGTTGATAATTGTTTTATTCTATTTCAATTATATTCGCTGTTTTGAATTTAGTGCATGAACTTTTAAATCGAACAGTAAAATTAAATATAAATAATCTTCTTCTTCATCCAAATAGTAATAATTACAAAAAAAAATAAATAAATAATTAAAATTAAACTTTAAAATTAATTAATTAAAAAAAGTTCAAACACTAGGAGCCATTTTTTTGTTAAACTATTTTAATCGTTTATATAGAAATTAGATCATTTTAAAAACTTATTTCTACTTTGTTTGTTTTCTATTTTTCGATCATGTTTTTCATGCTACAATATAATGTCCATGAATAGTATACTAAAATTATGAAAGTCCTTTTGAAATGTTTAATGCACAATAGAAGCCACGTGCTAGTCTTTTTGTGGTTTTCATTGTGTTCCTTGCTTTGAGCACTATAATTTTTTATGTTTTATTTTGTTTTATTGTTTCATAAAGAAAAGAAAAAATTCTTTTCTATTTTGTCATGAACCGGGAAACTTCACAGTTTGGCCCGACATCTTTTATTTTTTGTATTGAGGTATATGTTTTTCTTTACGTCAGAAGAGGATATTATTGATACGGTCACTCGAGACTGATTCTTTCTTTGTATTACTTATATTAATTATATGCTAATTTTTTTTTTTTTTTTTTTTTTTTTGAGGGGTGCCAATGCACTGCGACCTTACGATCTATTGTGCTATGCCCCCTGAGTGCCGCAGGCTGCCCCCAGCACCCACAGTTGTCGCAGATGAACATCCTTTCTACGGAACCTCCATCAGGTTAAGATCCCTGAGGAATCCTAACAACCTGATGGGATCTAGGGAGGGTATATATATCCCCCTCCTTCACCTAGAAACTGTCCAGATTCTTAAATCTTCTCTGAGTGGCATGCTACTTTAGATTTTTTTTTTTTTTTAGTTGGTGTTGGTTTTAACATTAACCATTATTTCTATTTCTTGAGGACTGAAAAATAAAAATATCATCCTGCTTTTATATGAAGGATCCATCAAACATTATTAAAATCTAAATTTCTTCTTTATTGCATGTATTCATGTACGTTTTCTTTTTTATTGTATGAGTTGCTCTTTCTGAAGTGCCATTAAATTAAATGTTTTATTAATGTTTGAAATGTATTCGTCTTTCTATAGATCTTAAGAATCTTCCAATTCCGCATAATGTCTTGCATGATTCTTTTATGAACAAGTAGAGTCTCTGCCGCCATACATTGCTTTAGTTTCATTTTTTTTTTTAAATCCTTCTATCCTTTTTGTAACCCAAATTTAGGCTGCTATTTGTATACTATTCAATCTCAGCTTTCTATTAAATACTTTGCTTAGTTGAAATGGCTTTCTTCGGGACCCCTTCCCTTTCACCTGTTGCTTACATAAATTCTGTGTGAGATTGTGTCGATGGCACTGCTCTTTACCCTAATTCAGACAGATTTGACAAAACTTACTGCCTTCCATCAACATTCTGGTAGAGATGTTGATTTTAAAGTTTTTACTATAAAAATGTCGATCTCATACTAAAATGCGAGTAACTCATATGTGTATTATATGTTATATTAAAATTATAACAAATAATTTTTTGTTGGTATTATTTGTGAAAATGAACAATATAATATTAATATAAAACCATATTGCCAAATAATGCGGTCTGTGGCCTACCACCGGTTCAATTAACTATCTTTATTATGCCCAAAAAACATTTATTCCTTATGATTGAATTCCTACAAATCCTAATAAGTTATAAATTTACAGAACAAATATTTCTTGGTTTGTCTAAGGGTTCACTAACCTAACTAATTGCACACATCAACTTTATATTATAAAATAAACAACAGAATACGCTAAAATCGTTTCACCATAAAGCTTATTGAGCTTAGAGACTGAAAAGGTACAAAATATATAACGATGTATATGGTTTTAGGAGGTGAAGCACTTTATTTTTAAAAAGCTTATTAATGTGGCTTCAGCGTTAAAGAAGTATACACTATAATATGGGTGGAAATGATGTGTCAACAATCACCCAAATTCTGAAATTCCCAATCACCCAAACACTTTAGTCTCTGATGATACCGCAATCCTCTACCTGAACCCGGATGCTGTCAAAGCCTCCCGTGCTCTCCGATCTCGCCTTCCATCCCTTCAAGTCCTGGCTTTGAAATTGGAAAATTAAAGTAAACATTTGTAAATTCAAATATGTAGTGTTTACTCTAAATCGTAAAACTCTTCCTCCAATTTACCTCAATGGAATAGCCATTCCGCTAGTTGACCATGTGCTACTCTTGGACAAGAGACTGACCTGAGACCCTCATCCATAGCTCAAACATTCCGACGTCAAAATACGTTTTAGACTTCTCTCCAAACTACGTACATGGTAAATGCGCAAAATTATCTCTCTCTTTACATCCCCTTTCTGAGACCACTATGATTAATGGTCTGGAACTTACGGAACTACCAAATGTTCTAATCTGAACCGCATCCAAACCATCCAACCTAAAATGCTATGCCACATTACTAATAGTCCTTTCTATGTATCCAACCCTACCCTCCACATAGATCTCAATATTCCTTTCGTCAACACTTTGGCTAATACCCTTTATAACAGATTCCACAATAGGCCCCTAACCCACTTTAATCCTTTAGGCCAACTCCTCACCTCACATCCCCTCCCTGGAAATCCTCAACGAAGCTTAAAGCCCCGTTGGCCTCGCGACCTCTTAAATATCTAGTAGTAGTCATCACTGGACGACTACCAATAAAGACAATGCAATTATTATATCAGCTTATTTACTTATTGTAAAATTGATTACAGCGGTAAATTTCAAATAAAGAGTGCAAAAAAAAAATATAATATGGGTCTTTAGCTGGTTAAAAGTATGCTTCTGGTCCTGAATTAAACCTTTCCTAAAATGTTTAGGTTTTATAAATCTCAGAATACCCGTAAAGATATTATTGAAGTCGTAAGTTATTACCTTCAGAAATCCAACTTGAAATATATGCTACAACTCCATTCTATAAATGTTATTTTGATGTGATATGAGTTATTGTGATATCATTAGATAAAAGGCTATACGTTTATATACTTATATATTTATATATATATATAGTAGTGTGACAAGTTTTATGAGATAAGTAGATAAGTATGTTGTTAGTAAATTGTAAGGCAAGTCACGACATGGCGTGGCAATGCTGGTAGCTAGAAAGATGTAGTGCGAGACTGTCACACTGGTCCAATAGTTGTACGAAGGGATAGCCGACGGCAATAAGCACAGTTGGTACGTGAGACAGGACAGTGTACAATCCTGGCGACCTTACATCAGCAACACTCCTATAAAATCTCTCTTGAGCCTGTATCCCATGATACACGTATCACAGTCCTGCTTCTTTTCTTTACTGTTCCTCCATCCAGCCAACCGTATGTATAGAGTTGTAAATAAAGCTAAATCACATCCTTTCCGAAATGTTCTTATCAGTTTATTTCTTTTTGTCTTCTGTTGGGAAAATAAATGTTTAAGGAAAGTCAATTAAATTAGTTTGGAAAATTCTTTGTTTCCCAGCAATTTCATTGGGAAATATTTAATTATATCTTATTTTTAGTTAGTGCATTTTCATTCTTCTTTAATTTGGATAACTTGTTTATATATTTTACATACTTATATGTTGCGAAAATTGATTCTTCCAATTTTGATCAATGAGGTAAAGAGCAAAAGATGTTTATCGAGTTTTGTTCCAAGGAAACGTTACAAATTCCACTTAGAAATACCAGTGGATTAAAAATTACTTTAAATAAAAACAATTTTGGAAACCATGTGTATTGTTGTTGGTGGGTGTGTTTGTGTCAGTCGTTCGGGCTGTTTGTGTGTAACTTGTTAATGTGTGTGAGTATATATGTTTCAGAAATGTTTTAAGAAACTGGTCATCACTAGTTTACAATAATTATATTGATTAGAATTCCTGCTTTAGAAAACTTATGCACAATTAACAGTATTATTTCTTATAAATGAATTAAACTTATAAATTGCTCAAAACACTTGCTTGAAAGTAAATTAACTTTTTATAGGTAAACTCAACTGTCTAAATTTAACACTTTTACTGATGGTTGACTGGCAGAGAAACGTTCTGGAATGAGCTAGTAAACTATGTGTGGTTATAATTAAAACTGCCCTTTATATATGATTTGCTTACAATAAAAGGGGTTTGCTTACAATAAAGTGCTTTGCCTT
Source organism: Triatoma infestans (assembly GCA_011037195.1). Classification (NCBI taxonomy): domain Eukaryota; kingdom Metazoa; phylum Arthropoda; class Insecta; order Hemiptera; family Reduviidae; genus Triatoma; species Triatoma infestans. The sequence continues at coordinate 114,713 of JAAEAF010000281.1, read as the reverse complement.
TCACTTCCTGTCCCTTGACTCATTTTATCTGCCAGTTTTCCACTCTAAAACTAATATTTTAAAATATTTACGAGCAACTTTCCTGCTTCTGGCTACCATCGCACATGAACATTCTATTTTCACATTCATACCAAGAGAAAGAATAGAACGGTGACTTAAATACAAAAATGAATTTACTCGATTCATTCAGCACATTTTGTGAGAACTTATAACTCAGAGACGAAAAATCACAGTGAAATCAAATTTTTATTGGTCTGGAAAGGAATCTCCAGGAGATCTGGTACGAAGGTTACGGTCAAAATCTCGTATATCCCATTATCCATCTAAGATCCACTTTACTGCATGTTTTTTCAGTTATTTTTTTCAAAAATGGCTTCAGTGATTTTCTTTTTTTTTTGGATTTTTTTAAGGTGCACAACAGCTATGGTCCTTTGCACCTGTTTTTAATTTGTAAGTACTCATCCAGGATGGATATCCATACCCACTAGTCTAACAATTTCTACAGCAAACCCACAACCTAGATCTAATCATATTCCTTACTCCCTTATATCACTTATAAAATAAGTACCTATATACAAGACACCAGCAAACAACTGAACACATACATATCTGCACAACAAATGAAATAGATGAACCTCCCTAAAAGATATTCGAAAGTCTTATTGATATTGCCCTCATTGTCTCCTAATACATCTAGTCGGTAAATTTACTTTTCCCCGCTCGTTTACATATTTCGAACATTCCAATAGAATATGCGGGACCATTAATGTCGTATTGCAAGCGCTGCATACCGGCTGAGGTTCTAGGTTCTCCTCGGAATATGTGGCTGTGCGTCAGTATGGTGTGACCGAGTCTCATTCTCGCTAGGACAACTTCTCGCCGAGATTCTCGCGATTTGAGGTTGACCATTTCTTTGTGGTACCCTTGATATTCCTTAGTTTATTTGATCTCTGCACTGATTGCCATTCCTTTTCCCAGTTAGAAAGATTCTGCCTTTTTAGAAAAGCTTTCCAATCGACTGCTAGGACACGTTCGTCTCTACAATTCATTGATACCGCTTCTTTAGCAGCTTTGTCGGCAGATTCGTTATCTCTTATCTCCACATGACGGGGAATCCAAATAAAGGAGACTTCTTTATTTTCTCGTAGGCATAGTTCTAAGAACGTATGTATGCACTGAATTAATAAACTGTCGGAGTCCCGATTGCCTGTCATCTCCAGTGAGCTCCTTGAATCGGAGCAAATAATATATTTCCTAGGTTCATTGTAGTTCCGAATATGTGCTAGGGCTTTGTTTATAGCGAATAACTCGGCTGTAGATATGCTTGAGATATTGCTTAATGGGAAGTTGTACAGCGTCTCATTCATGACGAAAGCTGCTCCATTTATCGCCTTTGACCCATCGATTAATATTTTAATATAATTTTTATATTTAAGCAGGAAAATTTAATTACTTTGAAATAAATCACTGCATTATGTTCATGGAAAGAGGGAACAAAGATTACAAACAATGAAAATGATTTGTGTCCTGCTTTGTCGGACTTTCAGCCGCGAAAATTACTTGTGTCAAAACAAACGAATATAAAATAGCTCAACCATTACGTAAATTATTACATTATTATTATTACTATGTATTGTAACCATGTCAAAGAAATTATTGCTTTACAATAAATTGTTAAAAATTTATAATTAATACAAATTTTTGTGAAAGCATTATGGATACTTTGTATAAGCACATATACTTGGAGGGGTCGCGACTGCAAAATATATAAAAAACACTACTTTAGAGGAAGACATAAGACACTTCATACCCCCCCCCCAAATGTATTAAATAAAAGATTAATGTGTGATGTTGATTATACGAAGTTAAATAAAATCGTTAGAGACGTCTTCGAAAACTGAAAATACCTTTTTAGCAGAGTCGCACTTCTGGTTGGTGAAGTTTGTCCGAAACGTTCAGAACATCCAGCGAGATTTCTGTGAAATATTTTGTTAAAAACACACATACATACAAACCATTCGCTCAAACCATTTTTTCGTATTTAAGGGACCTCAAAATATCTATTGACGATATATACTCAATTTTGAAAACTTATCACGATTGCAATAGCTCTTACTTAGCTATGAGAATGTGAATGAAATAATAAAGCTAATGGTTTCTCCTTTGGAAGTTTCCAAGATTTAGTTGATTTAAAAATTATCCTCTTGTTTTTGAAGGTAATAATAATTCATTTCACAAATCAGTATTAAATAAACAATTAATTATAAGTATTTAAAAAAAGAATTAAATTAATGCATCCTCTGTAAATTAGAGTTATTTTATGTGTTTAACTAAGTAATTTCAAATATTTATTTTCTCATTTCCATTTCTCTGTTGAGCAAAGATTATTTAAATTCATTGTAGAATTACATCGAAGTGGTTCGCTTTATCCCGTCGCACTTGTCTTGGGTTACAAAATTTGAATATATATACAGTTTTGTGGTGGATAAGACACGCTTGGCTAGTTCATTGAATTATTTAATCAATTTTGACGGTGGACAGTTCCTGAGTTGTGTACTATAAGGGTTGAAGGGAGAGAGAGAGAGAGAGAGAGAGCGTGAGAGAGTTGATGGGTCACTGTGTGAGAGCTAGAATATTCTGTATAGGAGGAGTAGAGGCTATGGGTTTTAGCTGGATATGGAGAAGGACTGGGGTTGAAAAGGAATAGAACATGGCTAGGGGTATGTCAATTAAATGTGCCCCAAAGGGTGTAATATGATGCTATTAGTGTGTTAATAGTAGTGGGTTGGCGATGGACTACCCAAAGTGCCTGAGGCTTAGTCATTAGCCATCTTATCTCTAGAGTTAGTAGTAACTGTAGTTACAGCGGTCCATCCCAATCTAGGCATACAACCTACAACCATTCGCGGATACATACCATGTCTCTTTCGCTTAACAGTTATCGTACAATTTCCAACTAACTTTCTTATGTTAGTTCCGCTCTGCTTAACTTATTAAGCGTTATTACGAATTGAAACACTTTACCTATAATATTTATATATAGTTCCAACACAGCGTTTTCATTTTTTTGGTAAACTTATTCCCCGGACTCCCAAACTTATAGATTTCTAAATTTTATGTGCTTTTTTCAACTAATTGTCTTAGTTAAGATATAAAAATTATAGTAAATCTCATTCGCTTTTAGTAACTACAGTTTTAAATTCCAAATTGACGAAATTTAAAACAAGCTTCATTTGAACTCGATATAATAGTGACTAATATTACATTATAATGGAACTAACTTTTAATTTGTTACAACACTGTAACGATGGTCACCAGCTTACCAAAATGGTTAGCGAGAGATCTCTTGAAGTGTGTACGATTTTGAAATAACATTAATGTAAAAATTTCAAAGTTCTTTAGAATATTGTAAAATAAGGATGAAATTACCTCAGTGGTAGTACACCGGACTCTCACACCTATCAGGTTTGGCAGTACTCGCCCTTAGATTTCTTTATTCCCAGGAATCTTTAAGCACACTGTCAGTGTTGGGCATGTTGTCTATAAAGAAAGAACACCATCCGGAGGCCGGTAGTGCACAAAGAAAGCTACGGGTGCCAATTAGATTATATTCTTTGGGGTTAATTATTAAGCCTACGCCACCACTGTTACTGCATATTAAGCCGCGCCATTGAGGTTATTGCATGTTAGAGGACATTCTCCAGTCCTGTATGTTTAATTAGCCTTAAGTGTCCGAGAAAGACTCTTGAGTGAAGCTTGTAGGCGTCAATTTCTGCTCCCTAAAGAGGAGAAATCTCAGACACATCAGCCTTTCATGACATTGTAAGTGCAATTCTGTTTCTTTCTCTTGCTGATCAAACCTACACAGGACCTCCGGAGTCAGGCTTATGCGTTGCATGTACTTTCTGAATATACAGTACGAAAGAAGGCCTACAGTTATCCGTATGGCCCGCACGGTCTTCTTGCTCTGCAGTAAGCCTGGGCGAATAGCTGTTGATAAACTTTTTCGCCTGCCATTCTTGCGATCTGTGCTGCACCCATGATTTAATGGCTACTGTAACATGTTAGGAATGATCTGTTGTATGTTTGCTGTTGCTTGGCATGAGCGGTTTTAATGTAATTTTGAGAAATATAACAAGAACTTAGGGAATTAGGAATTAGAATTTAACCACGCTTAAAGGCAACTAATATAATGACTAGATAGATATTTATACATGAATAAAAGCTAAACTAAATATAAAACTAGAACAGATAAACGGACAGAGAGTCACTGTGGAACGCTCCTTGAAAATAACGCATTGGGACTTCTTGATCAACTGTATAGCTGTATGGTTGGATGCTATGTATCCTTTCACTTTTAGCCTCTTATAGCTTCGCCTCATAACGTCGGTTTCTTTACAATAGAGCGGCATAGTCCTTTGTCTTTCACTAACGGTTCATCGTCCCTTTTACCAGGCCAACTGTCCCAATTTTTCCTCAAACCTGATATTTTAAAATATATTATTTAAAATTTCTAATTCTTCTGCTTCTTGTTTCCAACTCATTGCACTCATCTGAGTCATTTTGCAATACCACAGAAAGGTTCAGATTCAATAAGGGTTCCTATGGAGTCCTCCGGAGGCTAGGGTGCCAATATTCATAGTTCTTGACACGCTTTAATTAAAAAAACAAAAGGAAATCGTAAAATTTTGTTACGATAATCGGTCCTGGGGAAAAAAATTATTAGTTTCCATATCAAATTCTACTTCCTCTTACATGAATAAGATGCTAATACAATCTTTCCCACACTAAGGTGAGTGAGGAAAGTTGATGTCAACTCTCTAAACGAACTTGATGAACGATAGATGAGATACCGAATTCAACTAGATATATTCCTGTAGTTTATTTATTTCTTAATTTCAATTTGAATACAACAAAATAAATTCATTCTCCCTTCAGGAGAACTGGCTCCAAAGATTTTACTTAAAACTTGTACTAAATAAGTACTAAAGTAAGTATACGATTTTTGTACAATTTTAATTGTTAATAACATAAAATTAATTGAAATGGGATTATTTACAAATTTGAATTGGAATATTACTATAAGGGAAGGGAATAGCTAAGTAGTTAGCGTACTGAACTCCCACGCGGAGGACCTGGATTCGAGTCCAGCTATACTACCCTTAGATTTTTTCTTCCTAAGAGCCTCTAGCTCACTGGTCGGTAATGGACAGTGTTGTCTGTAACGAGAGAACACCGTACGGAGGCCGACAGTGCACTGAGAAGGCTCCTGGCGCCAATGATCATAGATGTTGACGCGCCTTAAATAAAATTAAAAAAAATTACTTCACTAATATAATTTAGTAAATATGAATTATAATTTAATGAATTATATTGATTCATTTCCAGTTTAAATCCTTTAGAGATTATACTATAGATCCTTCTTTCTGACTGAACATTTCTTAGCGAACTGTTAATTCTACTTAGTCAAAGTTGGAATTAATATCTTGTAATGCTAACTTCCTCTCGTTCACACACCTAGAAGTCCAATTCATTCCCTTTCTTTATCACTCTCTCTCTCTATATATATATATATATATAATTTAATGTAAATATATATATATATCTCTTTACTATAAAGATTTAATCTTTTTTTTGACTTTCAAAGAATTTAGTTGAACGATTTCTAAAAATAACTTTTTCTAAGAACTACAATTGTAACCACTATAAAAATAAATTAAGTTTTTATCCTGTGACATTTTTTTTTTTTTTTGTTGGCATAGTTGTTGTTCACATACACACATTTGCAAAAAAAAAAAAACAAACATTATTTTTATTCTTAATGGACCACATAACAATTTCCGAATGAAAGCACAATTGCGATAATATATCGTCACGATCGTAAATATTTCCTCTTATCAGAAAACTAAAATCCATTAAATCGGCATTCATTTAGTGAATTTATCTGAATTAAACATTGATCCATGGATTAAAATCTATATTTGTATATAATTTTAAAGTGTATCGTAAACGATAATGATCGTTTTTAAGTAGAGTTTCAAGTTGAAGACATTTTTTTTTTGAAAAAAGTTTACGTAAACATTTAGATATTGACAGTTGGATAGTATTGACAGTGAGGTTTGAGTTTGACTTGGGTGAAGTAGAATATATTTTTATTGGTGATTGCAAGATGAAATTGCTGAAACAATTTCCTAGTAACAGAATCCGAGGTATAGTGTAGTCCTTTTTGGATATGGACGAGAGAGAAAAGTAAAGAGTCAAGAATGTCTGCTTATAACTCCCAGGATGGTAATGTAAGTGAATGTGCCTGTGATAAATCTGGAAGTTATCTTCTTTCTCATTCTGCGAGTATATGTGTTACTCTTAGCTTTCTGGGTATATACTCTCATGGCACTGTCGACTTTTTCTTTCATCTTTTCAAACCCTTATTCTAACTTGTTTCATGCTTTTTACGTTTTTTTTTTTGGCAATTTATTATATTTTTCTACAAAAAGTATAGATTATGCCACATATTTGTGATTGATTCAATTTTTAAAGATTTTTTTACTATCTCACACAGTTGAAGAGAAATGTATTGCGATCGTGTCAAATTTTGGAAATTGAGATTTCACTGGGAATACAGTCGCCTTGAATATCAATTCACCTGAGTAAGTAAAATATCCACCAACCGAAATTACGATTTTACATAATGATTGTTTTTAAGATTCTCAGTTAATCTGATATCAGATAATCTGGCCTTAAACAATTATTACGACTTTCTCTTAATGCAGTAATTACAATAATAAATATCTGATATGAAACACTCATACATCTTTCTCTTACTCCAGTTTTCAAAATTGTAATTGACAAATTTTATAGCTTATATGGCAAACTTGATGAAATTCTTTGGAATTAGTCCAAAACTCAAAAACATATTCATTAAAAACGAAAGTTCCGGTAATCCGATGTTTTTTCGAACTCAGAATTTCAACAACACATTTAATTGTAATTAATATTATTTCGATGACAGAATTGTATAATAAACTCAAATAACACTTTAGAGGAAAACCTAGCTACAACTCTCCCCCAAAATAGTGCCCCTAAATGAATTTTTCTAGAGAAATGTTTTTTAAATAAATGTTGTAGATCTCTGTATGTGTAGGTGATATGTCAAGTTTGAAGAAAATCTTGCAAAAAGTAAAAAAAAACAACTAGTATAGTGGTACTTCCGGTTGAGGAGTTATGACAGATAACGTACTGTCAGATCCTATGGTGATACCTAAACGGAATATCAAGTTTGAACTTTCTATGATTTTTCACTTTTTGAGCTATGCTGTTCACATACACACACACACACACACACACACACACATAGACCATTTGCTAAAAACCACTTTTTTGGACTCAGGGGACATCAAAACGGATATTTCCGCTGAAAATTCCATATCGAAAATTCGACACGATTACAATACTTCCTCTTACTAGGAGTAACAGAAAATTAAAAAAAAAAATTATATCTATATAAATAAAATTCTAATTTTAAAAGAAAATCTTAGCCATTTTAAAAAATAATTTCAAAAATTTAAGAAGAACCTATTCAAACAAGTCCCAATTACGGATAACAAATTTTCTTCAATTATGGTATTCTAGTCACGTATTTATGGCGACTTCGTATTACAAAGAAGATAGAATCATATTGTATTGAATTGTTAAGTGTTACTTTAGAGGTAAACCTTAAATTGCTTCTCCACCAGAAGCCTCCAGCCCCACAAAAAAAAAAAAAAAATCCCCAGAATAATGCTTTAATTAAAACTTACGAGACATATACATCTAAGTTTATATTACAAACTTATGAAGTTTATACTAGAAGGGGTTTAAAGAAAATTGTGATAGTCATTTTCGCGAAAATCGATGGTTTGATGGGTTTTCACTAAAACCTTGTTGCTGCATGCGGTGGTAGTCCCTAAAAGAAATATCTAGTTTGAGCAATTTTTTGGATTTTTGGCCTCAAAACCAGTGTTTCGAAAATTTAAGACAATCACATTACTTCCATTTACCAAGAGCAAGATAATCTAGAGAGGCTTCAACGATTTTCTTTGAGCTATGTGTATTATAATTGCAGGAGATCACGAGGAGCGTGTACGGTCTAGACACAAATGGAAGCTACTGTGATGTGATAGCAAGAAGAAAGAAGATATAATTTTTAATAATTTATAAATCTAAAAATTATAACTAGTGGTTCCAGCCAGCCGCTATCGGCAGGTCAAGAACTGCGGCAAAACCCTTTCAAACAGGGGTCGATGTACAGTCAAAAGAACCGCCGGCAAAACCCTTTCAAACAGGGGTCAATACAAGATGTATTGGAATCAGATGTCTTGGTATCGGGAGTTGAAGTGATGAGAAGGCGATTGTTAATTAGAGCGTTTTAGAGAATTGTTATTCGAAATACGTACTACTGATTTAAGAAAATAAACTATATTTTAACAAATAATTTAAAGTGTTTTGAAATAGATAAACTAAGATGCACAATTGTAACTGAATATAAGACTTATGAAATGATTAATAAATATTAAAGAAATAGTGTTTAAAACCTTGAATAGGGACGCACTCGCGATGTATGAAACTTAACTGCTTGATAACTGATGTGTAACTGATCTCGTACTGGTTGTGAACTGATAGATACTGATTGTGAACTGCTGTATACTGATTTGTGACTGATCTGGCACTTAACTCATGTATAACTGATTGTGAACTGATGTGATACTGATGTACGACTGGTCGTGAACTGATCGAATACTGATGAATGACTGATCTCCTCCTCCTGTGGGACGACGTTTATATTCGCATCACTCACACATTGGCTGATGTGTAAGTACGTGCCACACTAAGACATCTCGCGTAGTATATTGACCTTAGGGGAGGTCGGTACGGGGTGGCGTCAGATGGTAGCCAGGTGTCCTCTTGAGTGTACATTGACCATTGTGAAGGAAAGGCCAGGTGTACATTGACCCTTGTATGAAAGGGTTTTGCCGGCGGCGGTTCTTTTGACTGTGTATTGACCCCTGTTTGAAAGGGTTTTGCCGCGGTTCTTGACCTGCAGATAGCGGCTGGTTGGAACCACTAGTTATAATTTTTAGATTTATAAATTATTAAAAATTATATCTTCTTTCTTCTTGCCATCACATCACACTACTATTGACACAATGTCGAGGCTGTGTAGAACCAAAGAGATCTTCTGCTTAATAAAGAACCAGATTAAACTGATGACAGACTTTTTCAAAGGGTACGGCAGGTTGAAAAACTTCTACACAATGAGGGGAGCTCAGAAACTCTGTGTTATAGGCATGTCAGGAAGAAGAAGAAACGGCCTCACCTCGCTACATTGCGCCACTAGATCTTTGGCACATTGAGACCAAAGGAGATAGCAGCGCAATAAGAGATGTTTGGAAAAGCTCTCAACCTCTTGAAGAGGGTAGGTTTCTCATACTAGATCTGTAGCGATTGCCACAATAATTGGCTGGAGGGCTGGGCATCGTAACCCACCCAATTTTCAATCTAATCTAATCTATGCAACTATTTCTCTGTAGAGTTCCATTTCAATATAATTTATCGTTCTCTTACCTGCATAATTATACTTGTTTCCCAAAGACATCATATCGCAGCTTGCTTAAGCTCTTTACAGTTGCACAGGTTTGTGGGTATAGAAGATTAAAAAAAAATTGTAATACAAGAATTGGAATGTCTAAATAAAATTGTATGCAGTCAAAAACCTGAATAATCATATCTGAGGAAACATTTTAAGATTTCAGGTTCTATTTATCCAATTAGCGTCAGACCGGCATTTTGAATAGTCTGAGACTCATCCAGAAATATTGGATTATATTTTCTTGGGAGGAATAAAATAACTTTGTTCATAACTATTGGTGTGGTAAATTCCTAAGCATGTAAGACCATGTTTAATGAACCCATTACGGTTTTATTATTGTAGAAAATATTTGCCAGCCTGATTTTATGTCCGCCAAGGGGCGAAGTACATATCCCCTGATCTACAGCTTACTTTGCCACTGAATTTGACACCTGTCACAACACTAAAACTAGCAATATGCCAGTTAAACTTGTAAAGGCGAGGCCTTTATAGCTTTCTCGCCTTAAATTCTTGATTTTTCTCCAATTGCTCACGCTGACCACCCACACGCTGAGTTAGTCAGAAGGAAAATATTGGCTATATTGTAATTTTTTCGAAGATAGCCTGACCTAATCTCCTTTGTAAGTCGTAAAAATAAATTATAACATGCAATAAACATTAATTTCATTCAAAAAGTTATGACAATATCCCAGAAAGAAAAGAAAGACAATACGCCAATTTTAAAACTCAATATGACGCCAGCAATTTCTCATTTCAAGTTTATTGCTACCCATATATATATATATTTTTTTTTCTGGATTTTTTTTAAGGTGCACAACAGCTATGGTCCTTTGCACCTGTTTCTAATTTGTAAGGACTCATCATAAATGAACCTCCCTAAGATATTCTAAAGTCTTATTGTTATTGCCCTCATTGTCCTTGTCTTACGGATGTCTCCTAATACATCTGTAAGACTGGTCGGCAAATTTACCTTTCCCTGCGCGTTTACATATTTCGAACATTCCAATAGAATATGCGGGACCGTTAATGTCGTATTGCAAGCGCTGCATACCGGCTGAGGTTCACTTCAGAATATGTGGCTGTGCGTCAGCATAGTGTGACCGAGTCTCATTCTCGCTAGGACAACTTCTTTTCGCCGAGACTCTCGATTTAGGTTGACCATTTCTTTGTGGTACCCTTGAATTCCTTAGTTTATTTGACACCTGCACGGATTGCCATTTCTTTTCCCAGTTGGAAAGATTTTGTTTTATTTTATTATTTACTTTTAACGGATATAAATTCTTTTACAAAAAATACTACAGCAATCCATGGGCAAATAGGAATAGTATTATCTTTTAGGTTTCCGCGGTCATTTCATGAAACTATTCCTAAAATACACTTGAGTTTCCGGGTTGAAACCGCGTCAGTGGTTTGCTAAGAACGGATGTTTCACCCATGTTGCAATGAGCTTCTTCTTCTTGGTCTTTACGGCTTAAGGAGCCATGCCCCTTCGCTACCAAGGTTCAGTTACTTATTGGCCTTCAAGGTGTAACGACCTTTAAGAGGCTGATTGCATTATGGGCGAAACGTCTGTTTTTAGCAAACCATTGACGCTTTCACTCAACCCGATCTCTCAACTGTATTTTAGGAATAGTACAATAAATATTTGTTACATATAAGAATAAATTAAATTTGTTTAAAAAATAACCAAAGAAATAAAGATTTTTTTTTTTTAATTTAAGGTGCGTCAACATCTATGGTCGCTGGCGCCCCGAGCCTTCTCAGTGCACTGCCGGCCTCCGGACAGTGTTCTCTCGTTACAGACAACACTGTCCACATTGGACAGTGAGCTGTAGAGGCTCCCAAAGAAAAAATCTAAAGGTAGCATAGCTGGACTCGAACCCGGGTCCTCCGCGTGGGAGTCCAGTACGCTAACCACTTCGCTATTCCTTCCCTTTAAATAAAGTTATAATTCAAGAAGAAATAAGGCGTAAAAATATAAATCTATTTACAAAACTTCTTTACACATGTTTGTACCATATGTGTAAAATTATAAAATTAGCAAATTTATAAATTTGATTAAATTTATTGCATATTATTCAGAATAGCAATTAATTTGTTCTTAAATTGAGATCTGGTGGGACGGAAAATGTCAATTTCCCCAGATAAGGGGTTTACAAGGTTTAGGATTTTGGAGGAACTAGCACCAGTAATTAGTTTAGAGCAGCAACCATGTTTATTCAAACGGTTGGAAAACAGACAATGATATCTTAAGTTAATTAAAGGCATATTGAAGGAAATGGATGAGAGTGTGTTATTATTGTCGATGAAGTCATGGATTATATCATAAAGAAGTAATAAATTTTCTGAACTGTTTCTAACATATCCATAAGTTTCTTTAAAAGTAGTTAATCCTTACTGAGCAGCAATACTCAAGATGAGGACGAACAAGTGTGCAATAGAGGAATTTTAGGGCTTTCAATGTAAAATTACCTAAACTGCAGTTTTTAATGTAAGTAAAAGCGACTATTTTACAGGACAATTCGAATAATCCACGAATATAGACTATATTTCGACAATAATAAAAACTTCACAAATTAAATTTTCATGTTTACTGTACAGATATCAACGATAATTTGCTTTAATTGCGTAGGGACAAATTTTCGATTACATTATTATCAAGGAAGGTGGTAAGTTTGATCTCAGGAAGACATGGCAAGACAGTACAAAAACAAAAAGCGCTAAGAGTAACTAACCTTATTTTCAAAATATTTTGCTTTCTCAAAAAAAAATAGATGCAGTTGAAAAAAATGACATTCATGATATTTATATGTCAGATGTACTTTATAAACACTCGGAAACGTTTGTTTATTTATTTAGTCTAAGATCAATGGTGTTGGAGCTTGTAATGCTCTCTCCTAACATAAACACTGCTCGTCCCCAGGCAAAGCGAGTTGTAGAAGCTTCTAGGTAAAAAAATAAGAAGAGTGTAGCACCCACCTGACTCCATCTTACAATTCAGCCACGCCATCACTGTGCTGCTAATCCAGGGCCCTGTGAGGGATGCCAGAAATATAGAAAAATATTTTATTTGTAATATCATGAAAAATGTAACATTCGCTGGCAAAAGGGACTATTCAGGTAGAAGACCACCTTTGTCTTTTAAAATTCATGAACCTTGTTAGCATTGTCTACCCCTTCTTCTCACAGGGGAAGATTTGAACGAACAATTAGAAGACATTCTTTCAAGAACAGTCTGAATCAGACATTCTACCAGTTTAAGTTAAATCAATACTTAAATCTTCAGTATAATTATAAGCATATTATTGTGATATTGTAAAGATTAAATTCTTTTGGAGAATAATATAATTATTTTAAAAACAGTAGTGCTCTCTGGATTATTAATACTTCTCTCTTAAACATATATACTCACAAGCCCTTTACAAAACCGCTCGTGCTACACAAACTACCAACTACAACATCAAACCACACCAATTACATTTCAGCCTCTAAAAATTCTGTGTTTAAAGTATGAATCAATTTTATTAAGTTTTATTTCGCCCTAATTAAAAGTTGTGATGGTTTTATTGGATAAACATAAACTAAAAAGATATTGTGCACAGCTTAGGTAAACAATCAACATTTGTGGGCAAAAGTAGTGCAATACTCCATAAGTTACTACAAATAACTCATTACCAGTAAAATCCTCTCTCTCTCTCTCTTACATTTGAACTCCTACACATTCTAGGCAATTACAGATTACTACAAACAGTACATTTAATCAAGGAAGCCAATGTTTTTTATGTTCCATACTCGGTCTATTTCATTCACAATTTATATTAGGTTTAGAGATAATTTAGCGCTTGTATTTCTCTAAACGTTCATTAATTTCAAGATAAAATTATTTACGTAATTGCTCAAAATCTAATTACGAAAAGCAATAACAAAAACAAAAAAGTTACAATTAATTAATTAATTAAAAAAACTGGTGAATATTAATTTAGAAGAAATTAAAAGTAAATTAATTATCTTTTTAATTCAATTTCCACTCTCTCTCCCTTTTTTTCTCTCTGCCTGGCCGACTAGCCTACACTACCAAAAGTCGTCATACGAGCTCGTTATAAAATTTAAATTAGTAATCTTTTAGCTGTCAAGCTAATTGTATTTTAGATAGAAGCAAAATGGTAACACGGCCCCTTAAACTCATCCGAAGTCTAAAAGTGGAAAAACGAGGAGAGCACGATATTTTCTTCATTTAAGTTTAGTGTAAAATTCATGGTTAATAAGAGGTCCTCATGGAGCAGCACTTTTGCTCGTTCCCTTCCCCTCCTCCGACAACATAGTAAAGGAAAGGTCATTTTTCAATTAACGCCTAACGATTTCTTAACCCTTCTATACTTTAACTTTTCTCTTACTTAAGAAAACTCCACACTAAATTTAATCAACTTAAATAATATATTAATTTTCACTAAATAACAGATGCTAGCTATTTGACAAAAATCATCATTCATTTCAACAACTCTTCACTTTATATTTGTAATTTTAATGAAAATGTTCTAGTGTTAGAAAATTTCAATATCAGTCTTACTAAAATTAGTCTTTAAATGTATTCTGATAAAAATTTTTGTATAATTAAAACCAGGTCTTTATTGCTTTTTTTACTTGATCTTTAGATCTTCATGGGAACACTTAGATTTAGATGGATTATTGCACTGCGAACTGAAAGATCTATGGTGCCCCCCGGAGCCTTTTCCGGGCCTCCAGCAGCATTCTCTGGCTATAGACAACACTGCCTATCACCGGACAGTGAGTTGTAGAGGTTCCTAGGAAGAAAGAAATCTAAGGGCAGCATACTGGATTCGAACCCGGGACCTCCTCGTTGCTACTCCAGCGCGCTACCACTGAGCTAATCCCTTCCTTCTCCCTTAGCTTTCGCCGGTTAACTAGGGACGGAGGGACCCTAGTTTATGTACTATGTTTGTCCTTGTCTGTAGAGTGTAGAGCACTGAACTGTGGTTCAGATACCCCTTGCGGGCTATGGGAACACTTAACTTCACTATTTTTTCGCTTAAAACCCTGTTTGAAAATTTCGAACCTGAATTGGCCAAATTAATAAAGGCAACATATTTTTTTTTTTTTGGAACATAAATATATTTTTGGAGTACAAATCAAGCGGCCAACGCAATAATTATCATGTTATAAATGTAAACAAAATTGCTCAGAATTTTAAATTATAAAAGAATTCATTTGTGTGCGGGCTATTCCGATTTATATTATTATGATTTTCAATGTTTTTTTTTTTAAAAAAAAGAATCATTCTTGTATTATATTTTTGTTTAATTTAGAAATTTTAACCAATCAATGTATGTTAGATACGTAAATGTGTTGTACTCATGAGTTGGTCTAGTGGCTAGCGCACTCGCCTTTGGTGGGAGTATTCGGGGCTCGATTCCAGTACATTGTGTGAAAAATGAAGAAGCTACGGCGACGGGAATTAAACGGCGAAGGAATGGCGGCGTGTTTACTCCTACCCACCAAATACGAATCGCCGTTTGGTAGGCCTTAGCCCTAAACGGGCTGTTGCGCCATAGCTTTATTCATTTTTTTTTATTTATTATATAACATTAGATTAATTAACAATTAATTTTGCAAATTTTTACAATTGCAATTGCTGATTTTGTGAATTTTCTTTGGTTTTTCATAAAAAATTGAATGTACATTTATTTGGTGAGCAATTTTATTAGCAAAGTTCTGATGAATTATGTTTTCAAGAGCGAAAAAAGGTGAATATATTTAAGCGTTGTTAATCCTACAGCCTTTTTCTATTTACTCTAATTTCTCTTTATTAGAATAGGCACTTGTTGCATTGGAGATAATAAATCATACATTTTTTTATGCCTTTCTATTTAAACTTATATTTTAATGTCATGCGCAATAATTTTTTTACGAAATGGTCGAGAACTGCTAAACAAAATACTTTTGGAAGACCGCGTGAGGAATGCATGTTCCTCCATATCACAAGAAAATTCTGCAAGTTTTGGTAGATTGAAGGTGGCAGTAAGTACTCAGATGACAAGGAAATTGCACTTGAAGAATCCAAAAATGCAGCAGAGTTTATTTCTTCAGACAGGACTAGATGGAGGTCATTTATCATCTTCAACAAATCTACTCATATCTTCATCCATTATCTGTCTACTTCACAAACATCTGGCCATTATTCCCTTTCCTAATATATTTTAATAATAATATTACTGTTCAGTTGCGGTCTCTTAGAGGGATTAACTCTGTATCCCGCCTTTTCACTGTAACTTAACGCGCTCTTCTCACATCTATTTCCCGCCTTTTCGTCTAACAGATAGCGCTCTTTTTCCTTTGTTGTTTTTGCCACCGGCGCAATTACACATACTTCCCTCTACTTTTTATTCATTGCTCTTGTGACTGTTGTGATGTACAGAGCTCTGCGGTTTATTCTCCGTTCAGTTTTTATGTGCATCAAGTGCTCTTTTCGCCTATTTTGTTTCTGTCATCCGCTGTAAGCATATTTCTCTTACTGAGAATCAACTTGATTTACGCCTTCTTCTCATTCAAGAAGAAACAGTCATCTAGTTCCATCGCCTTTCCAGCTTCAAGACCTTCTTCAGCGTCATCCATTGACACCTTATTGCACTCCCTCATCACTCACACATACAAAATTCACACCTAAACAACTTTCACACGCCTCATTTATACCATCTCTTTTACGTCACTTCATCGCAGCCCAGCGCCAACGCTTTTGCTTCCGTTTTCATCATCTTCGAGGTGAGTTCAGTTTAGGATATTTTCATATCTTCTACTTTCATACTTGCATTGGTCGTTACATTGCCGCTACGGGGTACGCTCATGAGTGTATAATTAATTACCTTTATTGTAAAAAATGTGAAGTACAAAAATGTTTCAATAAGTAATGTACTGCATAGACATCCGTTTGCTGGAGGTTGATAGTAATAAATGAATCTTTTAATTCTCATAAAATGACATAAAAATAAAAATACTACTTTGCAATGTAATTTTGTATTGAATCAAACGATGAACGCAATAGTATATATATAATCCTGTAGATAGCAAATATCTGAAGATCAAAATGAAACAGTTTAACATTTAAAAAATGTCTGATGGATTTGCAGTTTCATATAGAAAGCTAAATCTACCCGTATTTATTTAAAAAAAATTGAACAAATAACTATCCCTTTGAGATAATACTTTTTTCATCTTCTATGCTTACAACCTACAATTAAAATCTTTTTAAAAGGTATTCTAGGTATACTATACATAAAAAAGAAACTTTTAATTTTATTTATTTTATGGCCGTTACTTTCATCTCTGTAAGAAAAAGTTAATAAAAAATAAAAATAGAAAAAAAAAAATGAATTGATATTTATTGCATAGAAAGTTGTGAATATTTACTGCAAGAAATATGTCCTCTCTTCTCTCTATCTTAGAAAATATATAACGTAAAATCACTAGGTCAACTTTTTTCATGAATACAAACTTTCTCAATACTACCCTTATATGAGAAAGTAAAAAAAAAAGTAAAAAATTTATGTTGTTATAAAGTACTTTTACCTACTGAAATAAGTATTGCAATATCTACACTCTTTAAATAACATAAATTTATTTCCAAGAATATATTCGTGCGTACATATGTATTTTTTTTTTTTTTTTATGTATTCACCTAACTTTAGAATAAACTGCTATGGCCCGTCGAGAGGTTATTGTTAAAAAGTAAATAAAATAGGCAGCTGGCTATTGTTGCACAATTGAATTACTTTATGATGGATTGCTAGCTTAAAACAAATCTTTTAACATTTTTGAAGATCAAGCAAGTGTTTTCTTTCTAATTAACTAAGTACCTATTAGTGAACGGCATGGAATATATGTATCTACTCATCATCAAACTTCCGAATTTATAATTAATGTCCAGTCAACGGAAATGAATCTGATGTAAAACAATCGTAGACTTTCCCTTACTTCAATTTTAACTGCTTAATTGACAGATTTACTTTAAAGTTGGAATTTGGTCCGGAGCCTTTCTGTGGCGTCTCATACAGAACTTCCTGTGAGACCATTGAAAAATGGCTAACACGCTAACATACATTATTATTATTATTATTATCGGAAACGGGTGCCCAAAGGCGCGGGACCTAAGCCTATATGGCTCTTATCCCCCCGATACCCCCCGTAACCCCTTAATTAGTCTCCCCCGGTAACTTGCCGGTTAATCTACAATATCTCAAGATATCCCTATACTCCAACTCGCCTAGACAATCCTGCGAGAGTGGTGTCCTCCCAAATATACGAAACCTAGTTCCAGCGAAACGGGGACACTGACATAAGTAGTGATACACCGTTTCCCTAACTCCGTCATCACAGTTCTGACAAATGGGACTCCGCGTCTTTCCTATGTTAAACAAGTGACTGGACACCCAAGTGTGTCCAGTCACTATTCCTACCAAGGTCCTCAAACCCGTCCTACTAAGAGACAGGAGATACTCCGAAATTCTCTGCTTACCTGCCTTTATAAATCTTTTAGCTTGGAGGCACCCCTGCGTGTCCCCCCAGCATTTCTCCAAAGCTCTCGTCTCCCAAAGTCTAATCTGTTTGTCGCGAAACGTCTTTGTAACGGCCAGGGCTGGTTCAGGACCACAGAATGGTAATGATGATCCCTCCCTGGCCAGCCGATCCGCCCTCTCATTGCCCTCTATTCCCGCATGTCCGGGTATCCAATAGAGATGCACCTTACCCCTCCGAGCCAAAGCGTTGAGCTTCCTCCGACATTCTCCCACTAATTTCGAACTCCACCAAGGCTTACTCAAAGCCCTTAGTGCGGCTTGGCTATCCGAGAAAATCCGCACTTCCTTGAACTCTCCCTGCCACTCCCCCACCAGGTGGCAGCATTCAATGATGCCCACCACCTCAGACTGAAAAACAGTGGCCAAGCACCCAAGGCCACCGAACTCTCTTTGTCCAGTTCCTGAAACCAGGCTCCCGCCCCCGACAGGCCAGTACCCTCCTGCCTAGAGCCATCTGAATAGCAACGAATAATGCCGCTGCCCGACTCCGTTGGCCTCGTAAGGTTATCATCTCCTATACTGCCAATCGTAATCTCATAATCTCTCTCAAATCCCCATTTCTTGCTCGTCTCATCAAGTTTGGATAGCAAGAATCGGTTTACTCGCCAAATTTTGTCCTCAATCCTAGTGTGATCCCCCCGGAAGGTTCTCACCCATTCTCCCTTGCACCTCATTCTGAGGTACCCTTTCATTGCCTCTCCCACTACCACATACTGAAGGGGGATTAGCCCCAGCAGCATCTCTAATGCCACCGTCGGTGTCGTTCTCATCGCGCCAGTAATAGCCAAACAGGCCGTACGCTGTACTCCCAAACACGCTAACATACATTATATTGTAAAAATATTGCAGGGCTGAGACACTCCAAGATCTTCTTGGACTCGCACTATTTCCAAAATTTCGTTTTTCAAACTGTGTGCCTCAAAAACGTATATTTCCCATAAAAAATCGATATCGAAAATTTGATACGATTGCAATCAATACAAAGCTGTGTAAGAGATAGTAAACCAAAAAAATCCAGTACCGTTAATAATACAAAAAAAATAAACTAATAAAAAAAAAAATTTAAATTATGCAAAAATTGCCAAACTTGCCTCACAAAATTAATAACCCTTAATTAAGGCATTGAGTAGTTCAACAGCTGGTGTTTGGACAGCTTGTCGCAACCATCATAATGGGAACGTGACTCAGTATGGGTGGAACATTTTGGAACCAAAAAAAGTGTTAAGCGTCTCCCTTGTTTGGAAGTTACATAACGAACACAAGAAATTACTCCTCGCCAACCAAAAGGGTATAATTTAAATAAAGTAATTCACCACAAAGTTTAAATAGCCAACACTGCTGATTGAGCGTTTTTAAAAATTAGTTTGTATGTGTTTGTGTTTGTATGAGTTTAGCTCAACAACGAAAGTTCACAGATAGGTCAAACTTGATATTCCGTTTAGGAGGCACTATGGAATTCGACAGTAAAGTTGTCTGTCAAAAATTCCCTCAACCGGAAGTACCACTTTAATGAATGATTTTTTTTCTCACTTTTTTTTGCGATTTTCTCGAAAATGGTTCCAAGATATTTTTGTTTACATATTTTGCAAGATTATTTTATTAAGAGAATATTTTCTCAAAAAAGTATTAGAAAGAATTTCGTAGAAAAGATCATCATTACAAATGAACATTAAGATAGTGTGTTAAAAAACTAAACTCACATTAAAAACTTCTCTGATTTGGGTGATAACTTTGCCCAAAATAAAAAATTTACAATTTATCTCTCACTGAAAATAAAAAGCATTTACAAAAATATTACAATGGTTAGATAAATTTATAATATTAATCTATTTGCTATTTTCAAAATAAACGCCAGGAAACCACCAGAAGTTATGCATACAAATTCAAACATGGATCCTTCAATATGTACACTGCAATAACGATATCCAAATTTATTCACTTCAAATGGAAATTATGTTTTCGAAGAAACGTTTACAGCATACAATAGTTGATGAACCATTGTCAAACGTATTTTACTAAAATATCATCACTGAAATTTGGATATTAATAAAGATAGTGGGTGAATTATTTCTAGTAATTCATTTTTTTTTTTAAGGATTTTATTTCTATTTTTATTATCTTTTATTTAACTATGGTAATATGTAATGTTAAATTTACTATTTTCGGTGAATTATTATTTAATTTTTACCTGAATATATTCAAACAACACATGTTCAAATGATAAACCCGAGTAAATGAAGGAAAAAAACCCCTGTTGTGAAAATGTTGGATAAGGTTCGAGCGCATGAGATTCCTTAATTATGGACCAACTAACTACACAATTTCATCTAGCTTAAGCTTGAATAATCCGAGAATAGTTTTTACATATTTTCATTTTTCCTTAAGTTTTTTTTTATCGCTTTTTTACTAGTTAACCAGAAGCAAACTGGTGATCTAATAAGTCCTTCTTTGGATAACTATTTGGATGAATTTCCTCTGCAAATGTCTATTTTCTGCAAAATGCTCGGGAAGTGAACCATTGGCTCTGTGGGCCCTAATACACTCCAGTTCCATTCATACAGGTTTCCTGAACCATCCGTATACCACCTAAATAGCATGGCCAAAAAGCCTTTCCAGGTTCACTATATGAATTTAGATAACTCACCCCCGATTTCGTTCCAAGATATTTCTTATTTCGATATTATTAATTGCGCTTTTTTCATTTTTATATTTTTCTCTAGCAGATCTATATTTTTTGAAATTATTTACACTATTGTTCAAAAACATTTTTTAAACCCATTTGATTGTCAATTGATTTAAAGTAGTGCATTTCAAGTATAAATTGGTTTTGCCCATATATTTGATATTCTAAACACGCTGTCACTTTCCTCGCCCAATTATTTGGTAGTTAAAAAAACATCTGAGAACTTCCTTATTGATTAGTAATACGAGACATTTTGTGATAAATGATTGCGAATTTTTTTATTTTATTTTTTATCATAATAGTGGTAATCCAATCTAATTCCGATACTAAAAATAACCTCACATCTTTTCGTTTGGTATTTGGAAGACAATATTTTATTAGTAGTGCTGAATGTTTGTTTTTTGTAATTTACACTTTACTTAAATTAAATTAAGAAAGATTAATTCTATATTACAATATAAGGTATATCGTATTCACTTTAAGAGAGCGATATTCTTTGTTCTATGGGTTGTAACGCATTGCGAACTAAATGTTGTTGCCCCCTCCCACAGCTTCTCAGTGCAATTAAGTGGAACGTCGAGCTTTAACTGGCTCCTAGGAAAAGGTAAAGGGGAAATCTAAGGGTAGTACTGGCTGGACTCGAAACTGGGAAGTTCGTGAGTAGTTCAGTACGCTACACTGAGCTAAATCCATCTCGAATGATTTGATTGTAATACGTTAAAATGGTATTGTAATGTTTTGGTGTGATGATGTGTATTGGTAGCTTGTAGAAGCTGGTTGTGTGTAGCACGAGCGTTTTCGTATTAGGGCTTGTAAGTAGTAAGTTTAAAAGAGAATGAAGTATTAGTAATAATTAAGAACAGCACCACTGTTTCATAAATAATTATATTATCTCTTAGTAAATTTAAGTATATTACAATATCACACTGTATCTTAATATAATGATGTTTATCTAGAATAAGGGCAAATATCTATCATTGGCACTGAGCGATTCCTGAAGTGTTCTGGCTTTGGAAGCAGAATGCGACTTAGTTGTTTGAAGGCTAAGTGCAGACTGTCCGAAGGAATGCTCTCTAACAAAACAGTTGGCTAAGTCGCATTGTATTAATTTCGTGCCTTTGTTTCCCTACTAGCAATGACCCCAATTTACAGTACCTGACACTAAAATACACTCTTTTTTTAAGTTAAATTCACTATTTACTATATTTTATAAAACTATTTATTTTCATTGCTTTCTTTTGTGTGATGATGTGTAGTTGGTTGTGTAGCACGAGCGGTCTTGCATAAAGGCTTGTAAGTATGTTTGAGGAAAAGATAGAAGTGTAAGAATAATTGAGAACACACTGGTAGATTAAATTAAATATATTACTCCTTAAGAGAAATTAAGTACTTTGAATATCACAAATAAAACTTATAATAAATTCTTATAACTTGATACTGGTATAGCTCTGATGCTTTCACCTTGATTTCTAGCACAAGTCTGTCCTTAAATATCTCTTCTCTTTGTTTCTTGAATTCCTCCCCTGTGAGGAGAAGGGGTAGTACAATGCCATAATTGTTCTTGAACCGTACCAGTAACTGGACTTGTATACCTGGCTAGCCCTTTTGCAAGGGAATGTCACATTTCTGATTTTTTTTATAATTTAATATTATTTCAAGTTTCTTGCATCCATCACAGTATATATATACGATATTCAAACTATTGCATTCTTTACGTAAATAAAATAAACTGTTTCTTTAAGAAAAATCCAACTGAAAACAATTGGTTAATGCTATAATCATAAAAAAGTTTTACTTCTTTAATAAATTAAAAAAAATAATCTTTGAAAAAAGTGTCAAGGCTTGCCAGTCAATTTCCAGTCGATCTTTATTGGCAGGCTTGAGGTAAGCACGTCTCGATTCCCACCGCCATTTTGTTTTGGCTTTCACTACCAGAATACTATCTGAAACTCCTATTTATTTCGCTATATTAAGTCACAAAAAGTCTTTGCTCTCCTGGGAATCGAACCCTGGATTCTGCACCGAATACGATTGCGCTACTAAACCAACGCGTGCGGGCAAAAATAAATAAATAATTTTACTTATCATTGAAGCCAAATTAAATCTTTAACTTTCATAATTAAAATAGCTTTATAAATTCCCAAACTTGGAAATATTTGATTTAAATATATTATTCATGCGCTACAGAAATCGGAAATACGGATTTCTTAGTCTCCAAACTAAAAGTATCTTAGACTCCAAAAGAAATCTTAGTCTCCAAAATATGAGTATTGGTTTTCATTTTTTAATTATTTTCTAATATTTGTTGTTACTTTTTTTTATTTGTTTAAATACTCCATGTCTCTAGTTCTTTCGTCTTTCTGAACATTTTCGTCAAGTGAGACGGTGTGGTTTTAATTCCTAATTTCTTCTGAAAACAGGTAAATTATTATTATTTTTTTTTCTAGAAACGTTATGACCTTTTCACAATTCGTTACATCCGCTCCCTTCTAATAATGGCTTCTTCAGCCATTATTTACAGCAATTATTCATTTGTTACTGTTCTGGTATTTGATTTTGGAACACTGAAAATCTGATACTCATCCGCTATCTTAAAATTTCCCAATTAGGGTGGTCTTTAAGTACTTTCAGCTGTGTACTAACTATGAAATATTTAAATTTTTGCATGTTTCGTTCATCCTTATCTTTAAAAAAAAAATGACAGATATAAAATCCTTAATTTATATTAAATTTCTTTTTATGAAAACAAGACATACAATAGAATATAGACCAGAATAGAATTTATTTATAATCTAGGACTGTGCCCTATACAATATGAGTTCTTTAACAAACAAATTTCCGAGGTTCATTAAGTAAGTAACGAGACAAATCGCTCTAGCTCAAACTTGGAAATATTTGTTTTAAATATATAATTTATGCGCTACGGAAATCGGAAATACGGAAATCTTAGTCTCCAAACGCTCATATTGGTTTTCACTTTTTAATTATTTTCTAATATTTGTTGTTACTTTTTGTTATTTTTTAAATACTCTATGTCTCTAGTTCATTTAATCAATACAAAACTTTGGCTACGTTTCAACATAGTCCCCAGCAACATTTATACCTTGTCCCATCGTTCTTCTAATTTGTGTAAGCCTCTGGCATAACATTCTTCGGGTTGATCTCGAAGCCACTTTTGAACCAGATTTTTAATGCTTCATTGGATTGAAAATGTATCCCACATAGAGCCTCCTTAAGGGGTCCAAATAAATGGAAGTCAGATGGGGCGAGGTCGGGGTTGTAGGGGGGATGTGGAAGGAGCCAGCCCACTTCTTTTGTGGCCGTCCGTAAATTGTCTTGTAACCCATTTTGCGCAAGTTTTCTTTTACTGCAGCTTATTCTGAATAATGTTATGGACAGTTCCAACACTTGCATACACGTCTTCATCTAACAGTTCAAGAGTAATAAGCCTGTTGTCCTAAATTAACACGTTACTGCGAAATTTGTGGGAGGAAGTTGCAATTTCAACCGGTCGTCCACTTCGTTGCTCGTCGCAGACACTTAAACAGCCACTTTTAAACTGTTCTTCCCATTTGTATTCGTTCAAAAGGTTCAAACAATTATTCCCGTACATTTTCAACATTCTTTCGTGGATTTCAGTGTCGTTGATACCTTCTGCAACTAAAAATCTAATCACTGAGCGTTGGTCTTCCGAGATGCAATGCTCGAGCGGACTCGCCATTGTTAACTGAATATATTTGAGGTTATGCTACTCAAATACTCCCGAACAGCTGATGAGAAGCTAAGTACGAGAATTGACCAACCTGACGCACTGAAACTATTGTATTGATTAAACAAACCGTTTCTGAGCTACAGCGATTTGTCTCGTTACTTATTGAATGACCCTCGTATTATATCAAATTTTAACTAATTACAGTTATATAAATTAATTATAGTATTTAAAGCATTTAAATATTGAAAATATGTAATAAATAAATTCTAAGAATATAAAATATTTAAATATAAGTAGTAATTAATTATAATATAATGACGAAATATGAATACAAAGCTCAAATTACATGTTGTGATTGCAGAAGTAATAATGTTTTAATAGTAGCTATATTATTAGTAACTCAAGTACATCTAATATATTATAAGTAATCTATTATATTAGTATTCATGTTTGATCATGTAAACTAAAATCTTGTATAGGCTATTTAATGTAGACATATCTCAAAGGTAATGAAATTAACAGTCCTCTGTTGAAGTAATTTATCTCCGCGGACAAGTGCTGGAGACTTTATATCTAATATTTCATGCAGTCGCATCAGCAAAACCGGTATCGGCGCAACGTGCAATTCAACAATGGCTTACACCCTGCATCCACTTACAGCCAACGTCACGTCCACTGCGCAGAACTGACGAACGGACAGCAATTTTCAAATTACAAGAAAAATCACCAAGTATTCAGGAAACGGCCAGTCTGGGAAAAGCATTCAGGAGCATAATGTTATCAAAGAGCCTTTAACATAACTATCAAAGAGTTGCCGCAAGCCACAGGATCCAGAATCAGTTATCAGTAATTATTACTGATTATTTCAGTAATAAATTGTCTGCACTCAGCTCTCGGCCAAAAACCTATTTGCGGACCAGAGAGTTCTCATTAAGTTAGCTATACCGCTCTTCAAGCGGTAAATCTAATTAGCTACACTTCCATTCTATATTACCACTTATCGCTCGGCCATTTTGCCCTTTTACTCTTCCTCTTTACAAATTCATTAAATAAAAAATCGTGATACGGCGTCTGTACTGTGGTTAATCACCATCATATTCTGTTACCATTAAATAAGCAATGAATGCTGTGAATATGACTGCTTTCTGAACATGCTTACACTAGTCGAAAAACATTCTTACTATGTACCAAACAGATGTTCCATAAAATTTCGTATTATACCAATTTTAATTATTATCGTAATTAGGGTATACATATTATATTGACTGAGCAGAGAGACGTTAATCAATACACATAATCCAGTTCGTCGTATGAACTTGTCTAGCCATGGTCTAGGTTCTTGCGTATCTCAGGCTATCAACACAAATACTGTCACTTATGTTGGCCTGCAGAGGTATCGAGCTAGTTGGACGGCCAAGCTCAAGTTCACCACTACAACACAACACTCTTAATACCAGTTACACTTATACACATTACAAATTCACATTTTTATTTTCTTCTATGATTTCAAGAATTTGGCTTCATTGTATTCCTTCAACAAATTGAAGGCCGATAAATTATTCACATTAAAGACTAATAAATTATTTACATTGCTCTGAATATGTTACTAATAAATGCTTGAAAATATTTTTCACAAACAAACACAAGTAAAAATGAGAGGAAAGAATTCGCTACAGTTAGACTAGATTTCTCTAACCACTCATTAAAGAGTTATTCAATTGTACAAAGGGCTCAATTATTCAAGAGTCTAGTACTTAGTATTATTACTGTACTCATATTCAAATGTTGAGTGTTAAATATTATACTAAAACTCAAAATTTTAGCTGATTAACTAATCAGTACTCAACAATTTATGATTCCCAGTATGTAGTAACTAAAATAAAATAAAGCTGATTAATGTAGTTAGTTTTAATATTCAAATATCTCGCTGTAGTTGTTGCAAACGGAGGTAGTATATAGCATCATTACATTATTACAAATATTTCTTCTAGAAATATAAATTTAACATTTATCTGTTCGCAGAATCTTCCGGGTGCCGTCCGTAATCTACCAAACCAGTCTCTGAGTTCTCAGCATTATAATTATACTCAAATTGAGTAATAGGGAAGGGAATAGCTAAGGTGGTTAGCGTACTGGACTCCCACGCGGGGTTCCGGTTTCGAGTCCAGCTAAATCCTAAAAAATCTCCGGATCTGTCCGGTGCTGGACAGTGTTGTCTGCTATCGGATCCTGGCAGAGCACTAAGAATGCTCCGGGCGCCAATGACCTCAAGCTTAATTTATTTTGTTGATTAATTGTATAAACTGTTTAAAAATTAATTGTAAATTACAGATGACTCCTTATGATACTTAAATTATGAAGAGGAAAACTGATAGTTTTAATATGAAAAACAGAAATGGTAGTGGATTCCGGGTGTTCACTTTCCATATAAGTTTTACGATATCTTATAGATTCTGATAAATTGCAAAATTAATTAAAAGTTAGGAGGCATGTATGAATGTGATGCAGTGTTAACCAATCCGTCATTTGTTCAAAAATATCTGTTTTTAGTATTTTTTTTAGGTTCACGTTTGTAAAACAATAAATTAAAAAAAGATTGCTTTTCCAAAGTGAGAGGACGCTACTGTTAAATTATAGTTGTGTATCTATACTTGCAAAGAACTGTGTTTTGCTTTCGGTAAATTAATGGATAAGTTGCAATTGTTTTAATGTTCACTTTGGGTATGAAAGTGACAATAAAAGTAGTGTGTAGAAAGTTAAATTTCAAAAGGAAAATTAATAAACCAGGAACTAAAAAAAAAAGGATGTCTAGCAGAGAAATAGATAACACGATGTTGAAGTCCATACAGGAATTGGAAAAGAAGGCAATAAAGACGAAGAACATAATGAAACTGCGAAATCTACGCATGAAAGGAAAACTGGTTGATTATAAGGTAAAAGAAGCTGAAAAATGCTTTGAGATGATGAAAAGTTAGCAGACTGTTACAAGATGAAAACAAAAATGAAATTGATAGAGAATGTGGAGTCGAACAGATTACAAGATCAGCAGAAAGGAAAGGCCTCCAGCTTGGAAGGATATCTTGATTGCACCCGGAGTGGCAGGTTAAGAAGGGAATTAATCTGTTCGAGACGAACAGAGCGAAGGAAGGGATTATGTTGTAAGTTGGCAAAAAAAATGTATTTTGGTAATCAAGTATGTTAAACTAATTAATAATAATAATAATAAAAAGCCTGAGTTTTTAGATGGAGAGAGAGAGAGACGACTTATATATTGTTAATTGCTGTATGTATGTTCGTAAGAGAGCTGTGTATTTGTGTCAGTGTTTAACATTTGTAAAGTTAATAAAGAAGTCGAAATTATTGTAACGTTCACAATATTATTTTTTAATAAGCCAATTAGGAGGTAACAATTTTGATTATTTCAATTTAATTTATTCCCTTTAAAGTAGATATTAATATTAATAATAATAAATTTATTTTCCTCAAATACATATATACATTTTTTTATTGAAATAAAAAATAAATAAAAGTAAAAAAATATAGAATGTAATATTGCTTGTAATAAACAAAACAAATAAAACTAGTTAAATAGAAATTCTTCTCGAACAAAAATACAAAGAAATATATTAAATGAAATTAAATCAGCATTAAAAAAAATATATATATAAGAACAATTGAGAAAAATTGGCCCAAAGAGGTATTTTATTTTTATTTTTATTTTTTTATTACAATAAACATTTTGGAATCTGCTATATTCCAACAGTTTTCAAACTTTCACTATACTATTCCCAAGACAACCATATTGGGTATTATTTGAATAAATTTTTATTCATTATTTATAGAGATATATTTATGAAATATTCATTTCTACTATTTATTATTCATCATTCCTCTCTTACAATCCAAAATCTTTTCTCCATACTAAACGTTCCCATCTACGTCTTCTTCCATACCATCTACCACACAGGACTTTAAATTGTTGTCATTTCATGTTTCATGGTAAATTCCATCTAATATTATTCAAATTCAAAATACCTGTTTTTTCCTGAACTTTTCTTGAGCTCATAGTATATAAGTTGACAATTTTAACATGTAGGTATTTACCCACTTGTATTGGAAATTGATAACTTTGATACAAGCAATAAATAAAATATTTGGAAATACACTTTTTAAATTGTTTACATTAAAGATAAATATCGTAATTTTAATATTTAAAATATTTTTTTCTGTAACCATACAAGAATGTGAGAATTTATTAAATCAAAATTAGTGAGTAAAGTTTTATGATAACACAAGTTACAAAAAGTGAAAGCAGTTATTACTGTATTATATTAATAACAGTAATAAGGAGTAATATTATTCAACTCTAATTAGCCCGACATCTAGCGGCAATACGGGAAAACGAGATCAAAACAAATCCCAGATAAAGTGGATTTAATGTAATACCAAACAGACCAGGTTAGAGAGAGTGAGAGAGTATTTGACTTGAATTAAGATATATTCTCAGCACCTTTTCATATTTTTTATGAAGCAGAAAGGAAATAAGTTAAGAACCAATTTTAATGAGGTTATAGAAAAAATATAATATTCAACACGTGAGTAAAGTATATTTTTACACTGCCATTCAGTTGCTCATTCGCTTTTAAAAAAACACTACTTACGTTATATGTTTGGGAAGCAACTTTTCTTTTTTTTTCTTATAATAATACTAAGCATTATATCCTGTTAGGGGAAGTACGCTATGCACTTTTTCATTTCCAGAATCCAAACACAATAAAAATACTTTTTTGACGGAAGATTGAACTTTCAGCATTCCCAGAACTACTCTAAAATTAATTTCCTCGAAAAAAGTAACTAAAAGTGATAGGTCTATATGTGGATCATTAGTGTCCAAGTTTAACAAATCCGGATGGTTTTATTTAGAGAATATCGTAGAAAACTATTCAGTAAAGTCACAACTTCCGGTCAACCGAATTTTCTTCAAACTCAGAAATTTAGGCAAAACATAATGTAAATTCATATTATATAAATGTTAGAATTGTAAAATAAATTGATCTGGTCTTTCCCCAAAATCAAGTTAAATGAATTTTTCTGAAAACGTGTTTTAAAAATATGAAGTCTTTAACTTACGTACATTATATTATTGTAGTGGTATATTATAGGTTTTAAGTAACTCGGAGCCATTTTAAAAAAAAAAAAAAAAAAATCGCAAACTGAAAGATTCAGTCATTAAAATGGTATTTCCGGTTGAGAAACTTTGACAAATAACTTATTTTCGGATCTCATGGTGATTGAAAAAAAAGATAATCATGAGAAAATGAAGAAAAAACAATTTGAAAGTTTAAGTTCGCCTGAAATCACACATACTAATGGTTCTACTATTGATCAATACATACATGCATAGCAGGCATACATATTTGACTCCTGTGTATATATAGTGTTTTGTGATAACCCCTCTCTAAATGGCAGTAGTTAACCGATTTCAACCAACTATTTAATATTCACTTTTGTTTTCATATATTTAATATATATATATTTTTTTTTTACTTTTTACACATATTACATATTTAAAAGAGGAGTATTTTCAGAATAATTAAAAGCCTTCAATTTTATTTTTTTCAACTGCATCAATGCTAAACAAGAATTGATTAAGTATCGACGAAAGTAATTGTCGACTGATTGGTTAACTGACCAATACCTGGAAAATCTATAGATATATTAAGAATTAATTATTTTTATAAATATATTCTAATTCTTCAGTCTTAATGTATAATGTATATACAGGGTGTAAGAGTGTTGTGAGGAGATGCTTGGTTGTTTGATTTGATGAAAGATAAACACCTTAAGATTTGGTTTAAGATATATAATTGATATATATGTATATGACTGACTGCCAAGGACTTTACACTAACTGAACTGAACTGAACTGACAGACTGACGTGGCTAAGAAGATATGAACGGAGCGATGTTAAACTGATGTGTAAATCAACAGAACTCTATCTGAATGATCTCCCATTGTCTATCTCTCATATATATATATACTGGCCGAACCTCTCCTCTCTTTGCGAGAGGGTCTGTTTCTCTCCGCTAGAGTGGATGAGTGGTGGGGGTTCACTACCCCTACACAGGGTGTCCCATTTAATCGGGCCACTTTTCAAATAACTCTTAAGCGATAGAAAATATCAAAAAAGTGAACATCACGTTTGTTAATGTATTTTCACTCTAGTTCATGATGGTGTTAATGTTTTTTTTTTATTTTATTGCCACCTTACACCTTAAATCGTAATTGAAAGTAGCAGTTTCCTTTTGACCCCCACTATTTACTATTGTATTCAAAAACTATTAAAAAAAGCGAAGAAAAATGCCGTTAATTTCACTTCAATATTTCAAACCTTTGCGGACATATTCAATTATAAAGATTAAATTTTCGTTTTTTTTTCCCCCCTATTTTTCTGTTTCATAAACTAAAATTAAATTAATTTCTAATAAATAAGTTAGTTCAAATGCTGATAAAACTTAGAAGCTATTTTAAAACCACAAGGGGAAAAAAAAAATCAAGTAAACATCATTAAAACAAAAATTCCAGTTTATTTACAAAAATCGATAAAAAAATATTTCCTATTTATTCAAAATGACCTCGGCCCAACATACGAAGTTGCTAACCTTATCATGTCGACCGGAATTGCTAAGCAGGTTTGGATTAAGTCTTCTGTAGGGGCTTCAGGAGTTGTTGGCTTCTTCGTTAAATTTTTTCTTTTAGATATCCCCCCCAAAAACCAAGAGGGGTTAAATCTGGCGATCTGGAATGCCAGCTTGACGGTTCCAGTCTCGTGATCCAGCGGTTACTCTCATTCACTTCTCTCCTCGCAACTAAGGCATAGTGCTCGAAACAACCATCTTGTTGGAACCACATTCTCGCTCTTACATTCAATGGCACATCCTCCAGCAATTGTGGTAACACTTGGCGAATAAATTTAATCATTATAATTGAATATATCGACAATGGTTTGAAATAGTGTAGTAAAATTAACGGCATATTTCTTCATTTTTTTTTTTTGAAATAGTTTTGAATACAGTAGTAAAAAGTGGGGGACCAAAAGAAAATCGCTACTTTCAATCACCGATTTAAGGTGTAAGGCGGCAATAAAATAAAAAAAACATTAACACCATCATAAACTAGAGCGAAAATACTTCAACAAGCGTCATGTTCACTTTTTAGATATCTTGCTTCGGTTAAGAGTTATTTCAAAAGTGGCCCGTTTAAATGGGACACCCTGTATATATATATATATATATATGCATATAATGTATGTTTTATGAAATTTTAATAAAATTTATTCGTTTGTTTTTATGAGCAGGAAATATTTGAGAAATAATAAACACTCAAAATAATATTATTCATTTTAATATTTAGTACAAAATACACGATGCTGACAATAATATTAGAAAACGGATTAAAATAATTTCATGTGAATGATATATATTATACATTTAGTTCACTGTTTTATCTAAATAAGTTATTACAAAAAGATTTGATGAATATTAACATGTATCATTTATGTATGAATTATTTCCATTTTAATATATTCCAGAAATTTTCATAGCAGAGATATTTATTTGAATTCAGAGAATATATTCCATTTAATAAAGGTTATACCACAGATTTGGTTCAAAACATTTTCAGAGGAAATAAATTAACACAAAAAGTAATCATTATGATATACTTTCTTCTTTTTATTTAGAATATACAATTTAAATATTCATTTATACAATAGCTTGTATCTCATTCAGTTCTTTAACTGAACGTGTTTATTATGAACATCATAAAATAATGAATTCCAGGGAATGGGCGAACACTATTTCTGATATTTACTGTTTGACTGAGAACTATTGGACATTCTAAGGCCTGTTCAAACTGTTAATTACTCTAAAGTTTAGATCCTGAAAGAAGGCAAGGCCAACATTTTAATAACACTTTTCATGTGGAAAATTAAGAATTTTATAATGTTGACAAAATACTAAAATTAAATAAAAACCAAAGGCGGTGGCTGCCAGTGGAATACTGCTATCAGCGAGATGCAGACACTAGTAAAACATTGTAAAATGAGTACCTCTGGCCACCACAAAAATAATATTAACTGACAGTGAAACACATTTATTTTAATTCCTATATAAAAATGTATGAAAAGATTTATAAAGGTGCCTAAAATTATGGTTTATAACTTCCTACATAAATTAGCGATCATTTTATACAATTAAGAATAATCTCACAATTTAGTCATAATTACGTTTGGGATAGTATTTTTAAATATAAATACTGGCAATCTTCATCCAATATGTTTTTGAATTAAACACTTTGAATTAAACACTTATCTGGATGCGATTTATTATTTTTTTGAAAACTTTATTATTTTCAATGAGATGTTTTTACGGCAATGGCCAGAGGAGTTTATAAAGAAAAAGAATTCTTTGGATGCTTCGGGTACCAATGGTGGAGAAAACACAATATTTTACAGTATAGTAGTAATAAAAAAGTGCATAGATTTATAATGTAGTGGAAGAAAGAAATGAAAGAAAATAATAGTTTTGAAAAATAGTTTAGAATATTTTATAGTTTGAAAAATAGAATTTGGTTAATAATTAAATGTATTTTAGTGTAGTCAGGTACTATAATTTAGGTTAGTGCTACCAAGAGACAAAGGGCAAGAAACAGTTAGGGTAACTCCTTCCATACATACCAGCATTATTCGAAAAGAACGAACAATTAGAAGAGATTCCTTCATGAACAGTCTGAAACAGACACCGAAGCAGAACACTTCAGGAATCGGTGCCAGATATAAGTTAAAACATAAGAGTTTATTCCAACTAATTTCAGCAAATTAATAAGCATATTGCTGTGTTATTGAATAGCATTTAAATATCTTTAAAGAATATATTTAATTTAATCTACCAGCGTTTTCTTAGTTATTATTATTACTTCTCTCTCTTAAAACTTACAAACACAAGCCCTTTACAAAACCGCTCACGCCATAAGCTACCACTACACTACAACAACACCATCATCAGTAACGTTTCAATACGAAAAAAAGAAAAATTTTGTTATATATCTATGAACTTTTTTATAGCTACTATACTGTAAAACACTGTATTTTCTCCAATAAATGTTTACAGAGCTCCTGAAGAAGGGCACGATTGGTACCCGAAACGTAGAGCATCAAAGAATTCTTTTTCTTTCTAAACTCCTCTGGCCATTGTCGTACAAACATCTCATTGTATTTTTTTTAAGGCCTGACGATTGAATACAATTTTATTATTTTCTGTTATACTCAGGTGGGCTTAACGTTCAATTACCAAATTAGGTGTCGTGGACGGGGCCGGAAAGTAGAGGGGAAATGCCGATTCTGGGCCACTTTTTTTTCAAAATGGCGGCCATCATCGAACTGGATGACACCCACTTACCCCCACCCCTCTCCCACTGACCAATCATCGAACTGGATGACACCCACTTACCCCCACCCCTCTCCCACTGACCAATCATCGAACTGGATGACACCCACTTACCCCCACCCCTATTCCAACGACCAATCATCGAACTGGATGAGCACTTAGGCCACGCCCACTTACCCCCCACCCCTTTCTTCCTAACCAATCATCGAACACGACGAGCTTCTAAGCCACGCCTATTTACCCCCACCCCTCTCTATCGGCCAATCATAGAACTCGACGAGCCCTTAGACCACGCCCACTTACCCCCCACCACTTCCATTATCGATCTGGACGAGCACTTAGGCCACGCCTATTTACCCCCACCCCTATTCCAAACACCAATCATCGAACTGGACGAGCACTTGAGCCAGCCCCCTCCCCACCCCTCCCACTGACAATCATCGAACTCGACGAGCTCTTTAGCCTCGCCCACTTATCCCCTCCCCTTAACTTATCATCCATATCGATGACTCCATTTTCTTTCCACCCCACTTCTTAACTTATCGTCCAATCCGATGGCCGGATTTTCTCCCCTCCCCACTCCTTAACCTAGCATCCAATCTATTACCCCCACTCCTGAATGTATCATCCAATCCGATGACTCCATTTTCTTTTCACCTCCATGGTCAATCCATCCCCATAACAAGATGGCGGAACCTAACACCGTAACACACCACCCCTCTCCTGACTCTAGGCTGGAGGGGTATTTTTTATTTTTATTTTATGTGAAAAAACTTGTCTTACCTGCGATTCGATCCTACAATCTATAGGTTGGGAGTCGCATCACCCTAACCACTCGGCCATAGTAGTCCTCTCGCTAGCTGTAGTTATCAACGTACACTTCTATTCTTAACTTCCCCACCCCTTGCCATCATCACCTTACTCTGGGCGAGAGGGGAATTATTTTTTATAATATATGAAAAAACTTGTGTTACCTACGATTCGATCCTACAATCATTAGGTTGAAAGTCCATCACCATAACCAGTCGGCCACAATGGTCCTCTCGCTAGCTATAATTTTCAACGTACACTTAACCTCGGCACTATCATAATTTTATTTCCGCTCAATCCACTCACAAAAATATTAAATAAAATAAAAAAAATATGGCGGAGATGCATTCAACTGTCACACATAATAATAATAAAGAAATTCACAAAAACATAAAAAACAATATGGCGGACCGAAATGTAACTTTCATCACACAATCAAAATAATAAAAAGATTGACTTACCCCTTCCAGCTCCTTGCTGCTGCTGATATTAACACGACGCGCACTTACGCAGAACTGAACTACATTCGACAATACAATGTACTATAGTAACGTTTATCCCCACTCCCCTATGACGTCATTGCTAATTGGGGCATGCGCATCTCTGCCGCCGCCTTATAGATTACAAATATTGATTTTATTATATTGTATAACAAAAACCACTGCCTTTTCAATATATTATTCGTATGACGTCACACAGCAATAGTATTGCCAGTGCCTTATTTATTACCACTGCCTTCTAGACAAATCCCCCATTCAGATAACGTCACACACTATAGTGTTTCCTTGCCAATCGCAATATATCGATTACAACGATCGATTATTCATATTGATTAATATCGATTTTATGATTATAATTTATTAATAAAAAACTAACGAAACCACTGCCTTTTCAATATATTATTCGTATGACGTCACACAGCAATAGTATTGCCAGTGCCTTATTTATTACCACTGCCTTCTAGACAAATCCCCCATTCAGATAACGTCACACACTATAGTGTTTCACTGCCAATCGCAATATATCGATTACAACGATCGATTATTCATATTGATTAATATCGATCTTATAAATAAAATTTATTAATAAGAAAAACACTATCTATTTTCTTCTACCAGTTATTGCATCATCTTTTGAAATTAAACTTTGTACTAATAAAATATATATCTATTCTTACCTTAATCACTTTATATTCTTTTGTTTATTGAACTTTGTAATCAAAACAACATATATCTTGCCTGTCCGAACATGTTAGTTAATTATTAAGAAAAATGCAAAGAAACTACAATGAGTCATCCAGGAAATGTCTTATTAATATTTAATCCTATTATTTAAAACTTTGTACTCATTACCTTTCTTGCCTGTTCGGACATGTTAGCACAGGTCTTATTGACATGTTTATTAATATTTAATCCTATTATTTAAAAATACAACTTTGTACTCATTACCTTTCTTGCCTGTCCGGACATGTTAGCGCAGGTCTTATTAACATGTTTAGTAATACTTAATCCTATTATGTAAAAAAGTATGTTTATATAATGATATACAATGTTAAGGCAATGCTCAAGAGAATATTGCAGACTACTACAATCTGCCCCCCACTCAGATTTTCTCAACCAATCAGAATGCAGTACTATACTATCAATATTTTATTTCGATTATGCGCAGTAGCCAATAGAATTGCAACTCTCCTGCGCTTAGCCAATAGGAATGCAGTATTTAAATAATCGATTATTTTAAATATCGATTGATCTGACAGTATAAATACCTTGCACTCTGTGTGCTCGTCCTCATTCTAGTTTTGCTGTGCCTTGTGACAACATCTGAAGAACTAACCGTGAGTACTGATTCCTTTATTTCTTAATCATTTTTAACTTTTCTTATCATATTATTTTATTGCTTTTATATCTCTCTTTTATTTTATTATAATTATTAATATTTGGTTCTTATTTTATTTATTAACGTTCTAGAATTTTATTATTTTTCTATTAATCATTTTATCTTGTTTTTGCTTATTATTATTTTATTGCTTTTATTTATCTTTTTATTTTGTCATTCCTATTTTATCTTTTTTTAATTTTTACTTAACATATTTATTAACGTTTTAAACTTTATTTTTATTTCATTTATTGTACATATATTTGTGAGTAGTTATAGTTTTTATATTTTATTTCGGTGTTGGGTTCTTAGTTTTAAGTTTTGTGCGTACTTATTTTTTTTATTTCTAAAAAATGGAGTGCCAGTATTGTAAGAAAATTTTTATTAGGAAGGATTTTAAGGAACGTCATGAAGCCGTATGCGAGGCACATGAGCAAAATCGGACATGTCAATCTTGTGGTGAAAGATATTCCTCCCGAAAATCTTTACTTGCTCATGTGCGGCGTTGCGGCAATGAAGCACCGGCCGTCATGCCCAAGAGAGCTCGACTACAAGCAGCTCAAGGGCAGTTGTATGAGGTAGAAACCGCTTTCGGAGGGACTCTGCGAACATACTTCCTTCCATGCTCCGTTGCAGCCGATGCTTTAGAATTTCTAACTAGTCAGTTAGATACGTTGGAACGGCTGCTCACGGAGTACATGGCAGAGAATGAAGCTCCCTTAAAGTATAACTTGGTCTTGGAGGCGACGTTTGAAAACATGAAAGGTGAAACTACTGATCGCGCCTTCAAGACCAAGAACACAGCCATTTATGAAGACTCCTCCATCCAGGAAACCCTCAATGGAGGTTTTAAAAAAATTATAGCAGAGATGGAGGAGTCCGCACTGAAAGGGAGCGGTTGGACTCTGAAGGAGTTCGACGGGGTCCTTCTGAGAGTAAATAGGTTTCTACCTCTAGGGGGTTGCAGCTTCATACCGTTGCCCCCACATATAGCAAACAAAAAAGCTGTCATCAATGTGCAGAACACTGACGACCGGTGCTTCAAGTATGCCATTCTCTCCCGCCTCGTGGAAACTAAACCACAACGCGTTTCCAAATACAAGAACTTGGAACACAGTTATAACTTTGACTGTATTTCCTTCCCCACTCCTCTCCATGAAGTGAAGAAGTTTGAAAAGTACAATGACATAAGCGTCAACGTCTTCACCCTTGGAGAGAAAGGAGACGTGTACCCTCTAAAGGTCGTTAAGCAGGAGAAGGAAGACCATCGTGACCTCCTTCTCCTAACGCTGGAAAACGGACGGAGCCACTACACTTATATAAGTGATTTTGATAGGTTAGTGGCCCGTCAGATTACAAAACACGGAAAAAGGGTGCATGTTTGCAAGCGGTGTTTCACGCATTTTAACACCGACGGCGTGAACATCGCAGAGCGGGTGAAGGAACATGCGGAGTACTGTGGGGTGAACAGACCGAGCCGTATTGTACTGCCTGAATGCGGCGACGATGGGCATCCTCCAACTGTTTCATTTACAAAGATACAAAACCAGATGAGGGTTCCCATCGTCGTATACGCAGATTTTGAATGTATTTTAAAAAAAGTAGACAGTAACGGCAACAACGCGGGTCGGTCATACACCACCCCCTACCAGAGTCACCTTCCAATGAGCTTCTGCGCCTATGTGAAGGTAGCAGAAGACATTCCAAGCCACTGTCTGCCCGCCGATTTTCCTGCGGAGCCCTATATCTATACAGGTGAGGACGCTGCAGAGAAGTTTATGGCATACATAAAGACAGTGGCGGAAAAGGTGTCTCTGGTGTACTCCGTGAAGCGGCAAATGCTACCCCTGACACCTTCCCAGCTGGAACATTTCCAAAATTCCCAAACCTGCTACCTTTGCCATTCGTCCTACACCAATTCTGATCGTAAAGTGGCGGATCACGATCATATCACAGGTATGTATCGTGGTCCTGCTCACTCTTCCTGTAACATCCTCTACCGAACTCCCCGTTTCCTTCCCGTGTTCCTCCACAATCTGAGCGGTTACGACGCCCACTTTATTGTTCGTGAGTTGGGGTATGACTCAAGTCGTATTGACGTCATCCCCAACAGCGAGGAAAAATATATTTCCTTTAGTAAACAAGTGGACGCCCTAACCGTCAGATTTGTGGACACCTTCCGGTTCATGGCTTCCAGCTTGGACAGGTTGTCGAAGAATTTGCCCAGAGATAAATTTCTTGATACGGGCAAATTCTTCCCCGCCGATAAGATGGATCTGGTCGTAAGAAAAGGAGTGTACCCCTATGATTACACGGACTCGTTTGAGAAACTTAGGGAGACGGTTCTACCCCCTAAGGAGGCATTCTATAGCACCCTAAATGAATGCCACATCTCAGACGAGGACTATCAGCATGCCCAGTCAGTATGGGAGGCGTTTGAAATTAGAACCCTAGGGGGGTACAGCGAGCTCTACCTTAAGGTAGACGTAATGCTCCTATGCGACATCTTTGAAAATTTCAGGGATGTTTGCATAGGAGCATATTCGCTGGACCCTGCCTGGTATTTCACTGCTCCCGGGCTGGCATGGGACGCCATGCTGAAGTGTACAGGGGTAAAACTTGATTTGCTCACAGACTATGACCAGCTCCTGATGATCGAGCGGGGCATTAGGGGTGGTATTTGCCAATGCAGTCATCGCTATGGTAAAGCAGATAATGCCCATCTGTACCCAGATCGAGATCCCCATAAGGAGTCGTCATACATTGCCTACCTAGATGCAAACAATTTGTACGGGTGGGCAATGTCAAATCCGCTTCCTTATGGCGGTTTCGAATGGGTACAAGATCCGGATACTCTAGACTGGGGCAATATGCAAGAAGATGGTCCCTTCGGGTATATCGTCGAGGCCGATATAGAGTATCCCAGCGAGTTGCACGATTTGCATAATGATTTCCCCCTCTTCCCGGAGAATAGGGTGCCTCCGGGACAGGTTAACAAGAAATTGTTAACCACATTAACATCTAGGGAGAAATATGTTGTGCACTTCGTCAACTTGCGGCAAGCCATGGGTTTGGGTCTGCGGTTAGTCCGCGTACATAGAGCGCTGCGATTCAAGCAGTCCCGTTGGCTAAGTTCTTACATTAACCTCAACACCCAAATGAGACAACAGGCGACGAACGACTTCGACAAAGACTTTTACAAACTGATGAACAACGCCGTATTTGGTAAATTCATGGAAGACGTACGAAAACGAATGAAAATAGAACTGGTGACCGACGAACGACGACTGAAAAAATTAATCGCTAAACCGACATTCAAGGACAGGACAATCTACTCAGAGACTCTGGCTGCAGTACATCTGGACTTTGAACAGATTAAGATGAACAAACCTATTTACGTAGGAATGGCCATACTTGATCTGTCCAAAGTCCGGATGTACGACTTTCACTACAACACTATGATGGACAAGTACGGACCTGACAGACTAAGACTTCTCTATACAGACACCGACAGTTTAATTTACCAAATACGGACCGACGACTTTTACCAAGACTTGTTGACAATGCTGGACGAATTTGACACCTCTGACTATCCTGACGGACACCCATGCAAAGACAATAGAAA
Organism: Triatoma infestans; assembly: GCA_011037195.1. Lineage (NCBI taxonomy): Eukaryota > Metazoa > Arthropoda > Insecta > Hemiptera > Reduviidae > Triatoma > Triatoma infestans. The sequence continues at coordinate 74,345 of JAAEAF010000281.1, read as the reverse complement.
TAAGAAGGTGTTGGGTAAATTTAAGGATGAAGCCAACGGTGAGGCTGTATCTGAATTCGTGGGCCTCCGCGCTAAAATGTACGCGTTACGCATCCGCGGGCTAGAGAAAAAACGGGTGAAAGGGATAAAGAGGGCAGCCGTTGAAAATAAGATCACATTCAACGATTATATGACTGCCCTCTTCGACAGAAAAGAGTTTACCACCATGTTTCGAACGATTATATCGAAGCAGCATAAACTCTTTTCTGTCGAACAATGCAAAATATCTCTTTCACCTTACGACGATAAGCGGCACATCACCGAGGATGGTGTGCGCACTCTCGCCCATGGCCACTTTACCATAGCAGCTGTGTAACGACGTTGTGGTCCTTGTAAATATGTATATACATGTAAAATAGTTTTGCTATGTACAGTATTTAGGTTATGTTTATTTTACTAATTTTCTAATTAAGACTTTTTATTTATTTATTTATACTGTTTGTAAATATTTTTTTATACATATATGAGTTTAGTTGTAGTTAATTAATGATAATAAAAAATAAATAAATAAATAAATAAAAAAATGGTGGTGGGAATTTCTATTTCTATATATAGTTTTTAAATTTTGTAAATAGCGTGAATGTTGGTGGTGGTTGTTTGTATGAGTGTGAGTGTCCATAGTAGATAGAAACTGTACATAGAAGTTTTTAGAAATCTATATAAAGAGAGGCGGGAGAGCGTTCCTTATCATTCCTCATCATGCGGTTGTTAAAGCAACAACATAACATATCCATCACAAACCTTGACGGCAGGGCCTCTTTAAAGAAAGAATCTAAACACGGTCCACTCTTCCCCGATTCCATTAGATGTTTAATATGTGGGCCATCAAATTGTGGGAAAACTAACCTTATGTTGAGTTTAATCTATGATCCCAAGGGGTTACGATTTGAAAATATTTATTTGTTTGCAAAGTCCTTGCATCAGCCAAAGTATAGACATTTAGCTCAAATATTGGAACCTTTGAAAGATATTAGATTTTTTGAATATGAAGACAACTCCCAAGTTCCATCACCTAAAGAGGCCCTGCCCAATTCAATCATTATATTCGATGATATTGCTTGTGATAAGCAGGATAATGTACGATCTTACTTTTGTATGGGGCGTCACAATGGAGTCGACATATTTTACCTCAGTCAAAGTTATACTAGAATTCCTAAACATTTGGTGAGAGAAAATGCCAACTTCCTAATACTCTTCAGACAGGATGAATTAAATCTGCGACGTATTTATGATGATCATATCAACTCCGATATGGAGTTCCAAACCTTTAGAAAAGTATGTCATTGGTGCTGGAAAGATGACAGGTACGGTTTTCTGGTGTTGGACAAAGATAGACAAATTAATGACGGACGGTATCGACAAGGTTTCGGAGCCTATATAATACCCTGAATGTAGGTGTAACAATCAGTCTACTGCAAGACATGGAAGAGTCAACTCAAGCAATGCGCGATATAATCGCCACCAGGAAAGCAATCCAAGAAAAGTATAACTTGCTAAGGAGAAACAGGGAAGAGACTGATGAATATTTGAAAATGAAATATCAGCCTTTGTTGAATCCTTTGAAGGAACTAATGGGTAAACAAGAGGATCATTCGCCTCAACTTAATCTGAAGAGAACACTTGAAGCCGGAGCCGGTTGTTTCCGAAACACCACCAGCAAAAAGACCAAGATATCTAAAGCTAGAATCGGCTACAACACCCGGAATATCAAATTCCTCGCCTGAAGAAGAGCGGAAGCTTCCAGCAAAGAGACTGCTGAAGTGTACTCCACAGTCGGCTGGAACTTCAGTTCCAACTACACCGCTTCAAGAAGTACGAGAGCTGGTACACACGCCCAAAGGAAAAGAAATTTCAGAAAAATATTTGAAAGAAGTGGGAGAAATATCCTCAAATTATATTGCGAAATTTATGAAAAATGAAACTAAGGATTTGGATATGGTATATGGCGTAGTTTATGATGGCCAGAAGTTCACCATTGGTGATACGGAGATCTCCATCAATAAAGACATTTTATCTGTTGGTGAACATACCTTTTATGCTACCCCGGGACTTTTTGAATTGTTATTTATGAAATATCCAAACTTAACGCTGGTAAAAAAGACAGATTGCGATAATTATAAGCGAATACTACAACAAACGAACGCTCATAAAGAAGGACACAGTCCAACTGGAGCAATCAAGGAACTGAAAACAAACATGAAATATAGGAAAGTGATTTCAAAATTGTTTCCAACGAAAAAAGGTGCTGGACATGTCGACCCCAACAGGCTTGTAGACAGATTAAGAGTATTATTTGGCACAAAGAATGCTGGTGTTGAAATAAAAAGAATAGAAGATCAACTGAGAGACGGAGGTATAATAGCTTAGACTCACCTACGATACACCTCATTTCATCATGACATCCGTTAAGGAACAGATCGTGCATGAGTTGCATAGACCAGCAAGAAGAATATTCAAGAGAAGATCAGTTTTATTGAAGGGAATAGACGACCTATGGCAAATTGTCCTCGTAGAGATGCTTCCCTACGCCAGATTCAACAAAGGCAACAAATATCTCTTGACAGTGATTGATTGTTTCTCCAAATATGCCTGGGCTGTACCCCTTAAGAATAAGTCAGCACTTGAGGTGAGTAGAGCATTTGAAAAGGTATTGCAGGAAAGGAAGCCAAACAATCTACAAACTGATAATGGCAAGGAGTTCTATAACAGAATATTTGCCAAGCTGATGAAAGTGAATGGTATAAATCACTATTCAACCTTTAGTAATTTGAAAGCTTCAATTGTTGAGCGATTCAATCGAACTTTGAAATCTGCAATGTGGAAAAACTTTAGCCTGCAAGGATCCTATGATTGGCTAACCATCATTAACTCTCTGGTAAAGAAATATAACCAAACTAAACATCGAACGATCAAAATGGCACCGGTTTCTGTAAGAGGTAAGGATGTAGAAGAACGGCTGTTGCGTGATGTATATGCGAAGAAAACAACTACTACCGTACCTAGATTTAAAGTAGGCGATCATCTACGGATATCCAAGTATAAAGCACAATTCGCCAAAGGCTATCATCCTTCATGGTCCACAGAGATATTTAAAGTTGTAGAAGTTAAGAATACCACACCAGTGACATATCATCTGCAAGATTATAAAGGACAAATAATTGCTGGAGGTTTTTATCAAGAGGAGCTACAGCTAGTGAAATATCCCGACATCTATCTTGTGGAGAAGATTATGAAACGAAAAGGTGATAAAGTCTTAGTGAAATGGCTAGGTTTAGACAATTCACACAACAGCTGGGAGAATGTGAAGAATGTACTTATATAAAGCCGGACGAGGCTAACTTCGATTCAGTTCATCATGAGACGTGCTAGAGACAAGAAGAAGAAGAAACGAGTCATACCTACTCCTAAACGGATTGGTGGGAATTCTCCTAAATTGAGTGGTAAAGCTAAACGAATGTTGGATGGACTACCTCGTCTGCGGCTGAGTAATTTTGATCTACTCAGATTAGCTAAATCAAAGAAAATTCCCCATTTTAGAGGGGTATTCATGATTGATGAATTTCCAATGAAACCGTGGAAAAATGAGCGAGCCATTTTTAATTTGGATAGTAGTTGTGGGAGTGGAACTCACTGGGTTTGCTATAAGAAGAGAGGCGATTATGTTCAATTCTTCGATAGCAGTGGAGCCAATCCACCTTCTGAGCTGATCCGCTATTTAAAAGATTGCCGCATTTCATCGAACAGGAAGCAGTATCAAAAAATGGGCAGCAACAATTGTGGACAGCTGTGTTTACTTTACTTGCTGGATCTGCTATAAAAGGAAGATTATAGTTGGGTGCATTCATTTGGTCGCCAGACAGCGATGGGTTTGGACTTTAGGAGAGTGAATAAAAGGACAACTGCAGAGAAGAAAAGCATCATTCCAGTGAGAACAGTTGACGAGAGAACATCGTTAACCAACAGCAATATTCGTTTTCTTCAAGCGGCAGGTTACTACGTGTTATCGCCAATATGGAAGTGCTAGATTTGGAAGAAAGACGTCTGTTCGACAATTCAATTGAATGCATAGAATTGCATTCACATCACCCTTATGCATCATCAAAACTGTTGCCTGGTGATGAAATACGTATAAGTGTACAACATCAAGATCTATATACGCTGCCCAGTCAAAGTTTACTCTATTTGGAGGGTAGGTTTTTAAAGGAAGACGGCTCAGCAATACCAAATTCCTCAAAATTAACCAATAATGCATTTGCATTTCTATTTGATGAAATAAGATATGAACTGAGTGGCGTTGAAATAGATCGTGTAAGAAATCCAGGAATTGCTTGCACACTTAAAGGATTGGTTTCACTTAAGGACGGCTGTCAATACATAGAAAACTGGGGCTGGTGCTATCCTCAGAGTGATACACTGAACATCACTTCAAATGAGGGATACTTTAATTTATGCATTCCTCTATCATCACTACTGGGATTTTGTGAAGACTATCAGAAGATTGTGATCAATGTTAAACAAGAATTGATACTCGTTCGAAGCAGACAAGATGGAAACGCTTACAAATTCAACCGACAGAGAGCTGAAGATGCGGTGGAAAACTGTAAAATAGAATTGGTGAAACTATGCTGGAAGCTGCCCTATGTCACCGTCAACGAACATCAGAGATTAGCTCTTATGCGTCATCTCAAATCTGAAAAGGTATTTTCACTAAGTTTTAGAAGCTGGGAACTCTATGATTATCCACTATTGCCGGCAACTTAAAGACAAATCTGGTCGGTGAAAACATCAAGTCAGCTGGAAAAGCCACGCTACCTCATTTTAGCTTTTCAAACTGAACGAGCAAATAATGTGGAAAGCAATGCTAGCCATTTTGACCATTGTAACGTGTCAAATGTAAAACTTTATTTAAATTGTAAAGCTTTCCCATACGATGATTTGAACATAGATTTCTCAGCTAATCGTTATGCACTATTGTATCACATGTACGCTTCTTTTCAAATGTCATATTATGGAGAACAGAAGAAACCTCTAACTTCCTGGCGAAATTTTAAAGAGAAAACACCCTTAATTGTAATAGATTGTTCTAAACAGTCTGAATCTATCAAAACGGGTCCAGTTGATGTAAGATTAGAATTTGAATCAAAAAATCCATTCCCGGCCAACACAACTGCATATTGTCTTATTATACATGATAGGGTGGTAGAATATAACCCTCTAACTGGCATTGTACGCCGTATGGTATAAAAAGATGTGAATTGTTGGCTCAGTGTTTAGTATGGCTCAGACAGGCATACTGATTGCTGACTTCCAGTGCTTTGTGGATGGTGTAGGAGGTTATATTGTTAAAGAGCTATCACTTTTTGATTACAACTATCAAACTGTTCGGCACTGGATATTCAAACCGCCAATACAACATAAACAAACAGATAAAAGTAGAAGAACTAATTATTGGTTAGAAAATTATTATCATAAAATTAGATGGAATGATGGGGAAGTTGAATATGAAGTGATTAGAGATATTTTCAAATGTATTGATTGTAACTATAAATTTGTATTTGTTAAGGGTTATGATAAGAAAAGATTTCTCTTGCAAAATTTGTACAATGGTTGTGTAATCAACTTGGAAGATTATGGTTGTCCGAAAATTGATTCACTTCAAGCAGTAGAAAAAGGCAATTAAACATAACACATGTAGAGAGAAATGTACGCAGTATCGAATTCAAGTCATTAACAACTGGCTGAACAGTAAGTTTGGTTGGAATGATACAGAAATATTTTTGCCTTGATGTGTGTATGAATGTGGTCACTGGCGATGCATTAAATTGCCCGCAAACCTTGAATGTCGGTCACTGGAGTGGTAGAAATATCCGTAAACCTGACTGCTGGTCACTGGCGAGGTGTAAAAAGCCCGTAAACCTTGAATGGATTGTACAATGTTTGAATGTGTATTAAGGCAAACCCTAGAAAATTAAATTCGATAGTGAACATTTCTCTGTCTACTTGTATTTTCCTAAGTTGTATTTTGTATTAAGAAGAAGTTAATTTTTATTTTAAATTTGAAGTTTGTTTTCTGTTTTTTTTCTGTAAATATTTTGCATTATGTTTCAATAAATGAGTAAAAAAAATATTTTATTTTGTTTTTATTAATTTCCTTATATTTTATTTTATTATAAAACTTTCTCGATTACCCCCACCTTGACGTGGTGAGAAAGCTTAAAGCGAATGCTGAACAAAGAGGGCTAAACAAAATTAATATAGAAACTATGAAAAATAAATGCAGGCCGATGCTTGTTGAGACATGCATGATGACTCATTGTATATACAAATCTTTTTCATAATAGGATTAAGTATTACTAAACATGTTAATAAGACCTGTGGTAACATGTCCGGACAGGCAAGAAAGGTAATGAGTACAAAGTTGTATTTTTAAATAATAGGATTAAGCATTACAAAACATGTTAATAAGACCTGTGGTAACATGTCCGTTCAGGCAAGAAAGGTAATGAGTACAAAGTTTAATTTTTATATAATAGGATTAAGCATTACAAAACATGCTAAGAAGACCTGTGGTAACATGTCCGAACAGGCAAGAAAGGTAATGAGTACAAAGTTGTATTTTTAAATAATAGGATTAAATATTATAAATCATTTCCTGGATGACTCAGTGTAGTTTCTTTGTATTTTTCTTAATAAATAACTAACATGTTCGGACAGGCAAGATATATGTTGTTTTGAAGTTCAATAAACAAAAGAATACAAAGTGATTAAGGTAAGAATAGATATATATATTTTTTATTAGTACAAAGTTTAATTTCAAAAGGTGATGCAATAACTAACCTGTTATGGTAGAAGTAATAGATAGTGTTTTTCTTATTAATAAATTTTATTTATAAGATCGATATTTATCAATATATGCAATCGATATATTGCGATTGACAGTGGTACACTATAGGTTGTGTGACGTTATCTGAATGGGGGATTTGTCTAGAAGGCAGTGGTAATAAATAAGACAGTGGCAATGCTATTGGCTGTGACGTCACACGAATAATATATTGAAAAGGCAGTGGTTTTGTTAGTTTTTTTTATTAATAAATTATATTCATAAAATCGATATTAATTGATATGGATAATCGATATTTGTAATCGATATATTGCGATTGGCAAGGAAACACTATAGTGTGTGACGTTATCTGAATGGGGGATTTGTCTAGAAGGCAGTGGTAATAAATAAGGCACTGGCAATACTATTGCTGTGTGACGTCATACGAATAATGTATTGAAAAGGCAGTGGTTTTTGTTATACAATATAATAAAATCAATATTTGTAATCTATAAGGCGGCGGCAGAGATGCGCATGCCCCAATTAGCAATGACGTCATAGGGGAGTGGGGATAAACGTTACTATAGTACATTGTATTGTCGAATGTAGTTCAGTTCTGCGTAAGTGCGCGTCGTGTTAATATCAGCAGCAGCAAGGAGCTGGAAGGGGTAAGTCAATCTTTTTATTATTTTGATTGTGTGATGAAAGTTACATTTCGGTCCGCCATATTGTTTTTTATGTTTTTGTGAATTTCTTTATTATTATTATGTGTGACAGTTGAATGCATCTCCGCCATATTTTTTTTATTTTATTTAATATTTTTGTGAGTGGATTGAGCGGAAATAAAATTATGATAGTGCCGAGGTTAAGTGTACGTTGAAAATTATAGCTAGCGAGAGGACCATTGTGGCCGACTGGTTATGGTGATGGACTTTCAACCTAATGATTGTAGGATCGAATCGTAGGTAACACAAGTTTTTTCATATATTATAAAAAATAATTCCCCTCTCGCCCAGAGTAAGGTGATGATGGCAAGGGGTGGGGAAGTTAAGAATAGAAGTGTACGTTGATAACTACAGCTAGCGAGAGGACTACTATGGCCGAGTGGTTAGGGTGATGCGACTCCCAACCTATAGATTGTAGGATCGAATCGCAGGTAAGACAAGTTTTTTCACATAAAATAAAAATAAAAAATACCCCTCCAGCCTAGAGTCAGGAGAGGGGTGGTGTGTTACGGTGTTAGGTTCCGCCATCTTGTTATGGGGATGGATTGACCATGGAGGTGAAAAGAAAATGGAGTCATCGGATTGGATGATACATTCAGGAGTGGGGAGGGGAGAAAATCCGGCCATCGGATTGGACGATAAGTTAAGAAGTGGGGTGGAAAGAAAATGGAGTCATCGATATGGATGATAAGTTAAGGGGAGGGGATAAGTGGGCGAGGCTAAAGAGCTCGTCGAGTTCGATGATTGTCAGTGGGAGGGGTGGGGAGGGGGCTGGCTCAAGTGCTCGTCCAGTTCGATGATTGGTGTTTGGAATAGGGGTGGGGGTAAATAGGCGTGGCCTACGTGCTCGTCCAGATCGATAATGGAAGTGGTGGGGGGTAAGTGGGCGTGGTCTAAGGGCTCGTCGAGTTCTATGATTGGCCGATAGAGAGGGGTGGGGGTAAATAGGCGTGGCTTAGAAGCTCGTAGTGTTCGATGATTGGTTAGGAAGAAAGGGGTGGAAGGTAAGTGGGCGTGGCCTAAATGCTCATCCAGTTCGATGATTGGTCGTTGGAATAGGGGTGGGGGTAAGTGGGTGTCATCCAGTTCGATGATTGGTCAGTGGGAGAGGGGTGGGGGTAAGTGGGTGTCATCCAGTTCGATGATGGCCGCCATTTTGAAAAAAAAAGTGGCCCAGAATCGGCATTTCCCCTCTACTCCGGAAGCATCTATTTTACCATTAATATTTTTTAAACAAATATAAAATTTAGGAGTTACATGCGAAACTCGAATTGGGGACCTTCCTGGATTAGAAATCCATGATCATAACCATTGCACTAACAGCCCTTTTATTTTTGATATTTTACTAATATGCATTTATTTTAGAAACGTTAGGTTCTTACGGGCGTCGTCATCTCCCTCAAAATAATATTCAAGTAAGATCAAACAAAAATAAGTGGTTTAACACAGAAATGATATTGGTGATCGCTACAGAACTCTCTTGATGACATCTTACTAAGCAGACATTTCTATGTTTTAACTTTTAATTGAGATAGATTTTTACAAAATATTTTGGTTAATTAAATGTAATACCTAGACTTTTAAATGCAAATACGACATTCTGTTTCAGAGTTTTTCGAATTTTATTTCGAATTGTGGTTTAGTTGTTGTACATGTTCGTATAAAGTTAAGCATTAATTTAATAAAATAAAATTTATAATATTGTCACGTGCTAGCTTTCTGGCACATCTCGGCTAATCGTTATTAGAATAAAAATCGTCTACTTAGAAAAACCCACAAGTTGAACGATAGAAAATCCATCAACCGAGATTGCAACTTTAATGAGGGTTTTCTTTTTCAGTTTTTTTTTTTTTGTGTTTTTCTCAAAAATGGCTCAAAAGATTTTCTTTAAACATTACACTACTACACATACATAATGAGATAAATTTATTATTGAAACATTTCCCCGGAAAAATTCATTTAACTTTTGGTGGACGGGAGGAGGTTATACTTTCCTCAAATAAGTCATTTTATTAAGTTTAGATTGTTATAAAACTGTAGACAAACATTTAGTGAAAATTATAAGTTGATAAAAATTATCAATTACAATTTTTGATCAACTTCAGTAAGAGAAAATTGCGTGAGTGTTTCACACCAGATTTTTTTATTTATTTTTAAATACATCCCATTATTTTGATAGCTCAAATCCGTCTGTGAGCAACTTTTTCAACCTTTCGTACAATTTTCGGTGTACCACTAGATATTTTCTAATGTGTTGAAAAATCTTATATATCTAAATTCAAGCATCCAGTTTTATTGCTGTGAAATGTACAGTGACATTTTGTGGTTAGTTCAGCAGAGCTGGAAAGCATCGGAGATATTTTCCGTGATAGCCTATTTCTTTTAGTGGTCTTTTAGTGGGCGTTCGCCCATCATCAGGATGCATTTGTCAAACAGTGTGATAACATAGATTTGCACAGAGAAATTTTAGTCCTTATACTAACTGGTCTTTAAATGTTTTTGTTTGGGCCTAACTAGGTTATGAGGGGGGAGGGGACATCACAGTGGCATCTCAGTGCATACATACAGAGGCTGCAGAGATAGTTGATGTGTGTAATTACTTGGGTTTAACGATACCATCACAGCAAATTCTAGCTCAGTACCTCAATCACATCTCCATAGATTACATTTTTACTTCTCTTACTCCTAGTGTGTGTGTGTGTGTGTGTGTGTGTGTGTGTGTGTTGTGTGTGTGTGGTGAACAGCATAGCCAAAAACGAAAAACCGTAAAAACTGAAACTTGATATTCCGCTTAGATATCACCATGGCATCTGACTGTGCGTTTATCTGTCAAAATTCCTCCACCGGAAGTACCACTTTACTAGTTTTTTTTTTTACTTGTTTGCGTTTTTCTCAAAAATGGCTCCAACGATTTTCTTTAAACTTGTTACATCAACTACATATACAAGGAGCTACAACTTATATTTGAAACGTTTCTCTGGGGAAATTGATTTAAGGGCCCTTCTGGGGTGGGGGTGGGGGTTAGGTTACCCTCTAAAGTGCTATTTCAGGTTATTACACAATTCGGTCATTTAAATAATGTTAATTAGAATTAAATATGATGCTGAAATTCCGAGTTTGAGAAAAATCGGAAAACCGGAAGTGCTTTTGTTTTAACACTTTACTAAATGATTTTTTTCACTTTTTCGCGATTTTCTCAAAAATGGCCACGACGAGTTTCTTGAAACTGACATATAAACTAAACATTCAAAGATCTACAACTTTTATATATTACTGGTAAAATTCATTTAAGGGCACTTTTAGGGGAGGGGTAGGGTTACAGCTTCCCCTAAAGTTGTATCATACTTGATTATACAATTCTATCATCCAAATGAAATTAATTAGAAATAAATAGATGGCCAAGATTCCGGGTGTGAAGAAAATCAGTAAACCGGAAGTGCGCTTTTACTGAATAGTTTTTTTCAGTTTTCGACAAATTTCATTAAATTTGGTACACAAATTATAAAATTTGTCAATTATAATTTTGAGAACTGGAGTAAGAGAAAGTTGTGTGAGAGATAGTTGATGTGTGTAATTACTTGGGTTTAAAGAACCCACCAGCATATTCTAGCTCAGTACCTCAATCACATCTACATAGATTACACTTTTGGATCTATAAAGCTGTATACGTTATACTAAACCTCACAGTTTCATTTCCGTTGCTTCGGAGATTACGTGAAGTGGTGATTACGTTTTTCCCACTCAGGTACCATCCCTCTCTCCCCCCTAACCTGTTAGGCCCTAAGAAAAACATTTAAAGACCAGACAGTGTAACAACTAAATTTCTTCTGTGCAAATCTGTGTTATCACACTGTTTGACAAATGCATCCTGAAGATGGACGAACGCCCGAAGCCGGGCGATGATCACAAAAAGAAGACACTTTTACGCAATTTTTACCGATGTCATACCGCTCTTTAAAAAAGTAAAAAAAGCAGGCTTAAATGGAAAATAATTCTCATCCTAAAATTCTTAAAATTTTGTATGTTGTATTGATTTGTGGTAAAGTGTGCTCGAGGGAGTGCGGAGGCTGATAAATAACTGAATTAGAATTGAGTTCGTATAGCCCTAGGATAATAGTTAAGCTGCCCGACAAGATTCATTAGTATAATTATATTATAATTATAATTATCTTTGTAGCATTTAAATTGGTAATTATCACATAATTATAATAATTACCATATTTGCTTTATGATAATTAAATTCATTAATAATAATTTAATAAAATTCAAAAAGAATGCAACCGTTGTAGCGTAGAATAATGATTATTGAAGAAAGATAAAATATTATTGCTGAAGTAGGTGATGGGAAACCGTTCAGGCTAGGAAATATAACAATATAGTCCGAACAATATCGCAATAGAAGGGAATACTCATGAATGGGACAATCAAGTATATATCCCAATGGCCTCTGGACATTCGTTACATAAACACACACACTCACACACAAATTTTCGCTCTTAACATAGAATAGATGGTCACAATCATGTGTATAGTATATCTCGCATGGGAACTACTGACACATAGATGATACCATCACGCCCCGCACCCCTTTGTATAGGAAAAATATAACAGTACACAGCTATCAGGTTATTTTCCAATAGGTTTTATGATGCTGAAAGGATTTCAATAGTTAGACGAACTGAAAGCAATAGTAGTTTGAAAACACGAAAGGATGGGTAATATGTAGCTTTTAAAAGTCATAATTCTTTTGCAATTTAATTCATTAAAAAACTGATAGTAATTGCAATTGGCTGGAATTTTTTCTTTATTTTTTGCAATTTGTGGATTTCATTAATTAATTTTTGGTTTTATTACTCTAATATTTATTATGGGATTTGAAACCGTATATAATATTATACCGTACATATGGGCGCGTTATCTATCCAAAAAAAGTTTCAATTTCGAACAACGTATTTTGCTTTAAGAAATGCATCAACAATTCAGCCGGCTCATCATGTTGTAGACACCATCGCCATTTCATTTGAACGCAAGGAGTTTTGCGCTCGAGTGTTCTTAGACATGTCACAGGCTTTCGATCGTGTATTAAAACTCAGGCGAATTCTACCTAGCACTTACTACCTCATTCTCAAATCCTATCTTTCCAAACGCTTTTTCCAGATAACTGAAGGCACTTCCGAATCCTTTATACATCCTATTCTTGCTGGAGTACCTCAAGGCAGTGTCTTAGCCCCACTACTTTATTCAGTCTATAGATCCGACTTATCTACTCTTCCCTCTACTTCTATATACACCTTTGCTGACGACACTGAAATTCTCTCCACACATAATGGTCCCACGTTCTCTGTCCGCTCTCTACAATCACATCTACATTCACTAGAACCTTGGCTGCAAAATCCACAATCCATATATATCTACATAAATCAAAATACATAGTCTTTACACTGAAACGAAAAACTTTTGCCTCTGTAAAAACTTATATAATTCTCTTACTCCTTCAGCCGACAATGTGCGGTACGTCGACTAGAGACTCACCTGGAATCCTCAAACACGTCTTAAACGAATAGAATTAAACAAAAGATATAAGCTTCTAGCCAGACTACTTGACCACCGATTAAAACCAACACTTCATACTAAAGATGACTGTATCTACCCCTCCTAGCACCTATATAGAATTACAGACTTGTACTTTACGGTTCAGCTAAACGATCTAATATCAACCGATTACAAACTCTTCAATCTAAAATGCTCCGCCGCATTGTAAACGCTCCATTCAATGTAAGTAACCTAACTATATATGAAGATCTCAAAATTCCTTTTATATTCAAACTTAGTAAAACACGTTACAATAGATTTCACAAAAACTTATCAACACACCCTAATCCATTAGCAGCTAATTTGTCCTCAACCATACTTTCTTCTAACTCCCGAAGGTGTCTGAGGTGTCGTTGGCCCCGCAATCCACCTTGTTGCCAAATGGAGATGATCACTGGATGATCTCCATTCAAGCCATTCACGCCATTTACCACCCTTACCATATTTACTTATTGTACCATTATGTACAATTGTAAATGACAAATAAAAAGTTAAAAAAAAAGAAAAAAGAAATACACCCGTTCTTTGTGAGTATATTGTCTGTCGAGAAACGACATGAACGACACTACAGTGGCATCTCAGTGCATACAAGGCCTGCAGAGATAGTTGATGTGTGTAATTACTAGGGTTTGGAGAATCCACCAGCAAATACTAGCTCACTACCACATACAATTAATCACATCTACATAGATTATATTTTTGTATCTATGCCTGTATACGTTATAACCTGTATACGTTATATAGGCCTCACAGTTCCATTTACTTTGCTTCGGAGGTTAAGTGAAGTGCAATAATAACAATTTTTTTTCACGTCAACTCTACGTTCGTCCAACAATCGAAGTCAGATAAGATATAAAGTAATACCTATTTTCACGATACATCTTAACTATACTGTATCTAAGTGCCAGAGGCTAGTTAGATTTTATTGTAGGTAAATAATACGTGTCCATCTCTTCTAATATAAGCAAAATCTTCGCTAAAGTTATTCAGAGTCGAGTGAAAAAGAATTTAGAATTCAACCAGCCTATCGAACAAGCGGGATTTCGGCCTAATTTTTCTACGATGGATAATTTACTGGTGGGTTAATCAGATTATAGAGAAAAGTAGAGAGTATAACATTGATGTATATTTAGCTCTGGTCGACTTCACAAAAGCATTCGACCTTGTTAAACAGGATGCCATTTATAGAAGTTTGGCAGAACAAGGAGTGAGTAGAGAATACATTCATGTTTTAAATTATTGGTATGTTAATAGTAAGGCCAGGGTAATATTAGATAGAGCAGGCCCTTATTTCCCATTGCAAAGAGGTGTGAGACAGGGCGATCCCCTTTCGCCAAATTTATTCAACTGCATCTTGGAACAAGTGTTTAGAAATCTCCATTAGCAAGATAAAGGTTTAAAAATAAATGGCGTCAATATTAGTACTCTGCGTTTTGCAGATGATATTATCTTGATTGCGAAATCTGCAAATGAATTGCAACAAATGCTCGAGGAATTGGACTATGCTGGAAAACATTCTGGACTTGTCATTAGTCAGGAAAAAACGGTACTCCTAACTAATGCCAGCAAATCAGATATTTTTCTTAATGGGAAGAAGTTGGAATGGTCCACAGAAACAATTTATTTGGGACAAACAATATCCTTTAGAGACAATTTTAGCAAAGAAATAGATCGCAGGATATCTCTCTCCTGGAAAAAATGTTGGTCTTTAGAGTATATATTTAAGAGTAAATTGTCCTTAAGTCTAAAACGTCTGACCTTTAATAAGTGTATCCTACCTTGCATGACTTAAGGCGCTCAGACATGGGCAGTGACCAAGAAAAATATGGAAATTCTAAAAGTAACGCAAAGGGCAATTGAAAGGAGCATTCTGGGAGTAAGCAGACTCACTAATGAAGAGTTAAGGCGAAGGACAAAAGTGGAAGATGTTGTGGCCACAATTAAAAAACTAAAATGGAAATGGGCCGGCCACATTGCAAGATTAGGTGACGATCGCTGGACTAGGAGAATTTTAGACTGGGCACCCCTCGACTGTTATAGAAATAGAGGTAGACAGCCGTTGAGATGGAGGGACGAACTTGTCCAACAAGCAGGAATCTTATGGCAGCGTACAGCTCGGAACAAGCATTCTTGGTCTAAACTGGGAGAGGCCTTTGCCCAGAAATGGGCCTAGTTTCCTAATTTTTCTATAACTTTTTTTTTTTAGTATAATTAATATGTATTTTGATTTTTTGTTTAAAGTATTTACATTTCTTTATCCTTTAAAGTAGTTTAATTATTTTATTTCATTATATTTTATTCCACTAAGTTAGTTGTATTCATAAAGAAATTTCTTTTGTAATTCTTTGTAAATAGGAAACTAATAAAAGGCTTTATTATTATTATTATTATTATTATTATTATTATTAATACGTGTCCATTGAAATTTAACATCTTTTGTCGAGATGTCTTTTTTTAAGAAGCTTTAGGGTCTATTCAGATTAGTACTATTTAGCAATAAACAGCTAAAGGTAGCCTATGATTTTATGATAAATTGTTGAAAATAGATTAAACAAGATTATCATTGCATACTGGACCAAATAGCTACCAAAAAAGGAAATTCAATAAAATGATAGTACTAGTCAGACTGTGAAGTTAATCTTCTCAATATTTTATCATTGGCTGGAGAAGTAGATAATATTTCTCAAAAGAAGCTCCCTCAATCATCAACATAAAAAAATTTACATTGACAAAAAATAGTAATCTAATCTCATCATTAACCATTCAATCTGTCAGAACTCCTTCTTCTATTGCCAGGCTGTACAAAAAAAAAAAAAAAAAATCGGGCAAACGACAATTCTAATCAATACATTCTTAATGAGTATTTGAACTACACAGTAAATTTACATACCAAACAGCTTCAATGACTACATTTTAATTATTGCAAATGTCACACAAGTTGTTCAAGATACCGTAACTTCTGAGTTATTCGAAAAGTTTCACTGTAGATTTCGCTTATGCATAACAGGCAGATATGCTATTGCAACAATATCCATAGACTTGTTATCAGTAACAAATAAATTTAATGAAATAGTAATATGTTTTAAATATCAAGCTTAAAAATCCAAATAGAGTTTACCTAATTACCTAAGTATTTAATTTTCCCTTTATGGAACTTCATCTTTATGAGATAAATATGAGATGTCTCTCCATAGAAACAATGAATGATAGTCTGGTTATGTTACAAATGTGATAATATTAATTATTAACGCGTAGTATGAATGCGACTTTCAATAATTTCATTAACAACTTTAACAGTTATTTCACCATTTTTGAAGTCATAAATAATTACTTTCATTTTAATCCATTCTACTAAAATTATTAAATGAGTGTTGCAGATGCAAAGAAATACTTCCCATTGAAGAAAAAAAAAAAAATTGATAAATTTTAAATTAACGAGAAAACTCTCTCCAATATAAGATGATGTCTAATAATTATAGGGAAAAAATAACTTACATCCTCAGAGGCGATATATTCATGTATGGGTATAAATTCTTATAATTTAGATCACAGAATAAAGGGTTCTTTCATAAAGTATTCTTAGGATTTAAGATTCTTAGATTTTTAGGGAATAAAAAAATTATAATGAAATAACCTATTTATTATGTGTGAAAGGTATTGCCCCAATTTCACAGTAATTTTCATTTTTCTTCCAGAATGTATTGTTTTAATATTTTTTTGACTTTCTCTTACTGGTATAAGAGAAATATTGTGATCATATTTAATTTTCGCTATCAAGTTTTCACCAGAAATACACGTTTTAAAGTCCCCTGAGTTTGAAAATGTAGTTTTTAGAAAATGATCTGTGGTATGGGTGTTTGTTTGTCCGTGTTTGTATGAACAGTATAGCTCAAAAACAAAAAACAAAAAACATAGGAAGTTCAAACTTGACATTTAGTTTGGTTATTACCATGGGATCCGACAGGAAGTATCTATCAAAATTGCTCAATCGCAAGTGTAACAATTTTATTGATTTTTTTTTTTTTCTAGTTTTTGCGATTTTCTTCAAAATAACGCCAACAATTTTATTTAAACTTGTTACTCCAACCATTCATATAAAGAGCTACAACTTTTATAGAGAATATTTTTCTCTCCGGGAAAATTCATTTAACTAGGGTGGCTAGCGCACACGCCTTTCATGCCGACTGGGTGGAGGTGGAGAATTCACGGGATTCCGATTCCCAGTTGAGGGTTAAAGTCGTCGTCGTTGACCCAGCATCGTGAGAAAAAAATGGGAAGTTACTACAGCGCCCGCTTTAGCAGTTTCGTCGCCCCTGATAAAAAGATAAATAGCCTCCCCTTAAGAATAGAAATATATTTTTTTAAGCAAGTCTATGAATGTTCAAACACATGCTGAAACAGCGCTCTACTCGCGTGCTAATGCTATTCTGTTCATAGAAGTATATGCATGTTCAAACAAGTTCAAGCATCGGCCTGTACAAATTCTGCGTAATTTTTTGAAGAATAATGTAAATATTTTTAGCTTTTAGACATAAAACAATATAAATAGCTCCGGTCTGTAAATTTTTAGAGAACGAAAAAAATCGTTATGTGAAATTTTCTATTAATTAAAGTATTTAACATATCAATATTTTTCTCATACAGCCAAAATGGCACCCCTAAATTTTGGCGCCCCGAACAAATTTCCGGGTTGCCCTCCCTTAGAGCGGGTGTTGAGCTACTGTTAGTAGCGCCCTAAGTAAGCGAAGGTTAGCGCCCTAAAGGGTTAGGGTACTGCGGCGTGCTTACCACATGTCCCCCAATAATCGCCGTCTGACAAGCCTTGGTCTTTTATGGACTGTTGCGCCATAATGTTTTTTTTTTTTTTGGAAGGGGTTCTGCTTACCTCTATAGTATTATTTTAATTTATTATAATATTGTAATTATAATTATTAAATATTCTAATTATTTATTTTAATCAACTATATAATATTAATTAGAATAAAACATGTTGCCCAAATTAAACATGTTTGAAGAAAATAGGTTGACCGGAAGTGCCACTTTACTGAACAGTTTTTCAGTTTCCGGCGATATTCCCGTAAAAACACTGACAGTAGTCATATCACTTCTGTTTGAAACTTCAGCTTTAGCGGCGACACTACCCTGGAGGAAGCCTATTTTAATATGGGCGAACCGTAGGTTTTGTAACAAATAACTGATGCGTTTTCAACCTGAAGGCCTAAGTGTTTTAAGCCTAAAATTTTTTGCATTGAAATTCTTTAATCTTAAAATTTATATTCACTTGTCGTATAGAGGTGCTGCAGACCTATTCATGGTAGGTGGCACTTAGGTGTTTACATTATTGTCCAAAATGCATTGAACGAACTCCAATAACATAAGTCACACTTACACTCAGTGCTCCAAAAATCAATTTCTTTAGAAAAGTACCACATATAATTGTGATGCATTTATATCTCTCCAATTAGATACTATTCTAAAAAAAAAAAAATCTGGTGTGAAACACTCGCACAATTCTCTTACTCCAGTTCTCAAAATTATAATTGACAAATGTTATAGTTAGTGTACCAAATTTAATGAAATTCGCCGAAAACTGAAAAAAAAAAACTGTTCAGTAAAAGCGCACTTCCGGTTTACTAATTTTCTTAGAACTGGAATTTTGGCCATCTATTTATTTCTAATTAATTTTATTTGGATGGTAGGAATTGTATAATCCTACCATTTTAGAGGAAGCTGTAACCTCGCCCCTCCCCTAAAAGTGCCCTTAAAAGAATTTTCCCAGTTTTGAATAAAAGATACTAAAACGTTTTTTGAATAAAAGATATAAATCATTGCATGTTTAGTTTATATACGAAGTTTCAAGAAAATCGTTGGAGCCCAATTTTTGAGAAAATTGCCGAAAAGTAAAAAAAAAACAACTAGTAAAGTGGTACTTCCGGTTGAAGAATTTTGACAGATGGCCCACTGTCGGATCCCATGGTGATAACTAAACAGAATACCAAATTTGAACTTTCTACGATTTTTCGTTTTTGAGCTATGCTGTTCACATATACACACAGACCATTTGCTAAAAAACACTTTTTTGGACTCAGGGGGCCCCAAAACGTTTATTTCCGGTGAAAACTCAAAAACCAATTCTTTAAAATCGCTTTTCCATCCAACTGATTATCTTCAAATTTGGAATTTCAGCATTGCTTCTAAAATGTCATATTTCATTTGTGATTGTGAAATCGATTATGTATTGGAAAGATTAATGTTGCTTCAAAACACATTTAGAAATCAATTTTCATGAAAGAATGTTTCAAATAAAAGTGAAAAAGTATTTATTTGTGTGGGATAGCGTACGAATTTTAAAGAAAATGGACGCATTTTCGAAATCATGAAAAACTGAAAAAAATAAAAAACATTTAGAAGAGTCACACTTCGGTTAATGGATTTTGTCATAATGCTTTGTGTCAGATGTCGTGGTGCTACATAAACGGCATACCATGTTTGAACTTCCGAAGGAAGAAGATAAATGTTAGCATACGAAAATTTTCTTTCCGACATAAAAGTCCAAAAATCAAACCAACTACTACATTACTTTCACTTTTTAATCATTCCTTGATGTTAGAGCTTTTCATAATGAAAAAAAAAACTTACAGAAGATAGATTTATCGATTTATTAGTAATTTTTGTTATAAAGATAACAGTGGCTTGTTGTATTGGGGGTAGAATGTTGAAGTGAGTCTGGATAAACAGTGAAGGGATAGGGACAGAGTGTGTTGAAATGTTTACCACACTTGAGAACAGAATACTGTACGACCAGCCAGCTCCTAGTCTATTCGAACCCATATAGTGTACCCCATACTCTCACTCCAAATACAAACCCACCCTTCCACCATACCCGCCAGTATATTCCTGGATAAAACAATAACCCAGCACAATACACCCGTCCTAAACATCTTGCCTTGTACCACATATTATTAAATTTTCCCTCTAACAACCTATTTACTAGCCTTCAGAAAACGTTTATTGAAAATGTCTCTTCAATTCCAAAGCTATATTATCATTTTATATCATCGTTATAAAATTTGTCATTGTTAACAGTTGTCAACTGATATTTCCTATAAATTAGTTATAATCTACACAAATAAAAAAATTGATTTTTATTTAATTTCGTATTATTTAATCCGGAATTAAACAGTACCTAGCTACAATTTTAACATCATATTTTTCATTTTGTAAAAAGTCTGGAGGAAACGAAATTTTCTCATAATTAATTAATACATATTTCTTATATTTCCCTTCAAACAGGGGCATCTTATCCTAACCGTTTAGTTGCCCTTAGCTTTATATTTATGTAATAGAATCCGAAGAAAGGGATCTAAAACAGAGAGAGAGAGAGAGAGAGAGGCACAAAAATTGACAGCCTCACTCACTAGTTTAGGTCAGACTAGAGTAGGAGAATCTGTTTAAAGACAGCTAATCTGGCGGGAGTTCATACAGCAGTCACAACGCGTCAACAACCTTTCTCTTAATATAATGAGCATGAGAAGGAGAGAATCGGATTAGAAAGATAAATAAACTGGAAGTAAAGCTGAACACTGTATAATAGAAAGGTAACAAAACTGCTTGGACTTAACACATAATGCAAGAGAGAGATTTGCAGTGAGTAAACAGAAAGGTTGTTGACGCGTTGTGACTGCTGTATGAACTGCCGCAACACTAGCAGACTAGCTATATTTAAACAGATTCTCCCACTCTAGTCTGGCCTAAACTATTGAGTGGGAATGCCAATTTTTGTGCCTCTTTGCCTCTGCTTTAGACCCCTCTCTTCGGATTCTATTACATCATCAAGTCCAGGTAGTTTGTGTTACCTTTCTTTCATACAGTGTTCAGCTTTGCTTCCAGTTTATTTATCATACTAACCAAATTCTCTCCTTCTCATACGAATTATATTGGACTTTACATGTAATATATAAAATGGTAGTGAGAGATTTAGAGTGAGTAAAAAGACTAATTCTATTTCATTTACATGCTTTTAGAGATTCTATTATTACATTTATAAAGCTGGCGAGAGCTAGACTTGTTTCTTTATAGAGCATGAAGGACTACTTGAATATGTCGACATTTCTGACTACTTTGCAGCGCCACAGTTTAGCCGAGTCTGTCTGCGTCTAGAAACCATTCTAGGATTCATGTGTATATTCATGAAGAGCATAAATCAAAAGCCAAACATGTTGTAAGTTCTGAAATAATATTCCATATCACCAGAGGACCGATTTGAAGGAGAAAAAATGTAATCAAATGAATAAAAATATTTCTGACCCACTCCAATTTATTCACAAGATAGCCAAGTTATCAATGAAGTTAATGAAAAGGGATACTCATGAAAAACTTGATTTTTTTTTTTTTAATTAAAATGGTGATTGAATAAATTGGCAATGTGGAAGAAGAATGGATTTCTCTTATAAAAATAGGAGGAAAATACTCAGTACATCTTTCTATAGACTCGTTATAGTTCAAACAATTAAAATTTTATAGAAAATAGAATATAGAAAATTTACATAAATGATGAGAAAACAGCTTTTAATCTGTTACCGCTAAAAAGCTGGCCATACAAAACAGTTCTCTGTAACTGATGTTCATAAAAGCAAATACACCCTTTATTAGCCGATTCATATCAACTAGGCTGGGATAAAATTATTCCGTCACTAGCGCAGGTAATACGGCTCTCTCTTCTGTATGAAGGGACCTTTTTCAGGTGTCTATTGTATACAAATGGAATACCATCGATAAAATACATAATATGAACTTTATGAACGAGCACTTGCAATAATTTTTCATTCAAATGATGATGTCTAATTACAAATTCTCATAAATTTGTTGAAGAAGAGAATAACTTTATTTTATTTATTTTGATTATATTATTATTTTGAATGGAAATAATTGTTAACAATTTAAGTTAAAGAAAAATAATTCTTATTAAGAAAGTAATTCCAAATTCCAAATATGTTAATTTACAATTATATATGTATATATATATATACGAAGAAATGGTTTTGAGGTTTCAGACAACAATGCGTAAGTACACTCAGCTAAAGAATACTAAGCTGGTACAAATTTAAATAAAACAGTCTTTAAAATTAAGAAAAAAGAAGACAAAAAAAAGTATGTTTTTGTCTTACTTTTAAAAATTTAAATCAAAGATTACAAATGCTGGCTTCCGTAGACATGCCGATTGCTAACTCACTTTAAAACGGGTTTGTTGTAATCATGCAATTTTGTCAAGTTCTTTAGTCATTCTGGAACCGCCCGTGTAACACCGGAGGTAATTATCAGGTATCACACCAGTTGGACAATCAACCAATCTTCCATAGAAAGTAACCTAATCAGGAGATGATCACTTAGCAGTATCTCTTGATGAATAGACCAGACCACTCCTTTCCAGGCTGAGGTTTATGCTATTCTTTGTTGTATTTTGGATGAGTGGGTATATAACACAAACTTAAAAGTTGTTTGTATCTGCTTGGACAGTTTAAGCTGCGTTGAAGTCGATGAGTTCATGTCTCTTCCCTTTCAAATTGGTATTAAAATATTCTAGAAGACTGGAAGAGCTTTCTTCCATCAAGTATGTACTTTCTTATAGTTTGTCATATGAGGAGGCGTTTTTGGGAATGAAGAGTGGATAAATCTGTCAAATTAGGCGCCCCTAATTTGTCAGACCCTTTCATTCGTCCCGAACCTGCTGTTGGTGTGTTTTTAGGCCCATGTCTGTCAAGCTTCCAGTCATAAATATTTTCACAGCATTCATCTCTGTGGATGAGCTCAACGGGTTGTCGGCAATCTGAGATGCTCAATTGGAGGCTTTGGGCAGGGCTCTTAAGGAGATATTGCTGTGCCTGTAATAGATCTCTCTCACTCAGGCCTTTGCTTGGACCTCTTACTGGGTAATGTGATTTCAGAAGACATCTCTATGTAATAGGGTCAGGGACCTTTTGTATAGAGTATGTGTGACAGAAAAAGAAATACCGATCGCTTGGTTCGTTAGAACGGCTTATGGTCCGATTTGTATGGACTGCAGTAAATCTAGATCGGTTAGGCTCGAGTCTGGATTTTCGTTCTAGTTCCGGTTTGTTGTTTGGGGGGGGGGTAGCTACAAAAGCCCTGTGGGGCTTTGGATAGTTAGGGTTTGTCCCACCCCATAGACGAATAATAAAAATCTTTTCTTTAAAGTGCCATTTCAGTACAATGTACAGTTCTACCATCTATGTAATGCTAAATGCATTGGTACCATTTCAAGATTATAATAAATAGGAGAACCGCACCATAATCCTAAGATCCTAGCTTCTTAGCCTAGCACAGTAATCCTAGTCTAAGATTTTTCTTGCGTTTTTAAAATTAGTTTTTCTTAATATCCTTAAAAAATCAAGTGTGAATTAAGTTATTGATAAGATTCATACACAACTTTTTAAAACAATAAATAAGATATCAGGGATGGGTTTATAGGGAGACCGCGCCTATATGGTAAAAAAAAAAAAAATTGTTTTATTAGTCGAGTAAATTATTTTCGTTATTCTCAAAAATATTTTTCAAAAATGCTATGTCCTCAAAAAATAATAAAATTATTATTTAGAATTTAACAACAATGTTTTTTTTTTTTTTAAATTTTCTTTTAATTTAATTTTTTTTTTCTCTCTCAAGTTTCCCTAATGCTATTATTATCAGGAAAGAAGATTTTGTAAACTAAATTTAATGTATTGCTTTTTACACTTGATACTGGCATTAACTTGGCAACTTTGTAAGTTACTTAGGGAGCTAGATAATTTCTAAGCGTGAAGAGTTGGCGTGAGAAACTCCACCCTGCTCTTCTCCATATAGCTGACGTACGAAGTAACCAAGGTTCAAGACGAATCTGCTGGCAACTCTTAAAGTTTACAAGTGAAAATTCTTTTCTAACGCTTGACTTCCTAAAGGGAAAACTCCCGTAAGAAAGTTTATAATATTTTTTTTTCTTCATCTTCTTCTTTATACTCGTATTTTCCCTTTCCCACTTGCTTTCCTTTTCAGCTACAGCAACTTGTACCGTTTTTTTTTCCAACAATCTCAAACCTTCTCCATGTATTTCCTATATCATAGCATTCCCTCTATCGCTTATTTGTCGTTGAGTTCCTTTCTTTTCTTTTTTTTCTTTATTAAATACAATAATAGTTATTGAAAAGTATTGTTTGTTTTTCATTTCGACCGGCGTCATCTTTTCTTTTATGTTCGAGAAAAAATTCGATATCAACTGTGAAAAGTTCATTTCATTTTTCATTGTTTGTTTTTTGTTTTTACATTTTATCATCAATGGGGGTAGTGCTATATGAAAGGGGGTTCCTTATACGAAAAAAATAACTTGATATCACTTTAGTAATAAAACAAGGTTTTGCGATTTTGTAGAGGGTAGAAAACAAAATTAGAAAATTTTGTAAAAATTACTATTAATCAAAATTGCTTTGCTTTGTTTTTCATTAAATTAATATCAATTACTTTTTATTTACTTGATTGATGTTCTCTTCATATTTTTTAATTGTCCTTGTCCTTAACAATTATTTGCTGGTCGAGTTGAAAAGGAAACTCCACGAACAGCGTTTTTGTGTAGTGGAAGAAGAATTGCAAAAAATAAATAGTTTTGAAAAATATTTTAAGTGAAATAATTTTGGCAAAAATAATGTATTTTAAAGTCAGGTACTGTAGTTTGGGGTCATTGCTGCTAGAGGGACAAAAGCACAGGAATCCGTTTGGAAAATAACAATGCCACTTGGCCAACTGTTTTGTAAGAGAAAATCCCCGATTAGAGAGGGCATTCCTTCAAGACAGTCTGCATTCTGCTTTCAAAGCCAGAACATTTGCTTCAGAAATCGCTCTCTAAAAATCAGTGCCACTTTAAGTTAAAACATAAGAGCTTTGCAATTAATCTAGATAAATACTTAATTTCATAAACATAATAGTTGTGATATTGTAAAATATTTAAATATCTTTAAAGATAATATATTTAATTTAATCTACCAGTGTTTTCTTAATTATTTCTTATTACTTCTCTCTTAAACGTATATACTTACAAGCCCTTTTACTAAACCGCTCGTGCTACACAAGATACCAGCACACAAACACACACATTGCACCAATTACATTTCATTTGGAACAGCCCCAAAGGATTTATTCTGCTCCTGTCCTATTGCAGAGCATGAATTCTCCATATCTAGGAGCTGGTAACTTGTACAATCAGACTCCAGCACCAGTACAAGAATTCTACAGTTCTGCTTTAATACGTTCCTGATAAAAGCCGGGGAAATCTCTGTAATAAAAAGTTTCGCCAAAACCTTCGCCTTCTTTGCACAGATTGTAACAGATGTGGACAGCACTTATTCCTTGCCTCATTCCCCTCATTATCCTACGACTCCTTTTGAAATCTGTGATTGACAATATGATGAGGTCCTCCTCAAATTAGTGTTATCAATTATATAACCTCTAAATGTATTGTATAACTTTTGTATGTCCACCGAAGTTCTTGACGAAACAAAATAATTTTCGGTACGAACGAGTCTTCTGTAGAAATTTAGAAATAAGAAAAAACGCATAAACATGATAGACTCTATATTAGCAGAACATAGACACCTCCACCAAGAAAGAGATTTAAACGAATTTCCTGAACAGAACAAAAACATATCGTTGGTAAAACGACGATGTGAGGGATGACCTAGACTTTATCATCTGTGTCTTACTAACAAGGGAGAGTGAAATGAAGCTTTACCCTCCATCTACAATACATTTATGGTAAGAAGAAGTATGGGAGAATCTTGGCTTCTGACTTAGCAAAATGTGGGCTGTATTTCCTCGATCTAATGAATGATTGCCTGAGCTACTGGAATAATAGAATCTAAGAATTACAGACTAAGGAATTATTCCTGTTTTTGGTATCCAAATTTTATTTAATCAAGTTTTTTTCTCTCCAGATCCCTTAGGTAAGTAATCTGATAATCAGGAATATCAATTTTGAATATCCTTTCCATCACTCAAAACATATCAATAAGAACACACACACACACACACACACACACTCACACTTTTAGAGAGTGTGGCTATAAAGCCAAATCTACTTGATTTATTGTGAATCCTTTGAATTTCGTATTTGTATATAGATTGTAATCGACTGTAATGTCGATAATATATATAATTGTTAGTGAATGAGTGAATGTAATAGCAAGAGAGAGAAGACAGGCTCTCTGTGGTACTCACTGGCTTATATACACAGTTTCTCCCACTCTAGCCTGCTTAAGTCAGAGACTACCAGAGAAGGCCTGTCTTCTAGCAAGAGAAAGAAGACAGGCCCTCTCTGGTACTCTCTGTCTTAAGCAGGCTAGAATGGGAGAACTTGTGTATATAAGCCAGTGAGAATCTATATAGAGGAGATCTATCAGATTCAACATACATCGCATCGTGTCATATCCCTACTCCCACCTTTTATTCTGTCAAAATCATTATAAAGTCCAGTCCAGTTTGTGTAAACTTATAGCTAGCTACATTATAACAGTGTCTTCATATCTTGTTCATTCAATCAAACCCAATTGCTCTCCTCAACAACTCCATTATATGAAGTA
The DNA here is from genome assembly GCA_011037195.1 of Triatoma infestans. Taxonomy (NCBI): domain Eukaryota; kingdom Metazoa; phylum Arthropoda; class Insecta; order Hemiptera; family Reduviidae; genus Triatoma; species Triatoma infestans. The sequence continues at coordinate 47,547 of JAAEAF010000281.1, read as the reverse complement.
TGGTTAATAGTTCCTATATGTTACAGTTTGACTGTATATTATCTATTTATTAATTAAAATGTTTTACCGGTCCTCTCTTGACAAATATAGGTATATATATCTATATATCTGCATAATAATATATTAAATCTATTAGTTTCTTTTTATTCGGTGAATGATATCCACCGATGCGACTTACGGTCACTTCTGGCCATGCTATTTATATACTAATATTTTAATAGAGGAGCTTTCAAAATTTTTTTTTTTGGGAGCCTCTGATATTATGTTCGGAACTGAATATTTAAAAATAGTATTCTAATCTTCAACTGATTATTATATATTTGTTTACATGGGAAGTAGGTAATTTTTCTGCCTAAAAATATGAATATTTTTTTTATTAATTTAAGAAAGATAAAATGATAAATAAAATGATTTTAAAATATTTTCTTACTAAACAAAAGAAAAAAAAGAAATACGTTTTTAATTGGAAGATTTAACCGAGCTGAAAATTAAACTAATTTATAAATCATTTATTCTTTTCAGTACAATACTAAAAAGATGATTAGTTCAAGATTCGTTTTAATTTATTTCTTTTCCATTTCACTCAGCCTCATCCTCACTAATTGATTTTTTTTTTCCCCCAACAGATGAAAAAGAGCTAAAAAACTGGCGTACAAATTGTGCCCATGGCTTTTCTTGTCCATCCGTTCGCTACCGCTGGCTGATTGTTCTCTTTATTTTCTTCTAATTAATTCTTAATTTTAAAAGTTTCCAACTTGAAAACATTTAGCAACCCTAAATTTATATTCTAGTTTTTTTTTTTTTTTTTTTGGAGTTATGATTAGGATTATAAATCTGAAATTAATTTCATATTCATTATGAAATATTTCCATACGACGTCTAATATTTATTCAAATAATGATCCATAATGATTAGTACATAATGATGGTAGAATAGGAAGAACAGTCAGGACCATAAAAACATTAAGCATCCTTCAGAAAAACTGAGATGTGAGTAAATTTGTGTAAGCGTTAGAGTTGGGCAAAACGTAATTTCAATTACAATTACGATTACATACCAATCACTGTAATTTGAAATTGCATAAGTACAATTACATATAATTGTAATTGGTAATTGCAATTACTTTATGGATCATTGTAATTGTAATTATGGTACACAATTACAATTATTGGTTGAGCCAAAGTAATTCAATTACAAATACAATTACATATAATTGTACTTCTGCAATTCCAAGTTTTTAATGCAATTTCAAGTAATTGTTATTGCAATTATTAACGCCGAAATGGCACTAAAAAAAGTAATTAGATATTAGTCAGCGTTAAAAAAGAAAGGAAAAAAGTCATATGTTAGGAAATATTTTTTATTTATTAAATTCTGACTCACAAGAAATAAATTTACTGACATTAACAATGTAATTTTGTACTGAGAAATATTTATTGTTAAATACTTCTTTCAAGAGATTGTTGAGTGGAAATATGGCAGAGTTTACTTTTGTTCAATTACTCAATTTTTTTTGTATTTGTATTTGTAATTCTATTACTGCAATTACAAGTACATGTATTATAATTGAATATTGGTAATTGTAATTACAATTACATAGCTACAAGCAGTAATTGTAATTGAGAGCCACAATTACAGTAACTGAAAGAAGTAATTGGAATTAGTTAAAACGATTACAGTAATTGTAATTGGATATTACAATTACTTCAGTGTAATTGTTCTTTGGAACCAGCTATTTTTATATTTTGGACCATTCAACTGTTTCCCAATTGAGAGTATGTTCCTAGTTTACTCATGTAATTGAAGGTGTAATTAAATACTCATGTAATTAATTACTGCCCAACTCTGGTGTGCGTTCGTTTAAAGGTACAAGTTTTGTTTTGTCTGTATGTCTGTGGAAATCTCTGTGAATATCCTAAAAAAGAAACATCGTAGGTAGCGCAAACTTGATATTCGCTTTAGGCAACATCATCAACGTCACATCTACAATAAGGTTTCGATCAAATTCCATCAACCGGAAGTGCTACTTTACTGTTTCTATTTTCTTCATTATTTTCTCAAAAAATACTGCAACGATTTTCTTTAAATTTAAAATGCTATTTGGTACCTTGTCATACCTATCACTTTGATTTTAAACCATAAAAAATAAAATGAAATTAATTTTAGGCAGTTCTATGAAATCTGTTAGATTTCAGTTGAGGTATGTATACAGTTTTCTTGGTTTTAATCAAGTTGTTTACGCTCAATGTAATCACATTCGAGTATAGCTATAATGATAAATGAATGGAATGAAGATATCATATTTAACACATTACATATTCATTAAATTAGATGAAATGTATTTTTTTTTTTTTATAGAAGAAAGTTATTTAATTGACAAGTGAGAGAAATAGGACTTTTTACACACTTGAGTTCAGAGTTTGATCGCACGAGCGCAGCGAGGAATTAAGTACGGAGTAATTAAGTGCAATAAGAAATCAAATAATAGTCAACCATATTAAATTGATTCTTAATTTATAAGAATAACAAAAAATATGAAAGGGTGCAATATTAAGTGTTTGCGTATTGCCGCTAGACTTCGGGCTAATTAAGGTTGTATAATGTACTTTCACTCACTAGTGATAGAAAGAAGTGTGTAACTTTTTTGTGTGTTAAAGTTGAACTTCCTTCACTAAATTTAATGTAATAATCGTCACATTTAATCAGCGATTGCAGAATAAAAAATATTTATTGGCTCGTCAGCTTATTTCTTCCATTCAAAATATTAACAATATAAAATGTGTTCATTTAAATAAATATTAATTGATTGATAAATCTTGATGTATATCCTCAGGCGATTTTGGTTTTAGTCTTGGTCGAATAGTTTTCTGGTCTATTCAAGCTTCTGTATTTTGTGAGTTATCTCGTGACGAATTGTAATCTAGGATATATTAAGGTTCGTTCATTTTCTTCCACTAAACGTCACTGTTGTTAATTTTTAGGATGTTTTGGCTGGACGCATTCTATGGAGTAGAATAGAGTAGAAAATCTTTTTATTTACAATTTGCATATAACAAAAATAAATGGTACAGTTCTTTAAAAACATACAATAAAGAATACACTTGGTCTTTCAATCGTCAGTGGATCGTCTATGCACACGTAAAATTATACTTCTTAAAAAAACTTAATTACTCCAGCTAAATTAAAATTTAATCATCTATGTTGTTTTAAATTTATACAAAACAAATGAGAAAAAAATTAAGTCCATTTCAATTTCAGATTCAACCTCCTGCTCATCATTGCCTGTATTATAAATAATTGAATGCAAATATGTTACTATGTTTTTTTGATAGCAAATTAAATTTGGTTTGGACCAATTCAGTTTTGGAAAAATGGGCAGTACGCAACTAACAATAGGGCTAATTTCGCCAATTGAGAAAGAAGTTATAATTGGCATGTGGGGTCAGAAAATATTTGGCAATCTACAACAAAATTATGGCAATTAATGGCAAAACGTTAAAACTAACACAAGAATAATCTATAACCGAACTTCCCTGATCATTTACATAAGTAAATTCCACATTTTGAATCATTATTCATTCTTCCATTTAAAATTACGAGGTCATAATTAAAAGAAATAATAAATTTTCCCCATTAACATAAGTAAATGTATCTTTATAAATTTATGCTAACTGAATTAATTTTCAAATTAAAATTTAAATGTTTTTTGGAATAGTTTGGAAGCATCCCATCCTGCTATTAAAGTCGACCAATTAAACCCATGTTTATCATATGGTTTTCAGAAATAAAATTTGACATATTATTAAATTCTACAACCCAGTTGTTGCAATTTAAAAACACTGGATAAAGTTATTTTTTTTTTTTTTTTTTAATTTTAACAATATTACCTGTTTATTTGATATTTTATAAAATGAAATCTTACTTTTGGCGAAATCTGGTAGTTTTATTCCATATAAGCAGCCACTTGATGCACTTCCGAATTTCATATCTCTAGTTGGAGCAACCCAATGTTTCTGATAGTTTTCAAATAAATTGTCTTAATCTTTAAAATCTTTTTCCACCAATGTTTCGAACAAAAAAAATACCTCGAACTTTTTAATATATGAAATAAATTCGGCATTCCTTTTTTTACTTCGTAGTCATTCAATATTGTATGCCAAAACGTTCAGTACTCGCTGCTTCTTTTCTAGCTATGGGCATTCATCAGAAGATGATTTGCCGCTTTCTAAACGTTTATTGATGCTTTCCTCACTTCCAGTTTTCTAGATGCCCTGGACGAATAACTAAATTGTTGTAGCTTCTTCTTTATTGATTGTGAAACATCATTAAAATCAGTTTTTTTCTTTTTATTTATTTCCTTATTTTTTCTGGAACATTTTTCGTCGGAGATGAATCTGACATCCTAGTTTTTTTATCTGATACAGCCATTCTTTCATTATTTACTATCTTTATATCTTTAATTATCAACTTGTCTTGACAAAGTATAGCGAATTTTCCACAAGGGGAAATTATTGCGCACGCAATAATAACCACAGGATAATCTACCAAATCCCAACTCTTCTCTCCAACACAAGCCACAAAAGAAATATAGAAAAATCGAAATATTACTTTTTCTTTCTTTTGTTTTTAAATAACAGAAAAACGGCTCGGTAGAAATTCTTGTAACTTTGTCACAACGTTGCAAATACTTTACGTTCCCCACAGGCAAAATTTGGTATCGATAGACACTATAGAAACTGTTTAATTTACACTGTTAACACGTCACGATGTTACTTGCACAAAGGCTGTATACAGAGTAATTAAGTGCAATAAAGAATCAAATAATAATCAATCCTGGTTTATTATGAGTAGAAAAAACAATTGAGGGAACACTCAATATAAGAGTGAGCGACTTTCCAGAAAGTAATTCGTTTTGGTGCGCCTGCTCCCGAGTTAAAAGAAAAATTACAAGTTTTAAGTGTTAATTACAATAATTTGTTTTAAAACAAAATCAAGAGAAAATTAGTTACGTGATTATTTTTCATTTTAAGGCTCGTCAACATCTGTAGAGGGGTCAGGAGGAGAAAATCTAAGGGCAAAGCGCCCGAGATTCCGGGTGCTTTGTACAACGCCCACCACTGAGCTAATCCCTTCCCTAATTAATTTTTATAATTATATTCTAATTTTGTGAATAAGAAGGGAAACCATTACATTTGGTATCTTTTTAATTAAGTGTACATTAATAAGTAATGTTAATAAATAATTAGACTTATGAATATAATGTCAATCTGGAGCATTTGTTCATAAAGCCAATGATAGCATCAATCGCCGAGTAGGGGTAGCGGACTTTAGAATGTTAAGAGTCCGAAACTGGTCCGATTGGTGAGTTCAACTTGGAGAGATACCAGTGGTCAGGTCAAAGTACAAAATTCGCTGTCTGAGAGCTTCCCCATTAAAAGAGGATTGAGACAAGGAAATCCGCTTTCCCTCGTGATATTCAACATATGCTTGGAAATGGCCGTAAGAGCCATAAGGACGAACCAGGAGGGCACCAGATTTAATAGGATAACCCAACACTTGGCATATGCAGATGATGTGCTAATCATTGCTAGGACAAGGGCAGCGTTAGGAGGAGCATTCGAAGAATTCGAACGAGCGGCAAAAGGACGAGGCCTGGAGATAAACCAAGAGAAGGCGAAGCTTATGCGCACCTCAAGGTCCAGAGTCAACGAGAGGAGCAAGTTCAAATTCTCAATTATACCTTCTCCACATGCGACAAGTTCAAATACCTTGGCTCCGTTCTGACAGCAAATAGTATCATCACCGCTGAAATAAAGGGAGAGTACTGCAGGAAGCAGATGTTTATATGCGTTACAAAAAGCTTTGCGGTTTCAGAATTTGTCACAGCCTGCAAAAATTATTATTTATAAAACAATAATTAGGCCGGTAGTGATGTACGGTAGCGAGACATGGACAATGACGCAAGAATGTGAAAATATGCTTAGAATATGGGAAAGAAAAGTGTTGCGGAAAATCTACGGCCCGGTACATATTAACGATGAATTGAGGATCCGAAAGAACGAGGAATTCAAGAGACTATACGGAGAACCCGACATAGTTTCTTGGATCAAAAAAGGAAGATTGAGATGGCTCGGCCATATTGAGCGGATGCCCCATTACCGAGTACTAAGATGACAGAATAAGATGGCTGGATGACGCAGAAAGCGATTTGCGGAAGGCAGGTGTCAGAAAATGGCGCCAAAAAGCCAAAGATAGGGAAGAGTGGCATTCTCTCTTGAATGAGTTTAGGTTCTATTGTAGGACTGTAGCACAATAATAATAATAATAATAATAATAATAATAATAATAATAATAAATAATGGAAATTATATCAAATAATGTAATTGCTGTGAATATGACATTAATAACTTTCTATCAGATTTTTTTACAACAATAAAAAATTAAAAACTTAAGGAAAATGGGAAAAAGCAAAAAAGTTTTTCCGAATAAAATTTGGGTGACAGTGGCGAGACATAAGTTATTCTAGATGCACGCTCTGTTTCATCTGTGAAATGCAGGTGTAGAGGATCAGGGTTAGAAGCTATGCGTATACATTTGTGTGCGTGTGAGTGAGTGTGCGCGCGCGTATGTGCAGTAGGATAGGTTGTTTGGAAATGGCCTAAGAAGGGGGGGGGTTAGTTGCACGCACACAAACATAATGTTAGAATAGGGTTGAATATAGGGGACACCCTGCTATATAAGCTAAAAGGATTTGGTGTGTTTGGCCGGTTTTGTGGAATGGTTAGGACATACAAACCAACTGGACGAAGTGTGTTTGAGGTGGAGAGAGAGAGAGAGAGAAGTGGCAGTGAGATACTGAGAGTAGTAGAAAAGAGATAGCGCTATATATGATGCTGCCCCCATAGTTGCTCATCTCCTGCCCTATATCAATTTCTCCCTCATTCCAGGTCGCTTATATCACATTTTCCGACTCTCGGACACGCAGACAAACTAAAACACACACACTTCTCATACAACATACCACACTTCAGCATGGCATTCTACCAGTATGTTTTGTTATGACCCATTCTATTTCTTTAACTTATTCTCTCAGCAGCTAAAAACTTAGCAATCTTTGTACATGTCATTTCTGTATTTTTACCCCATGTTACATTTGAAATGTTTGTTGCTCAATTACATTACAGGAATGTTAGTTTGAAATTAATTGGTCATTACTGCTGTAATAATATCCAAGTTAATTATAGCAATTATATAATTTAATTATAATTAGTAATTTATTTCCTGTAACAGTCAGGCGTACTGAGAGCTCTGGAGCGGACTTTTATCGAACATAGTAAAGGAATATCTGCAGTCCAAAGCTGGTTACCACTGCTAAATTAGATGTTGGAGCAATGACACATTCAATGAATCTCTTCTGATACTTATGCTTTTTTACACAAACGCTTGCATATAACTCCAAGACGGTCTTAGAAGGCGCAATAAGTATTACACTACTATTTTGACATCATTAAGAATAACATCTGCACCATTTCCATGGTTACAGAAATCTAGGAAAATTTAGAAAGAAGAATGGGAATGAGGAACTCTGTTTCACCCTTTTTTGGGGGGAATGGGAGTCTTATATTCGCAGGCAATTTTTAAGTTTTGGTGCAGAGATTCTAGTGCAAACCTCAGATCAGAGTTATTCTTGATTCAGCCTAAGAGTTGTGGATCATGAAATGGCGGATATGAGATGAAATCGGAATATACTGTGAGCCTGTACAATATAAATGCATCTACTTTCTTAGAAAGCCCCCCGATAACTAAAATGTAAAATGTGAAATATGATTATAACAAAATATCAGAATAAATTTTGAATCATCACGATGAATTTTAAGTATTGTAATCGTGTCAAATTTTCGATATCGAATTTTCACCGGAAATATCCATTTTGAGATCCCCTGAGTTTTAAAAAAAGTAGTTTTTAGCAAATGTCTCTGTTTACGTATGTGTGCGTTATATATGTAAACAGCATAGTTCAAAAATGAAAAACCGCAGAAAGTTGAAACTTGATATTCCGTTTAGGTATCACCATAGGATCTGACGGTGCGTTATCTGTCAAAATTCCTCAACCGGAAGTACCACTTTACTAGTTTTTTTTTTTTTTACTTTTTTGCGATTTTCTAAAAAATGGATCCGACGATTTTCTTTAAACTTGGCACAAGTACTAACATACAAAGAGTTACAACTTTTATTTGATACATTTTCCCAGGAAAATGCATTTAAGGACACTTTTTGGGGAGGGGTAGGTTTAGGTCGTCCTCTAATGTGCTATTTCAGTTTATTATACAATTGTTTTATAAAAGTAATATTAATTAGAATTAAATATGTTGTTGAAATTCCGTGTTTGAAGAAAAGCAGATGATCGGAAGTGCGTTTTTACTGAAAGTATTTTTCAGTGTTCTGCTATTTTTCTAAAACGGCTCCATTGATTTTCTTCAAACTAAGTATGTGAACTTCATATAGAATAGAATAGAAGCGCGGGGGGGAGCCTCATTCCACTGCGACCTACAAATCGAGGTCTATTGTGGATCCCCTTACGTTACAGAACAGCCCCCAGCCTTGCCCTCCTAATCAATCCTAGCAAAGCTGAGAGCGGCTCCGTCATGAAGCTTCCAGCTTCGGGATTGCCCGTCCCCAATTGAAGAAACCTAATCCTCGCCAGGCCGGCGCACTCACAAAGGATGTGCGCCGGGGTCTCCTCCTCTACCTTGCAGAATCGGCATACCGCACTATCCGCAAGTTGTAGGTGGTGCATGTGTCTATTCAGCCTACAATGCCCTGTTAGTAGACCCACAATTAACCTTATATCCCTTCGGGTCTGGCTCAGTAGGTCTCTGGAAAATTTAGGCAAATGTCTTTTGATGAAGAGCTTTGCCTGCCTCTGCCCTGGTGTTCTCTCCCATCAACGCAGACGCTGTTCCATCCCCTGATAGAAGTTTGAATGAGGCTCCTGGATAAGCCGCAGAAGGGTTCCGGGCCTATAAAGGTATCCTGCGAACCCTCCCTCGCTAGGGCATCCGCCCTCTCATTGCCCAGGAACCCCGCATGTCCCGGCAACCAGGCGAGTGTCAGTTTGACCTCGGTGAGGGCAAGTAGGCAGTCCCACACCAGTCTTGAGACTACTTGGTGTGAGGAAAGTGCCTTCAGGGCTGCCTGACTGTCGGAGTATATGGCCACTCTTCTACCCACTATCCTTTGCCTTATAATCTTCCTAGCGCAGAGTTGTAACGCCACGAATTCAGCCTGAAAGACCGTGGCGTACTTCCCTAGGCTGGCCTTAATTTTAACTTTAGGCCTGCTTCCGTAGACCCTAGGAGTTCCGACCCCAATCGGAGTTTTGGATCCATCTGTGTACCAGATCGAGTTACCGAACAGGGGTGGGTCAATAACAATATGGAAGTTCCTTTCGAAAAAATACTTAGGAACCATCCTATCAGTTGGCATCCCATGAAGATGGTCCCGCCTTGATTTCCTCGATCACATTACAATCATGCCTAGAGGTGATGGGAGGCGGCCCCTGCAGGAGCGTATGTATTCCCATTCGGGCTTCCCCTAGAACGAGAATGTGTAATGGTGGCAGATTGAGGAGGACTTCCAACGCCGCAGTCGGGGTGGTCTTCATGGCCCTCGTGGAACCCAGGCATGCTCGCCTTTGGATTCCACCAAGCCTTTCCACCGCTTCCTTCTGCAGCGTCTTGGTCCACTAAACTACTGACCCATATGTAACTATGTGTCTGATGATCCTGGTATAGATCCATAGTGACAAACTTGGGCGCAAGCCCCAGTTTCTCCCACAAAGCCGTCTGCACCTATTAAATGACGCATCGGCCCTGTGAGAAATTTTGTCAATGTGTTGATTCCAAGTGAGTCTGCGGTCAAAAGTAACGCCAAGGTACTTAGCCTCCACCGCAAATGGAATCGGAGTGTGCCCAAGTAATGGTGGCCTAAGGCCTTCCAACTTGTGGCGCAGTATGAAAGGAACTATTACGGTTTTATGGGGGTTTATGGACAAGTCCTCCTCCCTACACCAACTAAAAATATAAAGAGCTAAGATTTTAATTTGAAACATTTCACCAGGCAAACTGATTTAAGTGGGTTTTTATGGGAAGGGTTGGGTCATGTTTGCCTCCAAATTGCTATCTTAGTTGATTATACAATTCTACCATCCAAACAAAATTAATTAGAAATAAATAGATTGCCAAAATTCCGAGGTTTCACGAAAATTAGCAAACCGGAAGTGTGTTTTTTACTGAACAGTTTTTTCAGTTTTTGCGATTTTCTCCATCAGCAACAGCGACGAATTTCATTAAACTTGGTATACTAACTATTAAGTTTGTCAATTACAATTTTGAAAACTGGAGTAAGAGAAAGATGTTGTGTGAGTGTTTCACACAAGATTTTTTTTTTTATGTTCACTATCTCTTACTACTGTAAGAGGAAGTATTGCGATCAAATTATCGATCATGTCAAGTTTTGAGGTTTCTTGAGTCCGTAAAAGTTTTTTATAATCTGGGTCGCGCGTGCGTTTGTGTATGTGTGGGGATCAGTAAAACTCAAAAACGGAAAGTTTGAAAAAGTTCAAACTGGATTTTTCGTTTAAGTTCTATCAGGGGACAATGTCAAAAGTCATCCGGATGGATCATTTACTGAAGGGACATTTTATTTATTTGCGATTTTCATGTAAACGGCTACAACGAATTTATTTGATTTGGTTATCCCAAGTACTACACTATTTGTCACATTTTTCTAGGCAAATACATTTTCAAGGGGAGGGCTTTGTGGGGGAGGATGAGGTTGTGTTTTCCAAAACATATAGTCTATTATGAAGTTCAGATTTTCCTGATAACATTGAAGTAAACTAAACATTTACTAAAAATTAAGAGTATTAAGATCATGTATTAGGGAATGTACTGCGAATTGAAAAGTCTATTGGGCCAGCCAGACTTTTCATTGGACTGTTGGCTTCCGAGCAGACTGTTGGAGTTTATAGACAACACTACCCATCACGGTCATGGACAGTGAGCTGTAGAAGTTCCTAGGAAAAGGAAATCTGAGGACAACATTGCTGTATTCGACCACCTCGTGGAAGTCCAGAGCGCTCAACTGATCTAATCCCTTCCCTCCAGTGTGAGAAACACTTGCATAACGTTCTCTAACGCAAACACACAATGTAATTAACAAATTTTCTTTAATAATGGCAATATTTATAATGTTCAATTGGGCTGACCCCAAAAAAAATAGGATACTGTTTGTATATCTGAACGCGCTTTTTTCAAAACAACAAAGTTTATAATTTGTTTGAATTTAAACCTATTTTATTTTAGATCTCAGGGCCTCCGAAATGAAGTAGATGCACGTAGCCTCAATGGCTCATTGTACTCCTCGAATACACTCTTAAATCAGCTTTGCCCCATTAATTACTAAGTACCAGAGTCATATAGGTCATCTTGCCTACAGATGGAACAATAAGAATAAGAAGAAGACAAAAAAGGTAGCGAATTATGGTTAACACCTCTAATCCACGGTCGAAGACAAAACACTATAACCCGCAGGGAAGGAGACGGGGTTTTCACTTTCTTTCGAGAAATGGTTGTGATATCCCTAGGATGCTGATGAACTCCCAAAGAAAATAATGCGTAATTTGGATCAAGGCTTGATGTCAAGTGATCTCTTCAAATAATATCAAGTTCGGCCTAAGAATCCAGCGTCAAACTTGAAAAATCGTCAGAATTCCCACAAAGAGGTGTAGAACTGCCTCATTAGCCTGTTTTCTCTTCCTGTTCTATCCTTAGCGGATAATCCTGTTAGCCGAGTAGAAGCAAAGTTCTTTTTCAAGCTGTTTCATTTCCGAAGTTAGCTTTGCCAAACGAGCAACCTTCTCGTTTCTCCAAATTCCGCAATTGTTTGATATCTATTGAAGCACTACTTCCACACTTCAACCTTGGATGATATAAAAAAAATCTTTTTTTTTTCCCCTCAAATCGTGCGAAAACACCTCAATAAGACCTGATAGTGGTCTTTATCGCCTCCTGTGAGTTAGAAAAACAGCACGAAATTTTGGTCTGATCATTCTAATATTTTTTGAAAAGCCATGAGGACAGCTTCGCCATCAAAACTGGAAACTAGCTTGCCAAATGGAGACACATCAGGGAAAGAAACTCCCGCTAAAACGTTTCTGTTTCCTTCTGACACTGAGCCATCGGTAAATAGTCAAGATTCAGGTGGGTATCTCTCGTAAATGGTTTCTGGGCCAAATATTTAAGTTGGAGGGGCGGGTGTTGGTGTATTGGTTATGAGCATGGACTTGTAAGTGGGAGGACCCCAGTTCGAGTCCAGCGTATAACTAAATTTTATATTTGTTTAAAAAATGTTAATAGTAAAGTAGGTGCTTCCGCCCCCGTCCACGACACCTAATTTGGTAGTTGGACGTTAAGCCCGCCTGAAAAAATAGGCATTACTTTACTTTACTTTATTTAAGTTGGAGGTCGGGAGCAATATTTTTAGTTATCGCATCCACTAAGGGTGATCTGCCAATAGCTCTGCATATATTCGCATTTAGGAAAAGAAGCAGTTACATTGAGACCCAGTGGTGGCTCAAGTTCCTTTACTTTTATTGAAGGAAGACTGGGTTTCAAACTTTGGGTGGGCAGCCTATAATGGTGCTGTAGTGGAAGAAGAAATGCAAGAAATATAAAAATATATTTAATTTAAAAAAAAAAATCAAAATTAAGAAGAATATTGACATTCCCTTGCAAAAGGACAAGCCAGATAGCACAAGTCCAGTTACTGGGAGAGTTCATGAACCTTGATAGCATTGTACTACCCCCTTCTTCTCACCGGGGAGGAATTGAACGAACAATTAGAAGACATTCCTTCAGATAGTTTTGTTGTAGGCACCGAGGAGAACATATCAGGACTGTGCCAGTTTTAAGTTATAACATAAGAGTTTATTCCAACTAGATTCAGTAAATTAATTAATATTGCAGTGTTATTGAATAGCATTTAAATATCTCTAAAGAATATATTTAATTTAATCTACCAGTGTTTTCTTGGTTATTTCTTAATACTTATATCTTTATCTCAAACATACACACAAGCTCTTTTACAAAACCGCTCGTGCTACTACAAACATACAATACAACATCACTAACACATTATAGGTAAATCCAAGGCCCTGAATTCGCTCGGTCATGATAACTGCAGCTATGTCTCTTCCTCTTCGATTACCGGCGAGGTGAAGTCGGCCGCCTTCTCATGGTGCACTCGACAACAGCTAAACGGTTGACACTCGCCTCATCTAAAGCATCCTTATTCAAACATATGTATACACACATACAACAAACCCACACACACGACCATTCGCTGAAAAAAGTTTTTGTACTCAGGGGACCGCAAAATTTGTACATTTGATGAAAACTGAATTTCAAAATTTGACACGATCGCAATATTTCCTCTTAAGAAAAAGTAAAAACGAAAAACCGGTGAATATTAAACTTATACTTCGTTGAATATCAGTAGGAATAGCAAAATTTTGGAATGACATTCCTGGTTGTATCAATAACATTAACATTATCACCAGGGTTCTATTAACTGCATGGTTAACAGAATATATTAGGAACGAAAGAGGTAACAATTATCGATTACTTTTAATTAATTATACTATCACCAGTCGATTTTTTTTGAATTTTATAAAAAAAAGTATTTAATTTAATTGTTAAGAAAAAGTACATAAAAAATCTACGTAATTCTAGTCGCATATAGTTAAGTTTATCTAGAAATAGGCTTTTTCAAGCTTTTTAATGGGGAGTTTTACATCCGGGAGAAGATAAACATATTCTAATTTTATATTAATGAGAAAAGAGATTTGAAGTTGAAGCATTATTTTTGTTATAATATATTTATTTATTTATTTATTAATAACTCAAACAGTCTTTATTTGAAACATTTTGTTCGCTCATAGAATATTAAAACGTTAGATTGTTAATAATATTTACTGGTTTTCATTTAAATAAATAACATACAACATTGGCGGTATGTAGTCTGGTACAGTTATCTGTAGAAATGTTAACAAGAGTTAGCAATAATCCCAACTACTGCTGAATGCGTAATTTAATCAAAACCTGATGGTTGTATGAATTAATACATACCTGTTTGGCTTTATATTTAGTTATGTATGTATATATGTATGTGTGTGGGTTTTAGTTCGTGTTATTGATATGATGACTAGCTGTTGTGCCTGTGTATAGGTGTGTCTATATGTATGCGGTTCTTTCTCGGTTCCCCTTCCGATATAGCCTACTCTACTTCCATCTATTCCAACATGACCAGCTAGAATACCTTTCTGATAACGATGATGGACGACCAACAGACCAGCCAACCTCTACCACGAGGTAAATGCATCCCACCTTTGTAGCCTTTCACTGAAGGGTACTTACTACTAACACAGCTGGAGAAAGGGTTTTTCAATCTGCCTCTTTGCCCTCTTTGTAACACCCTATATTGCCCTTACTATATATTATGTTCAACTTTTACTTTTGAAGAAAATATTGACGAAGGTATGGAAATAAGAGGGGGAAATAAAAAGTAAAGAAAAGGGGGATAAAAAAGTGGATTGATCTTGTCAGGATATGTGATTTTCACTGCCACATGCCACTCACAAATCTAGCCAGACTAAAAACCGTACCGTGTCCTTCATATATAATGGCTTTTTCTGTAATATTTGACACCTCAGATATCTCTACAGCTCTTGCTATAAATGAAATTGATTATTCACCGTAAACACTAGAAATAGCTGGATATTATCAAAATGTTCACCAACTATTCAGCAACTTTTTTCTTTTTTTTTTTGTATTCCTGGCATTTTAAATCATGTAATTCCGTTGAAATCTCAATTTTGAAAATTGTTAATACGATTAGAATAATAACACGATCAGTAATGTGTAAAAGAAGAATTAGTGTGATGCATGGATATTTCTAACAAGTAATAGTGCAATACCTTTTTGTAATAATATTTGAATGTTGATTTTTAACTATAATCAACAGTTTATATTATTCCCTAGTAAGGGGAAGTATTGTAATCGTGTCAAATTTTCGATATCGAGTTTTCACCGGAAATATCCGTTTTGAGGTCCCCTGAGTACAAAAAAAGTAGTTTTTAACAAATGGTCTGTGACTATGTAATACGTATGTGAATAACATAGCTCAAAATCAAAAAACCTTACAAAGTTTTAGGTATCACCATGGGATCGCTTCCATTACGTTATCTGTCAAAATTCGTCTACCGGAAGTACCACTTTACTAGTTGTTTTTTTTTTACTTTTTCGCGATTATCTCAAAAGTAGCTCCGACGATTTTCTTCAATCTTGGTACATCATCTACACATACAACGAAATACAACTTTTATTTGAAACATTTCTCCGAAAAAATTCATTTAAGGGTACTTTTGGGGGAGAGTTGGTGTTATGGCTTTCCCTAAAATGCTATTTCATTTTATTATACAATTCTGTCATC
Source organism: Triatoma infestans (assembly GCA_011037195.1). NCBI lineage: Eukaryota > Metazoa > Arthropoda > Insecta > Hemiptera > Reduviidae > Triatoma > Triatoma infestans. The sequence goes on along the minus strand of JAAEAF010000281.1, from coordinate 31,995 downwards.
TAAATAATGTTAATTAGAATTAAATATGTTGTTGAAATTCTGAGTTTGAAAAAAAATCGGATGACTGGAAGTGCGTTTACTTTACCACTTTACTAAATGATTTTTTCACAATATTCTCAAAAATGGCTCCAACAGTTTTCTTTGTAGTCTTCTATAAACTAAACATACAAAGATCTACAACTTTTATTTAAAACATTTCTCAGGGAAAATTCATTTAAGGGCACTTTTGGTGGAGTGGTAGTGGACGGATGTTTTTCCCTAAAGTTGATTATAAATTCTATTATCCCAACAAAATTAATTAGAAATAAAGACATAGCCGAAATTCCAGATTCTTTTTTTTTTTTAGTTTTCGCATTATTGAAACTGTGTTTTGTTATTACCATATATTTACAGGTTTGTCACATTTTAAATACATTTTTTCATAGTAGATTCATTTTTTAAGATTCTGGAGATATTATTATGACTTAGTTGGTTCAGCTAATTGTTCGGTTTCCCAAATGTATAAAATGTAAAAAAATATGGTGTGAAACACTCACACAACTTTCTCTTACTCCAGTTCTCAAAATTATAATTGACGAATATTATAGTTAGTATACCAAATTTAATGAAATCCGTCGAAAAGTGAAAGAACTGTAAAAGCGCACTTCCGGTTTACTAATTTCCTTGAACCTCGGAATTTTGGCCATCTAATTATGTCTAATTAATTTTCTTTAGATGATAGAATTGTATAATCAACTATGATAGCACTTTCGAGGCAAACATAACCCAACCCCTCCCACAAAAGCCCACTTAAATGAATTTTCCCAGAGAAATGTTTTAAATAAAAATTGTAGATCTTTGTATGTTTAGTTTATATAAGATGTTTCAAGAAAATCGTTGGAGCGTTTTTGAGAAAATTGCGAAAAAATTGAAAAAAAATCATTTAGCAATGTGGTAAAGTAAACGCACTTCCAATTATCCGATTTTTTCAAACTCGGAATTTCAACAACATATTCAATTCTAATTAACAATATTTACATCACAGAATTGATTAAAAAACTTAAGTAGCACTTTAGAAGAAAACCTAACCCCACCATTGCCCCGTAATTGCCCTTAAATGAATTTTCCCAGAGAAGTGTTTCAAATAAAAGTTGTAGCTCTTTGTAGTGTAGTTGATAGATCAAGTTGAAGAAAATCGTCGGAGGCATTTTTGAGTAAAACGCAAAAAAGTAAAAAAAAAAACAACTAGTAAAGTGGAACTTCCGGTTGAGGAATTTTGACAGATAACGTACTGTCAGATCCCATGGTGATACCTAAACGGATTATCAGGTTTCAACTTTCTGCGGAGTTCATTTTTGAGCTATGCTATTCACATACACACACACACACACACACACACACACACTAAAACACACTTTTTTGGACTCAGGGGACCTGAAAACGGATATTTCCGGTGAAAACTCGATATCGAAAATTTGAAACGATTACAACACTTCCTCTTGAAAGAATAAAAATTGAAAGTAAAAATAAAGATGATTACATTTGTGTAACAATTCCAGATTTAAAAAAATTTGTCTATTGAAACTTGAGTCATGCATCAAAAGAAAATGAGTTCTAATTCAGCATCTTATTCTTATTCTTCTGATTCAAACCAGGTTTCTATTCTTAACAAATAATGTATAAAACACATCTCAAGTGATAGAAACTGTTGAGAAAAAGTATGGGAAGGGAATATCTAAGTGATTAGCGAACTGGACTCCCACGCGGAAGAACCGGGTTCGTGTACTACCCTTACATTTTTTCTTCCTAGGAGCTTCTACAGCTCACTGTCCGGTGATGGACAGTGTTGTCTGTAGCGAGAGAACACTGCCCGGAGGCCGGCAGTGCACTGAAAAACTCCGGGCGCCAAAGACCGTAGAAGTTGACGCGCCTTAAATAAAAAAAAAATAATAATAAAAAAAGAGAAGATATTGTTCATTTTTTCTCCAACTCTTTAAGTAAATAGGAGCGAATATAATCGGTAAACTTATAAAGTAGTATACCTATTTTTAGTCAGTTATTGAGACGATGGACTAAAGAGAACCTCCCACGGTGGACCACTGGCCAAACTTGTAATGAGATTCCCAATTTACATCCTACAACAGAGGAAGGGCAGCATCCCGAGACTTCACTCTCTACCACTATCTCCCTCGCTTTCGCACGCTCTCATTTTGGAGTTCATGCAGAAGGGTGCAAATTCATGGTGAAGAGAAGAGAGCCGGTGAGGTCTGGAGAGAGGAGGGTTCGGGTACGGTAGCTGTACAAGAGTGAGGTTGGAAAAGGTAAATTGATTTATAATCTATTTTGCACCTTAGCACGGGATGCCCTTCTATCCCCGTCCAGAAACAAACCTGTCCACAGGGTTGGACCTAAATTCAATTTCCTGTCTATATCAGATCCCTCTCATCCTTACTCCAAGTCTGCTTCCATGTTTTTGCCTATACTATTCTCTTTAACTCTTTATAGGGAAAGAGGGTTGCAGTACCTTCTACCAAAACAACCACCCTACCCCACCACCACCTCGTACATCTACCATCTTCCCATTTCACCCTTTCATCTCATATTCACATTTTTACTTTATTCACCCACTAATACTCGCTATCCTTTCTCTTTCTTTATTATTTTTTTCTCTTCCTAACTGAACAAGCGGGATCATTTCTTTCATATGTTTCTACTAGACTGCAATATATTTAATAAAAAAAAAATAAATTAAAAAAAAAAATTCGTTATTCTAAAAATAATTCCAACTAAATTTATATTTCAGTTTTTTTTTTTTTAAACTTCAGAATATTGAATCCTTAGAAGGTGAATATACTATAAAAAGTATATTTCCATTCATTTGAAGCACTTTTCAATTAATCTAAATGTTATTTAAATTTCGAAGTGTCTGAACAATTTTGTTGTAAAAATAATAGCGAATCTTAAGTTTTTATTAATTTGATGCCACGAGAAATTAAAAAAAAATCTGGTGTGAAACACTCACACAACTTTCTCTTACTCCTGCTCTCAAAATTATAATTGACAAATTGTGTAGTTTTTGTATTAAATTTAACGAAATTTGTCGAAAACCTAAAAAAAAAAAACTGTTCAGTAAAAGCGCACTTCTGGTTTACTAAATTTCCTAAAATTCGGAATTTTGGCCATCTGTTTATTTCTAATTAATTTTATTTGGCTGATAGAATTGTATAATCAACTGTGATAGCACTTTAATGAAAAACATAACCCCGCCCTCCTCTAAAAGTGCCCTGCCCTTAAATGAATTTTCCCAGTGAAATGTTTTAAATAAAAGTTGTAAATCTTTGCATCTTTAATTTATATACGAAGTTTAAAGAAAATCGTCGGAGCCATTTTTGAGCAAATTGTAATAAAGCCAAAAATACTAACTAGTAAAGTGGTACTTCCGGTTGAGGAATATTGACAGATAACGTACTGTCAGGTCCTATGGTGATACCTAAACGGAATATCAAGTTTTAACTTTCTACGATTTTTTGTTGTTGAGCTATGCGTGCTGTTCACATACACATACACACACACACACACACACACACATATATATATATATATATAGACCATTTGCTAAAAACCACTTTTTTGGACTCAGTGGACTTCAGAACGGATATTTCCGTATGAAAACTCGATATCGAGAATTTGACAATAGAATACTTCCTCTTACTAGGAGCAAGAGAATGTAATAAAATAAACTTCATTAAGCAACAGTTAAATTTGGTCAAAAAAAAAAAAAAAATTAAATAACCTTTGTTTTTTTGGTAGATTTTCACAATAGATCCACTTTTCAACACAAATAACCATTTCTTTGGAAGGAAAAATTCTCCAATACTTTTCAAGTTTTTGTAAGTTATTAGATGATATGATCTTGCTCAGCTCTTTTTGTATTTTCTTGTTGTTCCAAGAATATTTTCTCTTTTCCAATACTTTATTTTTCCAAAAATTTACTTATAATTGAATTGAAGTAGTATTTTAGAGGAAAGTTTAACGATACAGCCTGTATGCGCGGCAGATACCCAAGGCGAGATGGCGAATAGCGGGTGAAAAACAAAAATGAATAATAATGTAAAACAAATGAAAACGAGACTTACCCTTTGGTGACAGTGAGTGATGAATCGAAGAAGGGTTGATGGACGAATGGCGGACTGAGAAAGGAAGAGGTGGCGTATGTGTGTGTGTGTGTGGTGCGTGTGGGTGTGGGTGCGTGGCTGGCAAAAGAAAGGAACTCAGGTGAGCGTAGAGGGATTGGAATGCTCCTTTAGAAGCGGATGGTGCCGTTGTTGAAGTGGCGGGTTATGGCAAGTCCACTAAGGCGCAGGTGAAATAACTTCGTGAAGGTGATGGCGCGGAGAGATGATTTTTACTACTCACCTATGAATTAATATTAATTAACAAGGAGAATAAGCGCTATAAAGCGACGCGAAGTATAAAAGACGAAATTACAACACTAACTAACGAAGAAGAAGCGGTAAATACGAAGTTGCATTGGCGAGATGTTGAAGGAAATTTTATAGGAAGAGAACGTTTGAAGGGTGTGGGAAAATAAGTAAGGCGCGAACCCCGAGAGATAAAAGGCGCCGACAATCCCACCACCAAGAGCGAGAAAGAGAGGTAAAAAGGCGGGGATGCGTGGGAAATATGCGGGCGATGAAATAATAATTTAGAAATAGCGAGGCAAAGTTAATCCCTCAAAGGTGCCGCGACCTAACTCTGCCCTTCCAGAACCCCCTGCAAAAATCAAATTTCCCGTGGAAATGTTTCAAATAAAAGTGATAGGTATTTATGTAACATAGATAGAATACTATGTTCAAAGAAAATCGTTGAGCGGTTCTCGGAAAATCGGGAAAAACTATCAAAAAACATTCGGTACAGTAGCAAGTATGAACTTCCTGTGATTAATCGTTCTTGAGATATTTTGTTTCACACATATACACATCACTCACTAGAAACATTTTTTCGTACTCATGGAACCTCAGAATATGTATGTTGAAAATTTGACGTGTTCGCGATACTTTTTCTTATGGGGTAAGAGAAAGTAAATATGTATAATTGACAATTTAGAATTTCAAACTATTGTTTTACACATTTTTCAGTCAGCTTCTAATAACATAAAATTTTTGTATAAACCTCTAATCGTTACCGAGCTTATGATTTTGACTATAAGGAACCCATGGATAGTAAGAAGTTTTCTAATTTCTTGCGTATTCAACCTGAAAATATAATAGATATAAAACCTTCTTTTAAAAGTAAAAATGACGTTATTTTACATATGTAATAAATTAATATTTAATGTTTTAAGAAGTTTCGCTTGATAATCAAAATAAATTAACAAAACAGATATCATAACATTTCTACGGTTTCTGGATTTTCCAATTAGTAAGACATAAGTAAAAATGAAACGGCTTTAGAAGATTTATGGGCATTGCATTCAGGTTATTCATTCACTATAGAACAATACATCAGCGACGGAGCTACCATTAAGATCTATAATAGTATAAATTCTAGTGCAGCAACTTGTTGAATTAGAATAGTGTATCTAGTAATCTTGTTAATTCATACAGATATTGTGTTTGTTAATTCACACAGATATTGTGTTTGTTAATTTGATAAATTCTTTATCTCCAATACTCCAAGACTATTCATAATTATTTAAATTCAATTGTTGAGTTGTTCTCTAATTGTACGCTGTTTATACATTAAGTCAAACAAGTATTTTTACATTCTCCTTTCGGTGTACTATTTAATTTTGTTGACAAAATCTATTCAGATTTTATCATGCAACAATTTTTGTCACATACAAAATGTTGTAATAGTGAAGATGAAGTTCATATGAAGAACGAACACGAATTCTTTGTGGATTTACGAGCTGCATTTGATACAAAAAACGTGATACCCTATGTTTCAAATTGTCTAATACAGGCATTTCTTCTCATTTTGAAAACGTGTTGAGGAAACTCTACTCTGGATCTTTTTATTCTTTTTGAGTGCTCGATCGGAAATTCGAATCGTTCTGCTTAGGCAATGTTCTAAGTCAGGGGTGCGTATTGAGCCCGCCATTATTTTCTATATACATAAATGATTGGTGGATGATTTAGTATTCGGTATGCATGTAAAAATCAATTGATTAAAGCCTTGCTCTATGCTTGATAACCAGTATAAAATTCGAAACCAGAAAAATATTGTGAAAAGTGGAATCTAAAGATTAGTTTTATTTTGTAAATATATATTTTTTTTTTCTAATTTAAGGCGCGTCAACATCTATGGTCATTGGCGCCCGAAGCCTTCTCAGCGCAATGCCGGCCTCCGGACAGTGTTCTCTCGTTGCAGACAATACTGTCCATCACCGGACAGTGAGCTGCAAAGGCTCCTAGGAAGACAAAATCAAAGGGGATTCGAACCCGGTCCTCTGCGTAGGAGTCCAGTACGCTAACCACTTAGCTATTCCCTTCCCTTGTAAATATATTTGTTTCAAAATTCCGCAGACGGTAAAACCAAGCCGATTTAAGCTTCTCTTTTGACAATGATGAATGTATTTAGACTATTTTTTGATAAATAACATTCATTCATCCATTCTTAAGAAGCACGTCAATCTAGTATCGTGGGCAGAAGCAATATAAACTATATATTTATACATAGCCTAGAAGGCGCCGGGGTTCGATTCAGTACGTTCTAGCGGGAATGCTAATGCAAACCGCCTTTTTCCACTTAGCTTCTCCAGTGCTATTTTTTACTAGTGTTTTTACAATTAGCACGAAACAATTACATATTGCAGTAACATATCACATTGTCTACGTTTTCTTTGCAAGAATAAAAATTTGTATCCACTACAGTAAGCTTGCCTTTTTAATATTGTAATTTTAGGAAAAAATAATAAATACAACCGGGGTAAAAGTATGTGCGTTTCGTTTGGATGAAGAAGGGAAAGAGAGATGTGGGAAAGTTTAGAATAAAGAAACATGAGTCTGCTGTGAGATACATGCCTTTTTGAAAATCAAATTTTGTTTTTTTAGTTTATTTATTGTATAAGCAAAATCAGTTAAATTAAATAACAATAATTGCTACAGCTCTCTGCTGGCATTGCTAGGGCGTTTGTTTGAGAAGGTTATCCCTAGGCCACTTCCGTTTCAGTCTTCTTGTTGTATTCTGTGGCAAACTTAATTTGGAGTTGAGAAAATTGTTATGTTGTGTTAACGTTTCGTGAAACTTTTTGTATTCGGTTGTGATTGTATCCCAATACAATGAGTGTAGTGTGTTCTGTAAGGTTTGAGACATTGTAGGGTGCGTCAGTGATGTGTCGTAGAAGTTTAGATTTGAAAGTTAAATTTATGTCTTAAAATCAATTTTTGTGCTTTTCAGAGTACGTCGACTAAAGTTGCTGTACTTGTAATCACAGCCGTACAGAGCCTTTCACACTGTCACTAAACGTACAATGCCCTTGTGACAAAACCTGCTGTGGCTATCATTTTCCACAACATACATCTTCATTTGAATCATTCAATGTCCTTTATGTAGGTCTGTTCTTATCGTGGAAGCCTTGCATTCTTATTATAGAAATTTCACCATGATTTTAGGCAATTCTTATTCTAATGGCCTCCACAAAAGCTGTCATTCCAGGAAAGCCATCATGAGAAAACCGAACCTCCACCATGTTTACCATGAATAAAGATCTTATTTCAGGTTACTACCCTCTCAGGATTGTTCCAAACTAGCCTCAAACAATTCCGCAGCCGTACAGCCGAAAGATTCATTGGGATGTCTGATAAGATAATGACTCAGAAATCATAGATCTTTTTTATGAGATCTTTGCAGCGGAAATGGCTGTTCAAATGAAATATCAATAATGAAAATTAAATAAGAGGTAGGTCAAGGGTTATAAAACTACTAAACTACATTTCATGATGTAACCAAAATTTGACAGGTTTATTACCAGGGGCATGCAGTGTCAATCATCAATTTTTCTTTATTATTGACTTTATGATTTAGTTTTTACTTAACTTTGTCAGAACTAATATTTTTATTAACGCTACAAAAATTGCCAGTAGATAGAGCTAATACGATTTAAACAGAAATAGTTAAATGAACAATATTAAATTCATAAACCAGTTGAATATAGTAGAAAATATTCTGTGAAGAGCTCCAGTTCTTACTATGCAACAGGAATAGGTTTTAGAAATGCACAACTACAGTTGCTCGTAGATATCCTACTTTATATACTAGTCTAATCCTTATTTATGTATTTCCTCGAGATGCACTATATATTGTATGTAAAATCTATTTCAGTAATCCAGTATATTTTCAAATATCTTTCATTTTTATCTATATTTTTCTATTTTATACATAAATATATTATATTTTAAATTGATTTATAATAGAAAAGCTTGGAACTACTGTAACATAGAGGGATATATTGAGACGATCTGCTACTTGCTAATCGTTTCATTATTCTTGATTTCATTCACCTTTTAAGATAGTGAAGATGGTATTAAACAGTCTTTTTAATTAGGATATATATTGATCACAATTGATCATAGACTACTTATAAACTACAAAACACTTAGGTTTTCAGGCATCACTGGTTCGTTACCAACCAACATTTCGCCCAAATTGCAGTGAGTTTCTTCAGGATAGTATAACTATGAATGCTAAACAACATGGTGGATAGAGCAGGGTCTACCTCCTCCACCATCTTACGTTTAAATGATTGTAAATAGTGGGCGGAGCTTAATTTTCAATATCCATGATTTACTGGCAGGTAACAAGGTCAAAGTCTCCCATCTCACGCCCTTCTACCAAAGTCGTAGCCTTGTTTTGCTCCGAGAAACCGTTAATCATTTTATCATTTGATTTTTCCTTCCTTTCCCTCAACTGGGGGCAGTTATGTTCTGCTTGGGCGAAGTCCAATATCTCTATTTAAACAGTTTCCTTTCTCTATTTCTTTGGTAGAAATCAATGGAAGGTGAAGCTTAGACATTACACCCTCGGATAAACATACATGGGTCCGAGGGTGTCCGTGTGTTTTGTTTTAGTGAATAGTCAGCTAAACAATCTGAGTACACCCTCGGATTACATACATGAAAGGGAAAATTAAGACCCCCACCACCACCACCTGCAGTCAGTTACGAACAAGATGATGAAGACAGTAAAGGCTATTCTACCCATTTCACATTTCTTTGCCAATAGAAGTTTGGCATTCAAGGTTACTCTATCTTGAAGAGCCTCTTTGCAAATCGGGCGGAACGTCGGTTTGTGACGAACCATTGGCGCCCGAATGTGTAGTACCATATTTATATTAACAGTGGGGTTTACTCCTCCCACTGTTTTCAGCTGACATAGTCAGAATTCTATAATCAGAAATATTTAGATGTGTAATATTGACGTCAGAAAAAAATTTGAATATCATAGACAATATTGTTTAGAGATTTACAATAATCTTTCTACTAAATGAATGGAGTTTAGAAAAGGTATTTCCACTATTTTGGTTGTAGAAAGTTTTGTTTTGTCATCAGAAACATAATCAGTAAAGACATGAAAGCTCTAGTTTTACTAAAATATACAAAAATTTGGCAAAATTTGAGTTTTAAATATTTACGAAGACTAATTCTTGGTTATCTGTTGAAACATGATTGATTGAAACTTATAAATACAGTGATATTCTCCGCAAACCACAATAGCCTCCGGCTAGGCTGGATGCCGGGACACAAGGGCATTCAAGGAAACGAAGAGGCCGACAGTCTGACAAAGAAGGGCGCCTCACTAAAGCCTACTGGTCCTGAGCCTTTCTGCGGCATCTCCTACAGAACTGCCTATGGGGCCATTGAAAAATGTGTAATACGGAAACATACACTATATTGGAGAAACCCTGCGAGTCTGAGCACTCTAAGATTTTCTTGGAAGGGCCCCTCAAAGACTCGCACAACCTATCTTCTCGGCAGAACAAAAGTAGAGCTAAGGAGAATTACTGCCATAGTTACAGGGCATTGCCTTTTAAGGCATCTACACATGGGTATGGGTCTCTCTGCGGATCCACTCTGTACGAAATGCGGCCAAAAGGATGAGACATGCGATGTTATGCTCGCAGACGATTCCTAAAATTTGGCGCCCACAACTTGGTGCCGAATTCCGGATCAGAAATCTCACTCGTCTCAGCTCTGGCATTTTTTAATGATACAGGGCTGCTATGAGGCGTTCTACGGGATGCACAATAGGCCCACCAGTGGCCTAAGTGCTGAATATCCCTATGGAGACCCCGAACACTTGAAGATTAGAATATTTGGTTATTTTTTATTTATATTAAATGGTTACTCAATAATAGTTATACAAACAGTGATATTCTCAATCGCAAGTAAGAATCGAGACAATATGGTGTAATGTTATGTATAATTGGGGGGTATAAAAAAAATAAATTCAAAATAGTAAATAATTATAGTTTTTAATTTAACTCTTCTCTAAAGGGATCTCGTGAGGTCTGTGTTCACCTGAACTAGGAGAGGATGTGAAATAAATCATACATAGCTCAATATTATCATGCATATATTTAATAATAACAAAATAAGTTAATAAGTTAGTATCAAATCTTGTCTTAAGATAAAACCAAAATTAGAGGGATTAATTCATAATAAGACTTACATATAAAAATTTGTTGAAGGTTGGGTTTGCACCATGTCACTATTATACATTTTCGGCTTGCACTGCTTTGTCCTATACACAGATTTCTCATCACTACAAATTTGATCCCTCACTATTTCTGGCCCTAGATTTATATAATCCCTCCCTCCACTGAAGAGTGAAAGGAAGGGAAATTCCTTTTACTGTAACTGAAGGTATTCTACCTTCATAACTGTTCCCTATTGTTTTCACCCAACCTTCAAAAACCCCAAATTTCACCTTACACAAAAATGTAATTTTTGTTAATTTATATTTAACATAAATATCATAATAATATTTATCATTTCTCCTAGAGTTACACATATTACAATGGAGTAGACTACAAGTATTATAAGACACTTACACAAAATTGGATAATTAATAATGTAGGCTTTTATTTTGTTGCAAGAATTTCAAAATTGTTTCGATCGATTTATGTTTTGATTTATATACGTATATCATTCCATTATATTATCTTCATATTTTATTTAATGTTAAATGACTTTAATTATTAGCTTTCGCTAAAAAATTGTGAAATGTTTACTTTCATTTCTTATAGAAGTTTAGGCGGATGTTTTATGTAAAAAAATGTAAATGGTATACTTCCCGGAAATACTTGTTTTGCAAACCCCGAATATGAAAATTTATTTTTTTAAAGAATATGATATAATAAATTATTGTATATATATATATATATATCAACAATAATTATATTAATTATAAATATACAATAATTATGTCATATTGATCAATTTTAATGATTGTTTGTTGGGAAGAGGACAAAAATTTTAAGCTTATGTCTTGGGAAAATTGTACCAGAAACTGTGTCAAGTTTAGCCACATTCAAAATTGAATGCAAAAGCGCATAGAAGTTCGTTTTTTTTTATTTTTTGTGTGTTTGTTCGTCTAAAATATGCAGCTATAGAGGCAAAGCAGAAAGCGAAAATAATCCTCAACTTCTCAGCATAATGAAATTTAAATTTTGAGATATTCTCCCAAGGCGCATAGCTAGGAAAATAAGTTGATTGCAATAATTTTAGAATTAGTAGTTAAGTCTTTACAAATTATTTTTTTTTTTACTTTCTCTTACTCCTGGGTAAGAGTATGTATTGTAATCGAGTCAAATTTTCGATAAATGAGTTTTCACCGGAAATAACCGTTTTGAGGTCCCCTGAGTCCAAAAAAAGTGGTTTTTAGCAAATCGTCTCTTTGTGTATGTATTTGAACAGCATAACTCAAAAACGAAAAACCGTAGAAAGTTGAAACTTGATATTCCGATTAGGTAACACCATGGGATCTGACAGTACGTTATCTGTCAATATTCCTCAACCGGAAGTACCACTTTACTAGTTGTTTTTTTTACTTTTTTGCGATTTTCTTAAAAATGGCTTCTACGATTTTCTTGAAACTTCCTATATAAAATACCCATATCCAACTCTATCCAATTCTATCATACAAACAAAATTAATTAGTAATAAATAGGTAACTAAAATTCCGATTTTCAAGAAAATTAACATACCGGAAGTGCGCTTTTTACTGAACAGTTTTCGACGAATTTCTGTAAAATTCGATACACTAACTACAAAATTTGTCAATTATAATTTTGAAAACTGGAGTAAGAGAAAGTTGTGTGAGTGTTTCACATCAGATTTTTTTTCATTAGCGACTCTATAATGGTTGTTCAAGCATTTGTTTCTTCGCCAGAAGACCCACTCACCTATCTAGTGGAGAAAAATTCAGTTTCTAATTATTTCTAAAACATATAAATCTATTAAATTAAAATGAGCATCAACAAAATATTGATAAATTTTATAAACCGCTCACCTTAATAATCGATTTCATTCAAAAAGAAAGCATCATAATATTCCATAAATTCGGGAAATATTATTTGAGTTGATGCCAAAAAGGAGTGAATAGCACGACTAGGTGTAAATTTAAATTTAAAGCTTCACTATTATGAAAAAATAGTTTTTAATCATGATATTTTTTGAGCTAAGATTTTACTAATATAGAATATAGATAATTTTTTTAAGAATTATAATGTCAATCGAAATCTCTACTTTTTAAACCTACAGACAGTGGCCTGACAAGACATTGGTCTTGTTCTTTATTCGGCTCCAGAATAAATAAATTTAATTTAGTTGAGAAAATTTATTTTTACAAGACAGATGGAAAAATATTCATATTGTAATACCACATTGTTTTTTCTCCTCCCCACCCCCTACCGCCACACACACACTCAGAACTGACTATTTATCATTTCCGACATATCCCTGAGGAACGACGTACTATACATCAATCATTTAGTTACTTTGTTCTCCCTATTTGCCGAGTATACATTATGTTTAAACAAATCTCTAATGTTTTTGTCTACACATTGTTCTTAGCATTATTAGTTTAAATCTTACTATTAAATTATTTTTATTATCATTTCCAGGTGTTATACATTGTTTAGAAGAATTTTAATGTTAACAATTTCAGTTTTAATTAGTTGAATATAATTGGCATATACCTTTGTAAGGGTGTGGACACACTTGTGCGCTTTCTTCTTCCTCTTCCCTTTCAACTTGCGCTTCCGCTTTCCATTTCAACTTCCGTTGCGCATGCCTTTCGAGCATGCCTCTTCAGGCATTCAATTTGTTGCCTACACTTCATCCGTTCAGTGTGCATTTTATCCATGGATTCTGAAATGTAATTAGTGTGTTGTTGTAGTGTGTAGCACGAGGGCTTGTGTTTGTAAGTTTTAAGAGAGAGAAGTAGTAAGAATAATTAAGAAAACACTGGAGTTTAAATTAAATATATTCTTTAATGATATTTAAATGCTATTCAATAACACAGCAATATGCTTATTAATTTACTGAAATTAGTTGGAATAAACTCTTATGTTTTAACATATATCTGGCACAGACACTGAAGTGTTCTGCTTCGGTGTCTACAACAGACTGTCTAATATTCAGTCTCTACCCACAGAGTCTCGTGAAACCTTCGCGGATAGAATTAGACATATCCAGTCCGCAATTAGTTTTAAAAGCTCAAGGTAACCTTCTCGAGCCCTTACATTCTATTTTAGACAAAGTGGCCACTGATGCGTTCCTAAAGTCACTTTCTCAACCGCTTCGTAATGAGGTACGAACAAAAAAGGTACCTCAAAAATTAGATGAAGCACTTTCTTATGCCAATGCCCTAAAGGAAGTACAGGCTTCGGAAGCAAACCCTACAGTTCTCGCTGTCACCTCGAAAACTTCTAATCCATCACAATTCAGAAACGGCATTAGCTATTTGTGCAGATTACCTGTTTTGAAAAGTGCACAAAAAAGAAAAAAGCAGCAAACCCTTATCTTATAAAATCATTTGCAATTGGCCTTAATAAGGGCTCGCCGAAAAGAGTATTTAATTACTGGCTAACAAGAGCAAGGAGATTTGTTGAAAACGCTTTTAGGTTGATGGCGCCAGCGTTCAGAAAGCACTGGTGAAGTTATTTAAGGCAGATGGAGAGAAGTTACTTCCAGTGATATTGGTATGAGACCTCTACAACAAGTACCATGGAAAAAGCATCACTTCTCGCACTTTTGTTGGCATATAATTTTGAATCTACATCCCCCCCCAAAAAAACTGTTTGAAGATGATAATCTATAAAATCACAGACATAATCAGAAATCTGCTGTAGGTGATATTATTAATTAATAATAATAGTTGAATAATATCAATTACTAATACAATTATTATTAAAATAATAATTAAATAATATTTAAAATTAATTATATAATATATAACCTATAAAAATGTCACACAACACGTAGCGAGATCAACAAGACGCATAGAATGTTGAACGAAAATTTTAGTTTGATTCACTTGCGCTGTGGTTGCGTCATGAAAATAAAGGCCTATTCAACTTCCATGAGGTATGCAATAACGTATGCCTCTCGTTTATCACACCGTGCGCTATGACGCATAACTCTCTTGAAAGAAAAGTTGCACCAGTGTGGACATACCCTAAGAAAATCTGATGTGCAATTTTCTCTTGCAGCAATTAATACTATTTGACAAATTTTGTTCAAAGTGGCAATGTTTACAAATTTCTAGTTGAGCCGGCCTTAAACAAACGGATTATTCATGTAGATCTAAGCGGTCTTATATGGCAGCTTACTCTCATAAACCGATAAAACTTACAGCGGCAGTTTAAAATTAAACTTATCTGACAGGCTACCTCAGATCCTCTCAAAAATCAGGCTTTACGAAAGAATATTTCAAATAAAAGTGATATGTTTTTATCTGTATACGCGCATTTCCAGCCAACAGATTTTTTCAAATATGTAATTCTAGCATGCTTCTAATGTATCTTAATTTTATGGGTTTAGTAGGACAATAAATTGTACTTAAATAGTACATTGGAGGAACGCTTAAAGTTGTTCCCCCAAAGCCCACCATAACATCAATTTCTTTGGAAAAATTGTTTGAAATAAAAGTGATCGGAATTTATTTTATTTAGACAGTATACGATATTTAAAAAAAATCGATGGAGCCATTTTTGAGAAAATCTTGGGAAACTGAACAAACAAAACAAATTTAGTGAAGATCGATTTCTATCAAAACATTTGTGCCAGATGTAAAATATCAAATCTTCCTGAGATTAGTCGATTTTCAGATATTTTGTTCGCACACACACAGGATTCGCTAAAAACTTTTTTTTTTTTTTACTTAAGGGCTCCAAAGTATGTAAATGTTTCTAGTGAAAACTCAAACAACAAAAAAATTGACACGATCGCAATAATCTGCCTCTTACATAATCCGTCCAAATATACATTAATAATAGCGATTACATGTTTGATTACCCGATGTTTTGGAAGTGAACGGTCTGCAGGAAAGTGTTTGATCTTTTATTGGAAAATGAAAATGACTAGACTGTAACAATTACAGACTGGGAATTGTTTAGAGATATTATGAAGGAAAATACTGTCATCTTGAATGATCAAAAAATAGAGTGCAGGAGAGACGTTGTTGGATTTGTACAAAAGTTACGTATTGTATAATGGATGCAGCTAAGAGAGCTGTCCCGAGAAGGAAAATGAGAGCGAAGGCGGTAAACTGGTGGAGTGAAGAATTGACGAACTTGAAAAAGGAAGTCTATAATTGCGAAGGGAAGCGCAGAAGGAAAATGTTGAGGAGGAAACTTGAAGAATATATGATATGGTATAATATGATATATTTTATTTGCCTGTACACATCATTACAATATAATAGGTTCGTCAATAAAACTTATTCACATTACAAAATGTATACAGCTGTGATCACTGACCGCTTAAGCTGTGAGCGCAGACAGCTGTGAACTTTACACTTAATAACAACAAACAAAACTAACTCAATGGTATACTTTACTTTTAATTTAGTTTATTTTAAAATCTTATACCGTCCAGTTCTGTTCCATAAACTCTTTTATGTTATAGAAACATTTCTTTATTAAGAAGTGGTTCATAATTTTTTTAAATTGGAGGTAATCCAACTGCCTTAATTCATTTGGAATAATATTTGGAACCACTGCAGATTTTGTCAGTCTTTTTGAAGGTAAGTTTATATCGATATTGTTACGTATGTTATAACAGAGTCTGTTGCCTCTCGTATCTTTATTTGGATTAGTTTTTTGTGGCAGAACGAGCTTATAGATATACAGTGATTGTAATGTCAGGATGTTTAATGGCCTACAGTTATCTCGAGTTCTTTTGAACATCATAATTTTCTCATCATAACTCTCTCATCATAATTCTATAGGGTACATTTGAGGAAGCACAAGTCCAAAATAAAGGAATAAAAGGAAAATAGCTGGAAGAAATTTGTTGAGGATGAAACGTCAAGAGACTACTGGGGTTTAGTTTACAAACTGACAACAAACAAGTTTAAACCTGCTGAAGCAATCACGGCTGTAGGTGGCGACGATGTAATAAAATGGGAACAATCTGCAAATGCTTTGTCAAATGGGCTAATAATTTTAAAAGAAGACCCATGCTGCTTATGTAGAAGGAAGGAAATTGCACTGCATGTGATGTTTGATTGTGACCGGTGGAGTGAAGAAAGAAAGATATTTGTTTATGAATTGCAGAGGGAGAATCATCAAAGTTTAGAATGCAAAGATCTATTTGGAGAAAGAGCATTTCACATCTGGGTGAAATTTCTTCATATTGTTATGAAGGGAAAAGAAGGGGCTCAATTTGATATCTAATCTGTGTGAGAGTGATTAGCGGGAATGAGTTTGGAGTGGTTTAGTTGGTAAGATTTTTTTTTAATGTGTGTAAGTATTTATTGGCATGATTCAGGCAGAACTTTGACATATGAAAGTATTCATTAGGATGGGAATATTTATTGGTGTGAATGAGTTAGGTATTGCAAATAGGTTTTTAGCAAATGTTTGTGAAAGTATTTATTTGTATGAATGGTTTATGGTGTTTGAGTGTTTAGGTTTAGAGTTTAAACGGTGTCTGAAATATCGAGTACAGACGGGTGTCGCTGGGTAGCGATGGGGGTGGAGTGGATCCGGGTCTGGGGGGTGATGCGAATGTGGAGTCGTCGCCGTCACTTTTTTTTTTCTCTTCTATAAATGAGGTGGTGGGTATGGTATGTTAGGTATCTCCCACTTCGTACATTAAACTCTCTTACAATAAATAAATAAGACTGTAACAATTTGCGATTCAGCAGTTTTATCCAGAATAATGGCGAATATATGACAATTCATACGAATAGCGACTGTTGACGTCCAGGAAATTTCCTCTAAGCTGGATGTTACTGATACTGGATAATAGGTATGAGGATAATAACTGGAGGAACGAGCCGAATTGAAATGGATGAAACAAGTTGTTGAGATAAATATCTAAAGGATGAGCACTGAATTCTAAGTCCTGTTCCTGTGCGTTGGGCGGCATGGAGGAGTTGGAATAGGTCATTGTTGAGATCAATATCTAAATTTACGGCTAACTGAAATATAAAAGGTTTTTGAATTTGAAAAACACATTCGTCAGTTAATTATGTCCGTTAACAAACAATTATTTTTTTCTTTAGTAACATTTTCAAATAAAAAGAAGAAAAAAAAAAAAAAAATAGCTAACGGAATTTCTTTTCAGTAGAGCATTAGTCACAATGTGTGTGGTTAAGGGTTTCAGGGTTTGATTGCAAAAAGTTTGTTCTCACGTTTATAGGTAAGAATGGAGGAGTGTTTTGTCAACCTTTAGTAATTGTCGCTCATATCTCAGCGGGCAAGCCCAGCTATTTCTTAAGCTACCTCCCCATCCTCTGTACACGTTTTTTGCTTCTACAAACGTACTTCTTCTTCATCTGCTGTTCTCATTGTAAGTTCTGAACACGCCTACCTGCTTTAATCTACCTCAACACGTGTTCACAAAACCTTTTCTGCTAAATATAAGAAATTAATGACGTCTTTAACCACTTTTTCTTATTTCTTCATTTAATTATTTTAATTAATTAATCCGAATGTTTCAGCAAAGTATATTCTCTAATTGAAAATTTGTATTATCTAAAATTTTATTTCGTAATAATGTAAAATAATATATTTTTACAAATTCCTTTTTTCTTTTTTTTTTTAATGAAAAATTTAATTCATAAACACAAAACAGAATTTTAAAAATAAAAGCACAAAAAATAGCGTTCGGAGCAAAAGATATAGTGAAAATATTTCATTAAATTTATTAATTAATTAAATAATAGAAAGTTAATTAAATAGAAAGATAGGCAGAAAGGTATTTACCTCCTAAAATAGTCCATCTCTCATTTGATCAAATATTCTTAGCAAAAATAATATATTAAAAAAAAAAAAAATTACATTGAAATAATTTTTTATGAAAAAACTTTTCTAAATATCACAGTAATTTTGAATTCTGAAAACTGCAATGAACTTGATACGGTAGCACTCTATCGGAGTCCCTTTCATTACTCACTACTTTCGGTCAAAATCCATTAACCAGAGATCGATTTTACTGAATAGTCCTTTCAGTTTTTCGCATTTCTTTTTTTCGAAAACTGTCTCCAACAATTTTCTTTTAACTTAGCATATAATTATACATACATGTAGGACTATCATTTATTTGAATTTTTTTTTTTAATTTTAGGCACGTCAACAACCTATGGTCATTGGCGCTCGGAGCCTTCTTAGTGCACTGTCGGCCTCCGGACAAAGTTCTCTCGTTACAGACAACACTGAACCATCACCGGACAGTGAGCTATAGAGACTACTAGGAAGAAATAATCTAAGGGCAACGTAGCTGGACTCGAACCCGGGTCCTCCGCAAAGGAGTCCACTAACGCTAACCACTTAGCTATTCCCTTCCCTATTTGAAAATTTAAATTCATGCCAAGTGAGGAGGATAGATGCGTATGTTGCCAGATAAAGAAAGAAGTAGGGAAAGGACATTAGAAAGTATTGTCAGATTGGCTTTCAAAGATCTGCAAAAACATGGCATATTCTTACTGAATTAATGAAAGCAGACTAAATGCACAGCAGAAATTCAGTTTATCCAGTTATGATTTTTTTGAGCTTTCTGATTGATTCTTTTGATTTTTATTGTTGAATTATTTTGTTCACATACACACATACACACACACACTCATACAGACTGTTATTACTCATATATTTTATTCAAATAATTGCATAAATTTATATTAATATCGAAAGGCATTTATTACAAGTAATCATATGTTTACAAATTTCAATCATTAACACAGTGCTGTTGTTAAGAGTTGTATAGAACTTTTCAAATACAATTTATGCGAAGTGTAAGGCTGAATTTATTTACAAAATAGAACATTAGCTAAAAAACATTTTTTCTTATTAAAGGGACCTTAAAATGTGTATTTCCGGTGAAAACGTAAATTCGTACATTTGGCACAATTGTAATGTTTTCTCTTACCCCCCTCTGTGTCCGAAAAGATGGTTTTTGAAAAAAAAAAAAACTTGTTCTTACCAGTAGTAAGAGAAATGAACAAATATAAATATGAATAAAGTAATATAGAAATATAAATATGAATATAGTAATAAAAATTGGGAAACAAAATTTGAATCAATAATTTATATCATGTTTATATTTATTAAAATTATTATCATTTATTCATATTGAAAAATGATCAGTTTGTTTATATTGAGCTGATCCTCCCTGGAAGACATTGATTTAGGTCAGAATTACTGTATGAAATATTCGAATTCGTATCACGAACCAAGTGGTTTGTTATATTCTAGGACATTCTCATCGCCACTTTCATATTCCTGTTTTCGACCATTCTACCCGTATTGTAAATTAGTATACAACCCTCTACTGAGGCCAGCCACCATTAACCCCTTTCAACTCTAATGTCCCCAAAACAGACAACTACAGTCATTAATAATTTAACCATACAACGAATTTGCATTATGTTGATATTGCATGGCCATATTTATTATTACAATTATAGTTGAATGAAATTGAATGTCAATTTATTCTTTATAATAATAAATAACATAAAACAAAATTAAAATATTGCTTCAATGTTTATATGGTTCTAGAATTTAATAATTTTCAAAATTTTATTCGACTCTAATAAACTTTTCAATTAATCAATCATAATACAATATATTAATAGAACTCTATTATTCGATGATCATCATTTGAGAAAACCTCGAGAAAAGGCTTCTAAGCGGGATGAACTAAATTAGATTTATGTGCATTAGAATTCTTCTTCCTAAACGTTTTTCTTTTTAGTACTTTCGTTGGTTAATCGCTACCATACAACTCCTGTCATTCACTAATTTTGCTTGCCTGCTAAATCCTAATCCTATCTATAAGAATCAATGAATATTCATCTATAAAATTCTCCCAAAATAGTTTTCGGAACTGACTCTTTGAACCGCTATATACAATTCCCTAGCAATCTATTCTGTATCTTGCTCACCGGCTTTTCCCGAATACCAGGTGGCCGTCAATCAATTTCCTCCATTATTCTCTGTCTCACCAGTTATCGCTCCTTCTTCCTCCACTTCACCCTCCCATCGGCACAGTGATCTCTCTCTTTTCCATTTCAGTGGTGGATCCCAGCGCCGTACATGACCAAATATACCTTCTTTGATGTTGGTTTTACGAAGAAATTTTATATGAAGATACCGGATTCATAGTTAATTTATAAAAAAACTTAGACACAATAAATTTGATTTCTATTTTTTTTTCTTTAATTTAAGCCGTGTTAACATCTATGGTCATTGGCGCCTCCGGACAGTGAGCTGTAGAGGCTCCTAGGAAGAAAAAATCTAAGATTAGCACAGCTGAACTCGAACCCACGTCCTCCGCGTTGGAGTCAAGTACGCTAATCACTTAGCTATTCCCTTCCCTATTTCTATGTTTAAAATTTACAAAAAGAAACTGGTAATGGTTATTACCATAACTATATAGTATGATTACATTTTAATGAACATGTACCAATTTTAGTTTGTTTCAATATTACCAAGTAAAATTAGGTTTGTTCCAATAAGCAGTTTCTGATTAGTTGCCAATTGAATTCTGTTTAACAAGGTACACATATGTGGCTTCTGATTGGTTTGTGATTAATGTGAATTTGAATATTGTTGTTACGCTTTTTTGTTATTAAAAAAAAAAAAAAAAAATATTGTGTCTCTATAATCTTCCTGCATTGAATCAAGTGACGGCGACTTACTGCGCATTTCCAGGCTGTAAGTACGAGACTTGATCCTCAAACTACGCTGATCGATCACAAACTTATTTCAAACTGGTTTGAGGCAGAAATGGGTAAAATTAAAAGTTAACTAATGTTTAAATTAAATTAAAAAAACAAAATCATTATTCACAACTAAAATTAAAAATTTAATCATCCACAATTTAGTTGTTATTAATTCAATCGAAAAATTTAATTTAGTTTGCAACTAACTGAAAATTAAATTTTTAATCATTCTACAAACTAGTTTTGAAATAACTACAAAAAAAAAAAAATTAACCAAAACTTCCGTTGTTTAAACTACAAAATTTTGTTTAATCATAAAATAAATAATGATCAAATTTGTAATTGAATGTAAACGAGAATATTATTTCTCATAATTAGATCCAAATCATTTTATATATATATGTATATAGGGGCTCCGCCTATGGAGGCTCAATTGCCCGGGGAACTACCCCAGCGCGGCTTTGTGTGAAAGCTAAGCTATTCATTCAAATGTTCAATATTACATTTTGTCTGCAATGGATTCAGTAATTAAGCAGATAAAAATAGTTTAGACAAGTTTAGAAACTGGTTTGGATTATGGACTAAAAGTCTCACTACCTGTATTATACATCTCGTCAATTGCAGGTAATCACATTTTGGGGTATAGTAGGAAGGTTTATATCTCTAAAATTGTGTCTATAAATTTGTGAATTTTGTTTTGCTTGTAAATTTGTAATCGAATCTTTAATTAAAATGATAGTGCATTCTGCCCAAATTCTAGATTTTTAATTAGCTTTTATGCAGGGAGATGTTAGATGTGTGTACATGAGATGGCTATTAAGACAAAACCAGTGCAACCTAAAAGATATATTGTGGCTCCCTTGGGTGAAAGTTTTTGTATAGATAGAACGTATAGTCAGTGTGTAGACTGTTCAGAGTTTCAAAGTGTTTTTGTGTATAAATATTGGTGAGCTAGAGTTTACCTATTGCTACTGTAGTGGAAGAATTAAATGGAAATATATTCTATATTTGAAGAAAAGTATTATTTTTAAAAAAATGTAAGTTGGCTGGAAATTTTTACGAGGATAAAAATTCAGGTACAAGACTACCATTACAAGAGAGGTCAGAGAACTTAGTTAGCTTTGTCTTTTACCCCTACTAAAAGGGGAGGATTTGAACTACCAAGAGAAGCATTCTTTCACCAGTTGTCTAATATGAGTATAAATTCTGCATTCAAGCAGGAGTCTCAATTGGACATCAACCAGCATTTATTCGAGAGAGAGTACATCAGTGCCAGTTAAAGTGTTAAACATTTGAGTTTAAATCAATCTAAATAGTTTCTATATATTCATAAGCCTTTTACATTCATTGCAATCAACTTGTGCTTTGTTAGCAGTGGTGAATACTCTACTTATTACTGAAACTCCACTCTCTCTTAAAACATACATACACACAAGCCCTTTACAAAACCGCTCGTGCTACAAACATACAACACAACATCTCACCACTACATTTCAGTACATTATTCCCATAAATAGTTTCACACATCTACATAGCATACTTTCGCATTTGTAATATGCCGGCAGGTATAAAATGTATTGATGAAAGTAAAAATCCAATGCAATCGTTTATGAGGAGAACAATTTGAATAAAATGAAATGGGAAAATTAGAAATGTTCAATATACAGAAGATTTCAAGGTAAAATATCTTAAAAGGAGTTTCCAGGTAAATATACTGAAAAGGGACCACCATTGCTTTATTGGATTATGGAGAAACAATAAGAAGGACTGCAGTGCGGGCTGCTTTATTCCACATTATAAATAAGTTATATTGGTGTTGTATTAGTCTTACTAGCATAATCATTTATAATCAATTTCTTCAAAATAAAAACAAACTGGAGACCTTTCCCCCATTAAACCAATGCCGCAAAATTGACGGGCTTAAAAACTTTGGAAAAAATTGTTCACTTATATTATTTCCTAATAAAAATTTCTTTGTTGCAGGTATGGAACTTGTTTAATATGATGGCTCGTATACTGTAAGTATATCATTAATTCCTTGTAATAGTAGTTATATAAGTTTTCAGAGCTTAATTAGGTTAAATTCTGAAGTTTACTGCAATTTCTATCTTAATACTCAGTAAGGAAACTTTATAAAAGTGCACCAATGCACTTGAAATGGTAGCATCGTAAACTTTTAAGAAAAAAAAAAACGAATTTTAAGGCCAGCATTGCAGTTAATATTTTATATATTTAATTTATAAATCTTAAGGAATAAGAATTAAGAAACTTAATGATTAAGATTATCACAATTAATATAATATAATTTCTCGATTTTATTTAAAAAAAATTCTGTAAATTGTAGTAAAAAAAAAAAAAAAATCGATGAATAAAAGTGATAAAATATCATAGGTACATAATACTAGCTAGGAGCTTTTACAGTTGGCTGATTGATACAAGTTGCCAGCTTGGCCAGCCATAGAAATACAATATTGCTCAAGCTTTATGGTGTGAAAAATACTAGCATTCGTCCTGGCATCTCTTGCTATTGTCGTCTTTTTTTCTAGTCTATATTGCATTGGTTAATGTTGGGTTAATATTAACTTTATTATTGTGGTTATGGAAAATAAAGTCAGCATGGAAAAAATTGAATTCAAACTTTTTAATTCATTTAGCTTTTCTTCTTTTTTTTTAATAATCGTTAACATAGCGTTATTTCTATCTCAATACTGGAGAAGCATTGCGATCGAGTCATATATTCTAAAGGGAATTTTCACTGGAAATATTTGTTTGAGGACACTGTGTTTCTTCAAGCAACATTAACATAGACAGTATTATAGGAAACAATCGCTGTTGTAATGGTGGCTGATGGTGATGTAATGAACACACAAACTTACTACTTGTAAATTACAAAATTTATATTTATGGAAAAAGAGTATGTTGTTTATAGAGTGACTAAGTGAATATTTATTGCTGTAATAGGATTGATAATGAAATGTGATTGGGTGTGTACAGTTGTTGTAGTTTGTAGTGGTAGCCTTGTAGTGGCTTGAGCGGTTCTGTAAAAGGGCTTGTAAGTATATATGTTTAAGAGAATGAAGTATCAGAAATAAGAAAGTAGTCACCTCTGCTAACAATAAATATATTCTAATAAAATAATAACTACAAGTTATTTGCAAAGAAATTATTAACTTTTTAATATATTGTGGAACTGTCACTGGCACTGAGTTTAAGAGAGCGATTCCTGAAGCAAGTGTTCTAGTTCGGTGTCTAAAACAGACTGTCTTGAAGAAATGTCAATTGTTATTTCAAATCTTCCCCTGTGGGAAGAAGGGTTAGACAATGCTAACAAAGTTCATGAACTTTTCCAGTGACTGTACTCTTCTACCTGCGTGTACTCTTTTGCCAACAAGCTCGCATTTTTCTTCATAATTTTGATATTTTAAATTAAATATATTTTTATATTTTTGGCATCCATCACAATAACGTTGGCTGATGTGAGTCGCTTGAAGAGTGATGTGGCTAATAAGAACTCTTGTTTGTCCTAGTGTTGGTGAGCTAGTGTGGCTCTAAAGAAGACTCTCTAGCCTGTAAAGATGCTATGGGCAAAGAATGAGTAGAGACATGTCTCTTTGTTAGAAGCAATTTGCATAACTCTTTGAGATTTGTGTTGTAGGCTCACAATTAACTCTTGAATATTTGTTGTGGTTGGTTCCGCCGAGCTGGAAAGCATCAGGGATATTTTCCTTGATAGCCTGCTTCTTTTTATGGTCACACTCTATCAACTGTATTTGCTCTATTCATATCTATGTTATTACACTGTTTGACAAAAACATCCTGATGATGGGCGAACGCCCGAAACCGGTCGATGACAACAAAAAGAAGCAGGCTATCACGGAAAATGTGTCTGATGCTCTTGACTAGCGGTTTGACTAGCTGTTTTCTTCATGGTAGCTTATTTAGACTTCTTCAAGAGTTAATCCTTCAAGATTGATCTTGTGACTTCTCCACTCTTCTAAGTTGGTCATGTGACTTCTGAACTCTGCAAAGTTTATTTTGTGGTTCCGGACTTGTGGACCCTCAGATTTTTGGCTTTTTATATCAATTTCTCCTTATACCTGTTTTATGATCGGGAGTTTGAAACAGCTACTAGGAGGAACCTTGGTCCATTCGTTCAGTGGGCCTGAAAGAGGGAGTAATGCGTAGTTGTAGGGTGCTTGGAGGTGCCTTTGCTTGCATTGGGGCTGGTTTCAGAAACATGAATCCTCTGGATGTGCAGGTTTGTGCCATGTAAGTAGGATATATCAGCATTATATAGATGTTTTATAGGACTGACATTAAGAACATTATCTTGCGGAACTCTAGAATACTAGATGGTTAGAGGAAGGGTTGGAATTATGACTGAACTGAAGGCAGTTAGTCAGGTAGGAGACTAGTAAAAGAGTGTTTTGAAGGATGCCTTTAAGCATACAAATCAAAGACTATATCCTGTTCCAAAAAAGTACCTCAGGCTTTATTATCAAAAGTCAAAGGGAAATTGCGCCCGCATCACCAATTCGCGAATGCCAATTGACCACGCGGAATTCTTAACTTTTCTGAATCATTTTCATATTAGAAAACTTGTACAAGAGAGGAAAATTTGTGCTGTGAATGCTTGCATTTTTAAAGATAAATAATGGAACTGTTCAAAAATCTTAGCAATATGAGATCAACTCGGGGCTATCTCCACCTTTTATTAACTCCAGAAAATAATTGAAAATACAAAACTATTAACTTTATTTTATTAATGTAAATTCTTATTTAATGAAAACATTATGAGAATGTACTACGTATGTTCATTGTTTTCACTGAGGTAGAATCTATTTTTTATTATTGTTTCTTTAGTTAGAAAATAGTTACACTGCATTATTGAATATTTGAAAAATAACAAGTAAATATTACAATGAAAATAAAAAGTAACAAGCAATATTACAAGGTGTAATGTCTAAAAGGCAATCTTGTAACTGTTATTATTGTTATTATTTGAACGAACTAACAATAACAATAAATGTAAGTAGGCCCATGAGGGTTACAATATTGTAAGAGTGAAATCTACAGTATATTGTTTGATTCAGGCTTTCTATAATGTACAATATAAAATTATACATTGTTATTGGCTGTTTGGAAATGGTATTGGCTCTAAACTGTATCCTGTACTATTATTGTTAACCTAAATTAAAATCTTCTTTTTTTTTTTTTTTTGTGAAAAAACTTATTGTTCTCTTTTAAATTACTTTCTAATAATTCTATAAAATAATTTTGTTATTTTTATTAAAATTTTATAGAATGTATCATAAACAATGGCACACCGTTTCTGTAAATAGAGGCTCTTTACTTAGTAATTATCGCTTTCTTTGCACGATAGTCAAAACGCATTTTGAGGGCTACATATTGACATATTGACATTTATTAACTCTCTTATTGGCTTTTCATGCCTTCAACTGCGAAAAGGTTGAAGAAACAAACTAGTTCTCTCTTCTCAAATGTAACTTGGTAACTCGGTAACAGTTTTAAAAGTCTCTACAATCTTCGTTTCTTTCTTTGTTCAAAATTCTTAGTGGAGATAAGATTGCAAAAGCTTAAAGATCTAGCTTGAGTTGTAATCACTTTTGTTTTTTCATTTTGAGTTATAATCATTTTATCATTGTACATCTAACTTTCATTTATATTAATCTTTAAAACTTTAATTACGCTTAATGTACACATGTTTATGTTGTTATCCTATCTTTTGATATAAAAAAAATCTGGTGTGAAACACTCATACAACTTTCTCTTACTCCTGTTCTCAAAATTATAATTGACAAATGTTATAGTTTATGTACCAAATACAACGAAATTTGTCGAAAACTAAAACAAAAACTGTTCAGTAAAACCGCACTTCCGGCTTACTAATTTTCTTAAAACTTGGAATTTTGGCCATCTATTTATTTCTAATTAATTTTACTTCGGATGATAGAATTGTATAATAAACTATGATACCACTTTAGAGGAAGCTGTAACCTCACCCCCTCCCCTAAAAGTGCCCTTAAATAAATTTTCCCGGAGAAATGTTTCAAATAAATGTTGTAGCTGTTAGTATGCTTAGTTGATATACCAAGTTTGAAGAAAATCGTTTGAGCCATTTTTGAGAAAATTGCAAAAACGTAAAAAAAAAAAAACTAGTAAAGTGGTACTTCCGGTTAAGGAATTTTGACAGATGACCCACTGTCGGATCCCATGGTAATAACTAAACGGATTATCAAGTTCGAACTTTCTACGATTTTTCGTTTTTGAGCTATGCTGTTCACATGCACACACACACGCCATTTGCTAAAAACCACTTTTTTGGACTCAGGGGACCTCAAAACGGATATTCCGGTGAAAACTCAATATCGAAAATTTGACACGATTACAATACTTTCTCTCACTAGGAGTAAGAGAAAGAAATAAGAATGAATAAATCAAACATTTTTTTTGTGAACTTCGTTTTCGCATATAATATATAAAAGCGCTACATTTTACTTTAGTTTGTCTGCTACTTTCTCGGTGTTGTGGGAGGGGGTCCTACCTATTGTTACCTACCTTATTGTCTTAATTCTTATTGTTTATGACTTCAACTTACTCAAGATTATTATTCTTACGATAGAATTACTTTGCTACTTTCATTTGAAGTTTCTAAATTCAATAAAAAGCATTTTATTTGCAAATGGTTAATGTAATGAATTTTGAATGTTATGATTCTAAAGATAGCTCTCTTAATGTATGGCTACAAAGATGTTCTTTCTTACAAAGTAACTTATAGTCGTAATAATAATTTCCCTATAGACTGGCGTACTCTGGAGACCATGATATGTACAAAGTATCGCAGTATGTACAAGAGTGAACCACCAAAGAGACCGTCAAAGAGATTTTTATATTTTTCACTAGTCTTAAAAGTTTATAAAAGTATTCATGTATTTTTAAAGAAAACATAAAACATTATTGTCACTCTTTGCCCGGCCATTTTTACATTAATGTATAATTTGTAATATATAAAGCAAATAGTGAATTTTGTTTGTTTCTATATTCATGTAACTTCACTAACAACACCATCTTCTGCTATCATTAACATCTTTTGTTTAATAACAGAAAACAAGATGTGATGAAAGTATGGTTGTCTTTTTATTTGATTCAGTGAATCATTTGGTAAATGGAACACTGTTTTTCAAGCTTACGTTTATGCTTCTCTTTGATATGTTTCTTATTAGACAGGTTTCTCCATAGGCAGTCAGGCTATATACCTTCACATATGATTTTTAAATATTTATGTTATCTTGTTGCAGAGATAACTTTTAGTCTAATTACGGTGTCACATGGGAAACTCTGGTAGATTGGTCGGCTAAATTACGATGCCTCATTCCTCTTCATTGTTCCATCCCTTTGCTATTGTCAATTTTCTACCTTCCAAGCTTCAAAAGGATTGATCAATTTTGGATGAGCTCAAGGGGTTGTTATATTAGACTGTAAATATTGATTAGATGTTGCTATGTCTTTCACGAACTTCTCTTAATCATCTGGTTTGATCCCTTAGAGTCATTAAGGAGTTATTATGGGCCCTCTGCGTTCTCTCTTTTTATAGTAGTAATAGATTTTGTTAAGTAGAAGAAGAAATATTTTTCTTTAAATTATGACGGTTTATTTGCGTTGAAAACTTTTTTAGTTGAATTTCTTTGCCTATAGAAGAAGAACTACTTGCTACTTCTTTTCAAAGTGATTTAGTTTACTTGGATAAAGATGAATCCTTAAGTGGTTTAGGTCTGGGAAAGAAATTCTACTCTAGAAACTCTAGGTCTGTGGTTGTTTATTTGTTGGTTAATTAGTTAGGAGGGTGCCGCAGATTGCCATTGAACAGTGCAGAGCAAACTCATGTTGCAAAGTAAATTCAAAGAATAATGTTCAGAATTTTCTAAAGAAAAGACGTAATTAATTAAATTTAGGATATAAATGATAAGTATGTCTGGAAAATTAGGCATTTTTTTTTTCTTTTTCATGATTAATATCTTGAAAAGGAACAGAGGCTGAGCAGTAGCAAATTGTACAAAAGTTAGATTTTTATATTATTTAAACAGAAATTCCTTATTTCTACAGAATAATAGATTTTCACAAAATTCTCAACACTCCTATTTTTAATTTTCATTTATTAAGTAGCATTCAGAAATGTAGCTTTAAAATATGTAAAGGTCAGTTCCGGGATTCTCGGTCTATCAACGATCCGTATATCCGGCTGAGTAATGATTTAATGAAGCAGACGGACCAAAATTGTAATAGATAATGAACTAACTCTCTGCTACCAAATATTGTCTACATTCTCTAATGAGGGTTGTGCGGGTAGGTGGTGGAAATCCTTTACATCAAATTATCAATTCTTCTTAGCTGTATAGTTCCACCCCCATCTTACTATAAAATCCACTTCAATAAGTGAACCCTGTGCAATACTAAAACAAATATGAATTATACATCTCTAACTTTATTTTTTTTTTTAATTTTTTTTATCCTCATTGCAAAGTCAAATTATCTTTAGAAAATGAACACTCTTGACAAAAAAAAAAAAATCTTGAGAGTTAGCATTATTAAATTAGTGAATAATTATTTCACTTTAAAGTTATGAAATAACTCTTAAACGAAGAAAGATATCTAAAAAGTGAACATAACGTTTGTTGAAGTATTTTCGCTCTAGTTTATGATGTGTTAAGGTTTTTTTGATTTTATTGCCGCCTTACACCTTAAATCGGTGGTTGAAAGTGGCAATTTCCTTTTGACCCCCACTTTTTACTACTGTATTGAAAACTATTAAAAAATGAAGAAAAAAAGCCGTTAATTTTACTTCAATATTTTTAACCGTTGCTTGAGATATTCAACCATAAAGATTAATTTTTTTCCTTTTTGCTATTTTTCTGTTTCATAAACTAAAATTAAAAGTGGATTTTCTTATTAATTTCGAATAAATAAATGAGTTCAAATGTTATTAAATCTTAAAAGCTACTTTAAAACTATAAGGGAATTAAAAATCAGGCCGAGGAATTCATTTAAAAAAAAAATCGGAAATATTTTTTTATCGATTTTTGTAAATAAACTGGAATATTGTTTTGTTTTACTGATGTTTTACCTGATTTTTAAGTCCCTTATAGTTTTAAAATAGATTTTAAGTTTTAACTGCATTTCAACTCTCTTATTTATTAGAAATTAATAAGAAAATCCGCTTTTAATTTTAGTTTATGAAACAGAAAAATAGGGGAAAAAAAAGTACGAAAATTTATTCTTTATGATTGAATATCTCGGCAACGATTTAAAATATTGAAGTGAAATTAACGGCATTTTTCTTCATATTTTTAATAGTTTTCAATACACTAGTAAGATGTGGGTGTCAAAACCATTCAACCATCGATTGAAGGTGTAAGGCGGCAATAAAATAAAAAAACATTTACACCATCATAAGCTAGAGCGAAAATATTTCAATAAACTGTAATGACATGGCAAAGTCATTGACATTGGCAAAGTCATAGCAATGTCAAACCCAACAAAGAAAGAATAATTTACAACTAGTGGAAGAATAATTTACAACTTGTGGCCTAGCCAGCTGACAGACTTCAAAACAAGGCCGCAGCCAAACAAATAAACCAAGGGTAAATACCCTTACATCAAAAGCAAGCGCCGATAAGGCTGGCCACTGACCTAAATCGGGTCACCAAACTACGAAGGTCACACAAGGTCGCATACTAGGACAGATGTCTTGGTTAGAGTGTGGCCAACACCAAACTATAAACTCGCCCCACTGGAAGAGGGGAGGATATTATAGAGGATAGTAGATAGGATTGACGGGTTCTAGGCCACTTTTTTTGCACAAGATGGCGGCCGTCCCCCTCTCCCACCACAGTCACATTACCCCTCTCCCACCAAATGACCCCCCTCCCCTCCCCCAACCTATTCCCAACTTTTCCCCCACCCCTCCCCCTCCCCTTTTCCTGTAGGCGAAGAAATAATAAAAATTAATTTTTTTTTTTGCTGAGGTCAGCAAAAGCGATCTCACAACCTTCGTCATCCAAGTCCATCACTTACACCACTCAGCTATAGTGGTAACTTGGCAATAGTAGTTTTCTTTAGATCCTTATACCTCACCCCACATACTTCTCCCTCATCTCTCTCATATCCTTTCTCACTCTCTATCTCTCTATAGATATATAAAATATATACACAGAGACTTAAAGAGAGGCTCTGCCCCACGTACCCCAGGCCAGGGTTCATTAACCTGTATTTTTCCATTCGTACAAAAGTTTATTAACCTCTATGTGTGCACAATGTTTGCAATATAATATATTTACTTATTTTTTTTTTTTTTTAGACGGATACTTATGTAAGTTTTTTGGTAAACAATAAACTAAAACTTAATCTATGGTTCCTTCTTATCTATTTTTATCGATCACATGTATATTGACATTTAATACAGTATACATGATTTATGAGTCACTTACCTGTGTAAGGTTTTTGGTAAGCAATTACAATGTAAATCTCCATTTTCCTTTCTTTTTTTTTTATCGCTCATTATATATTTATAGAATCCAATATAACGGTTATTGTTTTTTTTTTTTT